>JANIJH010000006.1:28201322-28212239 GCA_024520975.1 Erythroxylum areolatum
TTTGAATTAAAAGGCTAAAACTAGACAGAATAATGCAGAAGAGAATATGCAAGAAGTTATATCTCAGATTCAACAGAATAAGGCAGAAGAAATTATGAAAGGAAAAAACAATAAGACAATCAGTCATGTGGTAATTGAAATAACAGAAGCCGATAAATTAGCCACCCCAGGTGCTATAAATCATGTTAATGAAGAGGGTAGCAGTGAAACTATAATGCAACATAAAGAGTTATAGGCAACAAGGACTAAAAGTTGAAAAACTAGTGGAAGGACTAGGTCACCTCAATCCTAATGATTAGCACAATATGGAATGCTAAAGGACTAAATTTTCCTAATAAACAACTAACGTTAAAGGATTATCTTCAAGCTAGTCAGTCTTGTTTTGCTAGTTTGGTGGAACCTAAGATCAAAGAGGAAGTTTTTCTAAATGGCCTGAAACTTATCTTAACATATTGGAAAATCTTGAACAATCACTCTAAGAATCCTAATGGAAAGATTATGGTCACAATAGATCCAGCTCACTTTGTTCTTTCTAACTAGTACTACACTGATCAACTAATTCATTGTGAACTTGTTCTAAAGTCATTTGATATTCCTATAGCTATAATTGTGGTTTATGCGCTGATTGGGAATTTCAAAGGGCCAACTTGTGGAAAGACTTGTAGGATATTGATCTAAACATGTCAATTTCGTGGATGGTAGCATAGGATTTTAACTACTTATTATCTTCTTCTGAAGCCTTGGGGGTAAGGAAAATTCCATATGTTGATACTAGAGAACTGAATACATTAACTTCTTTTCTTGTACTTGTTGAGCTTAGATATCAAAGGCCTATATTCACATGAACAATCACTTGAAGGGCAATAGAAATGTTCAAAGAAAGATAGATAGGTGCTTAGTAAACAATAGTTGGTTAAATCAAGTAACTGAAAGCTATTTAGTGTTTGAGGAACCACTATTTTCTAATCATACTTCTATTAGGATATGTATCAATGGTTGCTTGATCAAACGAAGATCAATTTTTAGTTCTTCAACTCCCTACTAAAACACTCTCGAATTGATTTAATTATTGTAAATGTTGTTGGTATGAATGCGCAGGGTTATAAAGCTTTCCAGTATGTTCAAATGCTGAAATATATCAAAGTTGAATGCATTAAGCTTCTTAAGCTTAATACATACCCTTTGAAATTTAGTGAAAAGTAGGTCCTTAAGAATCTGTCAATGACCTAAAAGCTTTTATCCAAGGATCCCACCAATTCCTCACTTTTGGAGAAAGACAAATCAAAATTGTGTAGTTATTTGCGGATCATTAAGGTATATAGAGAACAGTTGAAACAAAAGTCTAGAATCCAATAGTTACAATAAGGAGACAGAAATTCCAAATACTTTTTAAGTGTGATTCAACGCAGGAGAAACAAAAATAGAATTGTTTATCTAGAGAATGAGAATGGCATGAAGATAAATGAGCAAGAGGAACTGAAAAGAATGGTCAGAAGTCACTTTCAAGCAATAAATATGGTATCTACTCATATTGTAAGTCTTCCTAGTTGTCTAAATAGTTGAATGGTTGGTTCCATCAAACAAGATCAAGAATCTGCACTAATTAAGGAAGTCAAAAGTGAAGAGATAAGAGGATGCTATTTTAATTTCATCCAGATAAGTCTCCTGGGCTAGATGGCTTTAATGTTAGGTTCTTTCAAGAGAAATGGAACCTTTTTCAATTAGCAGTTATTAAGGTAGTAAAAGAGTTCTTCAACAGTGGAAGGTTACTTACTAAAATTAACAAGACATTTCTTGCTTTGGTGCCTAAGATCCCCCATCTAAAGAAGTTGAATGACTACAGACTAATAGCCTATTTCAATATGTTATACAAGATCATTTCTAAGATCCTTGATAATAGATTGAGAAATACTCCACTTGGGATAATTAATCATAGTCAAGGTGCATATGTTCAAGTTAGGAATATGGGTGACAATATTATGCTGGCTTAAGAATTGTTCAAAGACTACAATCATAAGAAATATGTCAGAAGTTGTGCTCTTAAAATAAACCTCACTAAAGCATATGACATAGTTGACTGAGGTTTCATTATCAATGCTCTCCATGCTTTTGGCTATCCTAGCAAGTTCATTAATTGGATCTATTCTTGCATATCAACTGTTTCATTCTCAGTGTTAATAAATAGGGAACTTGCTCATCTTTATCAAGTAGCTAAGGGAATTAGGCAGGCAGATCCTCTTTCTCCCTACCTATTCACTATCACTATGGAATTTCTTCATATATTGACTCAAATGTATATTGATGAAAAACAAGTTTCAAATATCATTATCATTTTTAAGAGCTCAATATCACTTAACTTTATTTTGCAAATGACTACTCATGCTATGTGCTAATGACACTACTTCAGTGGAGGTAATCTTAACTTCTCTATTAAGATTCCAAAAAGTATCAGGTTTAAAATTTAACCCTTAAAAGAGTTCTACTTACCTTTTTGAGCAAAATACAATAGACTCCTCAAGGGTGATCATTGACGCAAAGCTTTCCATACAACAATTACCTTTTAATTTCTTGGGAGTTCCCATCTCTACAAAGAAGTTGAATATATACCACTTATAGATAAAGTTCATAAAAGAATCTCTAACTGGAGAAATAGATTTTTTTTCTTATGGTGGTAGGTTACAATTAGCTATATCCATTTTCAGTAATCTACACATCTATTGACTATCACACTTAGCAATTCCTAAAGGAGTGCTAAGGAAGATTGATAGAAGAATGAGAGATTTCATATGGCATAGGCAAAATCTCAATGGTAAAAAGACTTCTAAAGTCAAATGGATTATCATTTATCTACCCAAAGAATATGGTGGATTAGGTATCAACTTAGCTAACAGAATAAATAAGGTATTTTTAGTTAAAAGGTTGTGGAGGATTTGCTATGATAAGGAGACGCTCTGGGTGAAATGAGTGCAAATGTTTCACATCAACCAAGGAAACATTTATTTTGTGGCTCAAAAAAGTACTCAATCCTATGCCTTTCAACAAATCTTATGTACCAGATCATTTATGCATCCTTATATCAAGCATTACGTTAGAGATGGAAAAAGCATAAAATTTTGGTTTGACAATTGGCATTCTCCTAGACCTTTATGTAGCTTTAATAAGGTTAATCATTGAAAACACCAAGATTCACATATTTGTCGAAATGACAATAAGTATTGGCCATTTCATATAGGTCTAGGAATTAGTCCAATAATAGATTCTATGATAGGTTATTCACTAGATCTGAGGCAAAATGATGAAGTTAGATGGGAGTTACATAACTTATACAAGTTCATTGCTCAGTCATGTAAATAGATGTTGTTTGGTCCACAGATCATATTCCCTTTTACAAACTGATATGGAGTTCTAGAACAACAACGACACACTCTTTCATACTTTGGTTAGCTCCTAGGAAAAAGCTAAATGCCAAAGATAGGATAAAATTTCAGATCTCAAATAAGTTTTGTCCTTTATGCACCAGTGAAGAAGAATCAATTGATCACATCTTCTTCAAGTGCTGTCATACAAGACCATTATGGAGAAAATTTCTCAGCTTATTTGAGCTATTTGATAAGAACCTCAATTGGGAAGACTATCTGTATTGGATAATTGGTCTGAAATGGAAAAGCAAGGAGGACCTGAAGGTGTTTAAGGCTAGTTTTACAATGCTTATACATTTCACATAAATGATAAGAAAAACTAACTTATTTGGGAAATCTGAACTTTGCAGTAAGTACACTTGGATTGAGTTCTATCTCAAGCTTAGGATGACTATTTTAACAATGTCTCATCACCAACTAATCTCAAGTTGTATTAGGTAGCTAATTAGGATATAAACATTGTTTTTACAAGTGTTAACAGATTTTATAGTTAGCTAGTTTGTACAAACTCCAACTATTGGAGATGATTCTCACTTCCTTTTGTAAATTTCACCTTTTTGAATTACTTATTTACAAAAAAATGTTAAAGTGTAAAATGCACATTTGGCCTTAGGAAGAAATAAAAATCTACGACAAACATACTTTAAAGAACAATCAAGCTCTAAACTTAATTTTTTTTAAAAGATCATTACCTAAGGTCCAAGAGGATAATTAGATTCTAAAATGAAAAATAAAAATTCTAAAATCACAAGTTTTTAGTCTAGGTGTATAATTAACCTCGTTTAAAAAAATAGAAAATCACTAAAATGACAATCTTTAGATCTAGAAAGTACTTAAAATATTATAAAAATAAAAATAATAAAATTATAAGACTCAAGTTTAAGAGAAAAATAAAGTTTAGTAATATAAAATGCACAAAAAAATATTAAAGCCAATGTTAATCAAAATTCATCTCAAGAAATAAATTCCTCAAACTATAGCCTTGGTTTTAGGAAGGCAACTAAGCCTTTTAATAAGATGTAAAAACTAGAAGGCTAAAGTTTTAAGTTTAAAAAATGATACACCTTTAATGAGTGTGCGAAGCAAGTCTAATGTAGTATGATTTATTATCCTTATTTAAACTTGTGGATCACATGTCCGCATAAGAGTTTAATTACCCAAAAATAGTAAATTTAGTTAAGATAGGATTCATCCATATGGGGAGGTAGAGTCTTAATCAAATAATAATTAAGCAACTCAGTAGAAGTTGGATCCAAATCTATTAAGATAGTTAGAGTTCAACTACACTTCTTGAAAGATTACTTACAAAAGGTAGATAAGTAGCGTAAATTCTCTTAGTTATTATAATTAGGTCCAATTAGATAATTTTTTTACATACTTAGTACCCTTTATCTCTCAAAAACTTAAGAGTATCTTTATCAAAACACTCTAGCTCTCTTAGCTGTTTTTATAGGCCTGTGAACCTTAGACCAATATAATAAGCTTACTCTAAACAAAATCTACATAATTTAGCACTATGTGTGAAAAACCATTTTGAAATATTCTAATATTCTTACTTTAGAAAATATCAAAATAAATAAGTTGTCACTACCCTAAGAAATAATTATGGGCATCTAAGGAAACGATCCATTTAAAAACCTCGTTAGAACAATCAATATCCCTGAAGCTCCTTAGACGAAAGAGCAGCATGAGGATAAGATCATTGAAATTATGATGTTTCAGTAATAATTCAGATAATTATTTTACAAGAGACAACTTACACATGAAGGAAATAGACTCATAGTCCATGATCATCGTCAATGTTAGCCCTATTAACACCCTTACAATTAATATTATTGGATCATGATACATGAGAGGCAAGCTTAGTAACTAATAGCTCATTAATACATGATGTCCTATTGGAGCCATTATCATTTAGATTTAGGATGCTAATCCTAGAAATTTATGATAACATGCATGACACATGCATTGATGTAGAAAACTCACTGATTTACATGTCACATTTAAAGCCTTCTATTGCATACTAACTATTGTGACATAATCATGGTCCCCAGACCATATTTTTAGCCTTGAAGGCCACCTTTTAACAATTAATTACCATATTTATGTCACACTTTGCTAATAATATGCACAAAACCAAAGATTCTATCTACTTGTTTCACTAATCTAAAGGTGAGAAGACAACCTAAGGGATTACCTACAACATTGTGTTTTTCAGAAAACCCAATCTTAGACTCGATGTAGGGGTCATAGTGATATGTTCTTAATTGATTTTATGTTTATTCCATAACACATAGTAATTAATGATATGATATGCTTAAGACATTTACTTTAGTTCATATTTAGTTTTAGGTACAATTCGGAAGTGAAAGAACTAAAGTGAGTCGAAAGCACAAAATTTGAGCCATTTTTTAGAGACTCACAATCATTTCTTTATGGAGTAAGAACGTTAAGTATTAGAGCCAGAGGAGACAAGAAAATCCATTAAGATGATGAGTATATGTTGAAAACATCAAGATGAAAAGTGCTGGAAATAACCCATGATCGTGATATAAAAGTCATGGGCGTGTATGGTGGTGTCACTCCCATGACAACTCAGTGAGAGGAAAAACTCGACTCTGTCAGAGACCCAAGGAGGCCATAGAGGGCTAAGCTTCCTAATGCCAGTTCGAGGTGACATCAACGCCGAAGAACCCGATTAAGCATATCTTTCATTATTTTTATTGTTTTTTCTCTCTTAGGGATTGATTATGTTATCCTATGGTTATGGATTTAGGTTTTCATGTATGAATGATCTTTAAGATTGTTTATGTGTGAACTTGTTACTAGAATTTTGAACACAATCTGTAAGTATTATGTTTAGGTATTGTGAGAATCTTTAATATAATCCATAATTGTTATGTTGAGACTCATTTGTAGCAACTAATGGTTTTGGATCATTAGAGATACAATCTATAATTGTTGTGTTTTTGATGGGTTTCGAATCATTGGGGATAACATAATGTAGGTTAAATGACCCGAGTTTGTGTAGTTGTTGCTTTGATTAATTTATTTTTCTAATTCGTAATATGACTGTCCACCTAAACCTAGAGAGCTTATCCTAGGTTGTTTGATGGCTAGGTTTAATTAACTAATATCTCTTAATTACACACGACATAAGGAAAAATCGGGTTTAATAGAGTTTATCGTTAACCTACGATTAATAGTTGCCAGGAAAGGAATGAGAACAACAATTTAATGAAGTATGTTTAATTATGTATAGGTCGAGATTGAACTAATGACAAAGTCCCTAATGAATTCATCGCTTTCATCATTTTTAGAATTATAATTTATGATCATTGCCAATATATTTGGAAACTTAATAGGTTTCACATATATAATGAGTTGAAAAGAGCAAAGATATTTTTAATCAAGTTGGACTTGATTGTAAATTTTAAGAAACTTTATGATCAAATATAAGATATTTAATAAATAAGGATCGATATGAAATTGTGGATCTTATTTGGGCATAATTGATATTTAATCAATTTTTTTTGTAATTCTAGTTAAAGTTTAATTAAAATTAGAATTTAATTTCAATTAAATTACTAAATTGTCCAAAACTTATTACAGATAGACTTAAGCTCTAACGAAACTAGCACTTTTTGCTTAACCTTTTCTGTAAGAGTTATAAAATTCTTTTAACCTACTCTGTTGATACTGTTATAGGCTGGACATTTGTATGAATATAGTGGTTAAGATAAATTAGTTTCCAAAATGATTTGAGGAAAACCAAAAGAAAATTTTCAAGTTTCAGAATGAAGTATGAAATAAAATTAATATTTTTTATTATTCATATATTAATCATTTTATAGAATTAAAGTGATCTTGAATTTTAAGAAATCAAAATATCAAAAAGTTTTATAATTATTCCGCTCTAGTCCGACTCTAATTTGATCCTAATTTCTTAATAATAGTATCATAGTAAGCTTTAATTATATGATTTGATTAAATAATTTAATCTTCGAATTAAAATCGCAAATGTTGCTTGATTAAACAATCTGAAAATTTTGGATTGAATATTCTGAAACCAGAATTGAATTGCCAATATGAATGATGTGAACTTAGTTTCATATATCATTAAATATCCGCAACGATAAAACCTAGAAATTTACAAAAATTCGTAGACGCTTGATTTATGAAACCCAATTCAATAAGTTCTTTTTGTTTTGCTCTGAAAAATTCAATTTGCGTCTATTGCCCTTGCGAATTTTCTGGAATGCATGCCTTAACTTTATTATTATTATTATTATTTTGCGTTCTAGAAAACGCATTGCATGTTTTGCCATTTCTGCTATATATGGGTTTTGATTTTGAGTGGAGAGCTTGGACTGGAATGGTTGACTTTTTGGGTCTTGGTGCATTGACACATGTTGGAGAAGATGCATGGCTGGCGGTATCTGTGGTGCTGAACTGCAGTAGTTGTCAGAGACTGGAGACGTTGGCTGGCTGCTACATTTTCGCTGGCGACTGCGGCACCAAACTCTAGAAACTTGTCCAGATGTGTCGCTGCGGGAAAGGAAGTAGGCGATGGTGGCGGCAGAACGGCGGTGTGAGACACCAGTGGAGAAGATGCATGGCAGTGGCGACGAGAAACAAAATTTATGAAACCATAATTTAATAACGATGGGGCATGTGTGAGACACGCACCTCATAGGAAAACAAGTGTTTCTCAGTCGCTCGCCCTAAACAGAAAGGCTCTGACGCGCCAGTCTTTTATTTACAATTTTAAGTCTTCTTTTAATTGAATTGGTTTAATTAAAATAAAGTAGGTTTAAGTCCCTAATTAATTTAAAAAAGCGTTTTCTAATTGTTAGAAAATTATTTTAAAAGGGTTATTTTATTAGGATTACTTTATAATTTAGTTTGGATTTCAAGGAGATGAATTATTAAATTAAATGAATTATCAATTCAATTCTAAAATAAAGTAATTATTCTTCTTAATATGATTAAGATTAATAATTATATTGATTCATAATTAATTTTAGAAAAGTAGTTTCTAAAATTATAATTAATTAGTTTTAATTAAAAAAATCTCTTTATTTATGAATAATAATTTTCTTGATTTTTAGAAAAAATATTTTTCGTAGTTAAATTTTGAATTTTTGAATTTATTAATTAAGAAAAATGAGTTTTCTTTAGTATTTTTAAAAATATTTTCTAATTTATTAAAATATTATTTTCTAATTAATTAAGAAATCATTCTCTCAATAAATAATATAAAGAACTTTCTTAATTAAATTTAAAAGTGTTTTATTTAATTTTGAAAGTAATTTCCTTTTAATATTAAAAAATAGTTTCCTAAAGAAATCATTAGAAATAGTAATTTCTAATTAGATTAGTGATAGTTTTCCAATTGGATTAGAATATGTTATCTATATAATTTTGAAAAAGGAGTTTTTCTAAATTATAATAAGTAGGAAGAATAATTTATTGAAAATTGTTTTGAATTAAGTTTTGTTAAAGGAGTCAAAATTAACAAGTTATTTTAGATTATAAATTTCTATAATCAAGTTATTTTAGATTATAAAGATCAATAATTTGAATCAAACGAAACTTGATAGTTTATGCATACAATTTGATTATGAGTGCATAAGTTGTATACTTATATGTTTGATATAGATATATATATATTGGATGTATGTTAAATTATATATTTTATATGTGTAATATTTTACATACAATTTGTGTTCGATGAGACAAATAAAATAAAATTCCTTGTTAAAATATTAAGTACACATTAAAAATGTGATTATTGCCTTCAATTATTATAAGAATAAACTAGAGTTCTATTTATTGTTAGGCTTATTAAGCAAACTCAAAGTTACTTTAACCTGATTATGTTTAATCCTATAACAGTGAGTTCAACTTAACTAAATTTGTATGATTTGGATGAGTAAATTCATGATCACATGAATTTAGAAGCAGGGTTAGGAATAACATATTAGATATATTTTGGCAAGAGTTGTCAACAAACTAATCTAGAAATTATATAAGATGTGATTGATAACAGCTAATTTAAGATTAGTTAGTTTGTTGAGCAAACTCAAAAACAACTATATTTGAATAGGATCTTAGCCTACTAGAAAGATTAAAGTAATCTTTCTAAATAGTAAAGAGGGTCATTATTTCGAATGAATAATGAGAGTAACTAAATACATGATTAAAGTCCTAATCTCATTTGGTAGTCATGACATATAATTAATTATTTTTTTCTTAAATTATATTTTGTTTTGAGTGGAATTTACCTTTTTAGTATAGCTGATACTAAGTTAGTGAACCAAATTTCTTAGACATAGATTATGTTTGAGAAGAGTTCTCAAATTTAGAAAAGAAAAATTGTAGGCCTATTATGCAATTTTTGTTATAATCCCTATTGGATTCGATGAAAAAGTTTAAGATATATGTCAAAATTATATAGATGAAAAAATGTATTGACATTTTAAGTTGACTAATATCTCATAAACTTTCATTAAAACAAGTAAGATGTATGTCAACACCATGATAGCAAGGTGTAAAAGGTTGCATTGAGTAGCATTAAAGGGCATAGTATCTTGATGAAATTGTTTCACTTAATTTAGCCTACTAAAAACATAAACAAAAACATCAATTAAAATCTTGCTCTAGTATGATAATAGCTGTCATAAGAAGATAAATGTCTGCATGACTTTTTCTTGCCTATATGAGATATGATAGATATCATATATATTTCTATTTGATGATTATAAATATTTGATACTAAATTTAGATTCAACATTATCATAATGTTCAAAGCATGATAAGAAATATAATATTTAGTAAAAGTAGTTGATCCAATTTTATTCAAATAGGTTGTATGTATTGAATCAAAAGAGACTTGTGCTTAACATAAGTGGCAAGAATACAAAGTTAGATAATCGAGATTATTCTTTTATGCCATGTTGATTAAACCAATATAACGAGAATCATAAACTTACAACTAGGATAAATGTATTTTTTTATTATGAATCGTATTTGTGAAACTTGTCAAGTTGAAGAATAACCAGATCAACCTTTGGTGAAAGGATGATGATGGTATTGAATTGTTAAATCTTATATATGTATTGGATGGAATAACAATTAAAAAAAGAATAATACTTATATTTTATTAGATTACTAATGATTTATGTGCTATAGTCATATGTATTAAATGAAACAATGATTTAACATTTTGAAAAGTTCAAATTGTTTAAATCTAAGTAGAAATTAAGCGTTGAGAATATTGAAGCATTTGATGTGTTGGGAACCGATCCGAAGACCGGATCCCAACCAGAAAGACGGAAAAACATAACGAAGGACGAATTGGCGGGAAGCGAAAATAAAAGCAAAACGAATAACAAAAATGCAGAAACGAAATCGAAAATGGAGTTGAATTGCGAATCGAATCGAAATCAAATAAAACAAATCGAATCGGAAGCAGAACAACACTTAACAAAGTGGA
>JANIJH010000006.1:28246968-28257873 GCA_024520975.1 Erythroxylum areolatum
GGAGTATATATGTCATAAAGAATGTCTTCATTGACATATAGAGTAATGAGTCCCAGGACAAGAACTGATATCACTTGAACTAGATTTGACGTAGTCAGTTTAGTGAGAGTTGACACTTTGCCCATACTCATAACCAAGTGGGGTATAGCATGATGAAAGGACGAATTGCACAGCAATTGTCTATAAGAGGGTTCACAAGATGGTTCATGGTGAACACGGGTTCAATCTTCAAACCACTTACTTTTCAGTCAATTGGGGGTCATGATGTGTTGCTAGATACCGCTCATGACTTGCTTAGATTAAGTGTTAATCTAAGTGGCCAACATAACCGGAAACCTAATGGGTCACACGCATAAGAGTGACTCGAAGAATTCGTAAAATGGTTTTGGATAGAGATTCATTATGTGGAGAGCAATAGAATTAAATGGATCCCGATGAGATCGCGACATCGATATTGCTGAAATAGATCTCCGTTGTTTTTTCACACTCGGGATCCGATAGGACCGACCCCAGTATGACTGAACCACTTTATATATATATATATATATATATATATATCTTCTTTTGTAAGCTTCATTTAAATGTCTTTAATGGATAAAAGACAAAAATGAAAGCTTGAAAGGGAAGGATCGTGAGATAAAGAGATTTGTTTTAACATGTTTTAGAAACAAGGTTTTAAAAAATCAACCGAAGCACTCTCTCCATCTTCCTCTTCCAAGCTTCATCCTCCTTCACGTTGCTCTTCAAGAATCAAGGTAAGAGCTAGCACTCTCTCCTTTATTCTAGCTATTTCTGCATCAAAGAGTTTGATTCGGTTAGATTCTTTGACCTCTGCATGGATACCGTTAGAGACGGTCTCCTTTGGTCGTTGTAGTTTGAGAATTCTGGTACTTCTTTATATAGACATATAGATCCTGGACTTTGGGAAAGTCCCAGAACAATTTTTTTTTTGTTTTCTACACGACGTGTATGTGATACACGCATTGGGATTTTCCTACATGTTTAGACCTTCATTAAGCAAGTTACAAGTTTAAGTCCTAAACTGATCAAACTCAAAAACGTTAAGCCCCAATTTGAACTTTTAGTCAACATTAAGAGCAACTCCAAATTTTTTTCGCATTTCCAGCTCAAGACACATAACTATTTTTTTCTTTTTTCTTCATATATTTTATTGTCTTGGATGTTGATTTGGATTATTAGGATGTTGAGCATGATTATAGGTTTCTAAATCCATATTAGGGATTGTTCTTGGTCTGTTTGGTTAAACTTTATTCTTGTTGAATTCAATAGATATATCAATGCTTTGTGATAATTGTTATACTTGGTAATAAATTGAGAGATTGAATCAATTATTTATGTTCAGGTGCGCAATGAGAGTTGGTAGCTTAATAGACCTGCAAATATCATATTAATAAACAATTGAAGAGGGATATTAATTGTGAATTAATTATCCTTATGATTGCTTCAAATTCAATTGAATAGTTAGAAGTAGTTTTGTAAATCAAAAGGTTGCAAATCTATTATTATCAATTTCAAATGAGATTTCTTGATTAGATTGAGAGAGAGGGTAATCAAAACCGTAGGATATCTAGGATTAAGCATAAATTGAATCAACAAGATAAAGGAAGACAATATAAGGATAAAACAATTCATAAGTTTCCTTCATTAATTAACTTTATTCTTGTTAATAGTTTCAATTATTCAATTGATTTGTTTTATTAGTTATTTCAATTTCAGTTAATTTATTTTAATTTAATCGATATTTTATTATCTTAAACAAAGTTTTTATAAAATTGTCAACAAATTAATAAAAAGTTTATTTGCTTTATTCCCAAGGAACATTTTCCTATCTCGATAAAGGATTATTGACCTATTTTATGATGTAATACTATATACAAAGTCATCTATGGGGGATAACTAATAGGTTAGAAACCATTATTGCTAAACTAGTCATAAGAAGCACTTATAAAAGGCACATAGATAGAGGATAAAATCTTTTTGGTTCAAAAACTCCTCAAAAATTACAACTGGAAGGGTTCAAGTATGAATTGTGACATTAAAGTGACAATATAGCATTTTACTTATTGGATCAGAGCTTGATCTTGAACATATTGCATGAATTAGCTTCCATCCTAACTTTGTTAAATAGATTGATCAATATATAACCACAGTAACTTATGGCATCTTAATTAATAGAGAGTTGACCAATCTATTTTAAGGAAAAAGGGGATTGATGTAAGGGCACCCTCTTTCTCCTTAGCTTTACACTCCTATCATGGAAGTACAGATCAAATTAATTAAGTGTAGGATTAGTTAAGAAAGAAAGAAAAAGTGGCACACTAAATGCAAGTCCGTGGGAGCCACAAATTTATCATTTATAGATGACCTCATTCTCTTTTGCAAAGTGGATACTAACTTAGTAAGTGCGGTAATGACGCCTCTAAATTCTTCTAAATTCCTATCTAGTATTGCCATCAATAAATAGAAGAGTCAAGTGCTTCTTTGCTTGGGCACTATTGATAATGCCAATTGTCTAAAATGTATGATAGGTCTGAAAGCTTCCAAATCCACCTAAATCTTAGGATCCCAATTTCCACTAAGAGACATTCCGAAAATCAGTTCAAACTACTCATTGAAAGAATTAACTTGAGAATTACAAGCTAATGTAATAGAAGTTTGCCATTAGTTGGAAGTGTAGCCTTTGAACTTAATGTTAAATAGCATCCAAGTAGATTGGACTTTGCATATCTGGTTCCCTATGAGCATTAGCAAGACTATGAAGTAGACATTGAGGAGGTTTATATGGTTTTAAAATGCCACAATTAATTCCATGGCTAAAGTAAAATGGCATGAACTTCGCTTTCCAAAGTTGTGGGTTAAGGATATTAATTGTCAAAATCACTAATTAGTTACAGCTTATTAAGAGGATCTGGAGAATTATGAAGGATAAAATATCATTGTGTGTTAATGGAACGTTTATTATAAAAAGGAGGGGAATTTCTGGTGCACAAGGCCAAAGAAGAATTTTTTTAAGACAATGATTCATACTCTTAAGCTTAGTGAAAGTGTCAGGTTGTGCAGCAATCACAAGCTGGGAGAAGGGGAATGAAAATCCTTTTGGCATGAAAATTTGTTAACCCCTTAAGTGAACTTCTGCGGGAAAGAAGTCCTTATAATTGTGTTTACCATATACAATCTTGTAACATAATGTTACAACTCCGGTTATATTTTATAGAAAGTATATGCAACATCGTGTTAGAATTTAAAGAACATTCATTTCAGACTAAGACTTGTCCATAGGTGTAATAATTGATGATAAGCCTCAAAATATAAGTTTTGTCTTCCAATCCCAGATAAAGAGAGAGAGAGCATTGTAAGAGTCCATCAAGGAACTATGAAACATCATTCACAAATATAACTGAAAGTTTCCTTTGATCTCCCTCCTGGGTGGTAGCACGAAAAAATTCAGATTTGGAATGTCTCAGTAACATATTCCTTCATTTCATTAAGTCTATATCCCCTTCAGAAGCAAGGCCCACAAAACTACTCATTCTTCGTCGCTTGGCCATTCCTGTAGAGTCAAAAAGAATGGAGGAGAGGTCAAATCACATTAAAATTTCACAAGTAAATTCCGCAGACAAAAGATCATGTTAATAGCTAAATAATACCTCATTCAAATTTTCAGTATCGCAACTCCAGCCAAACCTCTAAATAAAGCTAATTGGACTTGACATTTTTTCCCTCATAACCATAAGAAGGAACCATCTAAGCATTGTTTCAACCAGAACTTTAATTGAATGTTGTAGTTTCAAAATATAGACATCAGAGAAAAATATAACTCAAACTATATAAACTGTAACATTGGAGAATATGTAAGATACTCGTTTATCCTAGAATTCACATTCAACATAGTGAATGAAAATCAGCATCAACAAGTAGTTAGCAACCCATTAACACATAATTCAGGAGACTATAACCATCAATCTAACTACAGTCGTATGCTCATGATAAAATTGGTACAGGCCTCCGTTTGAACAAGAATGATAAAGAGCATAGTAACTAGAATGGAAGAAATGCCCTCTATTTAGTATTTTTTAGAAAGTGGGTATAAAGGTGCTTAACATCAAACATAAAATATCAAGGATACAAAGGAGGATACAGATGTAGTCAAATTGCTGAAGTCTGGGGAATTCATACTGCAAAGTTTCGTGAAAAAGATAAAGTTAAAAATAATGCATATCATATTCCATCAAACATCTCTTCAACAAGGAAAGCAAATAACCAAGTGACTTACCCAACACTGTAAACCTAATCAGAACTTTTCAAAGGAATCAGGGAATTTCTCTGTGAAATAGTTGATAATTTAGTCTCAAAATTATCCTGCGATTACATGCTCCCTGACATCTTCTTCCTGCTTGTCAAGAGATCTCATAGGATCATATCTGTCCTCAAATGCATTCTCAGCCGGAAGATTTGATCTACGACTCTGAGTTGAGCTCCTATAATCCCTGTTTCTGATAACTAATTTCTTGTCATCCTTTTCTGAATTGACATTATTTGTAGAATCTGGCACAGATTTTAGAGACTTGTCCACATGATGATTTGACCTGTTGTAAATCCTATTCTCAGGATGCTCCACTCTCAAATATTCCAAAGCATCTCGCTCCCTATTGTAACTGCTTCTACTATGTGTCCAACTGTGACTCCTACGTCCTGGACTTCCAGAATGGTACCTTTTACCATGTTTACGTGTCTGAGTTCCTAGATGCTCATGGTATTCATCATTGCCTTGCTGCAAAAACCCATAATCACGAGAAGGAACATCCTTCAAAGCTGAAGCAGTTCTTGTCGCTTCATCAGAGTTACTATTGTTCTTTCTTAGCTCATTAACATCCATAGTGTCGTCATGGATGAATATTGGTTCAGAAGACTTCCCTTTGTGTTCATCTCCTTTTCCAAAGCAGCCAATCCCTCCAGCTTGCATAATATCCTCCATATACTCATCAATTATATCCCTCATGACCTACAATAAGATCATAAGAAAAATATAAGCTAGTGGTGAGCCTCATCATATTCAGAGAGAGAATGTGACAACAGACACCAAGCATTTCAACAACAAATAAAATTTGAAGAGCAAGAAGGATAACATTCAGATCCAGATGTATTGCAATTTAACCACAATTAGGACTTTGAAGAATGGGAAATTGAATAATTGCAAGAAACAGATATCATTTTCAATTAATCATGATAGTTTTGCTTCGAAGGAAGACAAGGCAAACATATGCACAGAGGTACTTCAGACCATGCGACTGTTAAGATCATAATATAAACAATAAACCTCTTAGTCATAGCAACTCCTGTCTAATATTCAGTCTGTTTTCATATGAAGAAAGATGTTGAGAAATTTGGTTATGCGTCTGAGTGACATGAACATAAGATGAGACTGAAACAACCACTCAATGATTCTGACACAACTGCACAAGTGCACATTAATATTCAGATGTATTAGAAAATAAATGAAAAAGTCAGATGAGGAATAAAGATTTATTATGAACTGTTATCCCTATCAACATGCAAAAGAATTCAGCAAGTGAAAGAAACTAAATTATGAGCATAAAGCAGCAATTTGCTAGATCCCTTTGTCATAAAAAGATAAAGAGATCCCAGCACCTTTTGATATTTTCTTAATCCAAGAAATGATAATCCATACAAAGACAGAATTCAGCTCAAACATCACTAATCTCAGCATTTCAGTTAATAATCATTAAGGACTGAACATCAAACATTAGACAATGTTATATGAAACAATCACAGCATATGAACTCAAAAGAAATGACAATTTTCCACCTGTAATGTTGTTCGTTTCAGTTTTTTCCCACGATAGGACATTCTTCGGCGTTTGTAATCCCTTTCTTCTGCCAATAACTCTTCTTTTGTCTTGGCCTTATTTGAGTCCTTATGCAGAGACCAAAAAGAATTTAAGAATAAAGAGCTTATTAAGGTGGCTATTTCTTATACTAATAAAGCCTCATCAAGAAAAAGTAATCAAGGGACAATTGAGCCAAAAACAATTAAGCTGTCATTTGTTGAGTAAAAAAGTTGAGACAAACACCCAGTTGAAAACTATCAACAATAGAATTCCTGTGTTAACATTGTAAGATTTCAGGTCAGAAAAGAAGCTAAAATTCATGCATGCCCTCTCCAAACTAGCTGGCTAAAAGTTCAAACTGCTGCATACAAAAAGGCACTCAAGATGTACATTTCCTTGAACGTATAACCAAATTTGTTTATGTTAAGCATCATACACCAATAAGAATACAAATCTCGCACTTTCTAACTTTTGACTAGATTGACATTGATGAAGAAACTGCTTCATTATGCTCTCACTTATTCAATGTAGCACAAGTCCAAGGGTGGAAAAAGAATGATTCTCATTAAATAATAATAAATGAAACTGGCAATGCCAGTTAGGGACACTATTATTCCTACTCCTAATGTTTCTGTTTATATAAAGGACTCAAACTGAATTTGAGTCACATGTACATGTAAATAACTATCCTGTACCTGATTAGAGGTTTGCTTTCGAAGAAGACCATCATGCTCAATAACAGCCCTGTAATTGCCACGCTTCTTCCGTTCTTCATCAGCTCTTTGTGATATACAAACATGTTCAGCCACCCTGTAAGTAGAATTTCAATCACAGCTACAATACTTTCCAAGTGGAAGTTCTATGTAAGCCAATTGAAAGTTCTAGGGAACAGAATTCAAGATTGCAGAAAAAAGCTCTAACTATTGATCTGAAGGTGTATCATAGTCCAGACAAGAAAGCAAAGAGAGAGCATAGGATAAGACCTGACATGAGGGGACAAGACCAAGCAGAAGACAAGTTAGCATCAAATGAAGCAATTTAAAAGTCATGAAAAAGCAAAGAATTTTTTCTTTTTCTGAAAAATTAAATTATAATAAATTGCATGAAAATGAAATAATGCTATGAAAGGCTTTGGACTTAGATGATTCATCATCAATGGATAGAGATCAAAGAGAGGTTTTGGATGATGTGACGGATAAGATCACAATAGATATACATCAGCTTAAAAAGATAAGGATCATGTTAGAGTATCATCTGAAAATAATAAAGTTCTTCATAGATATGGACGTATCTTTCTTAATTAAATGTAATTTCTTATTTTCATAGTTGTAATATCGCTAAATCCTATCAAATAGAATCCTATTTGGATGGGGTGTTATTTAATTAGTTAGTATCAAGTAATTTGATAAGGATGAAATACAATTTAGTTAGATTAGTTCAATTAAAATTTTGAATTATAAAGCTGGAGTTAGTCTTGCTCCTTGGAACAAAGATAGAGGGGAGGAGAACATATTGAGAGATTCTTTTGTATCAAAGTAATAAAGGTTAATTTTACCTTAACTCTTGTGTGTTTATTTGTGCCTATGAATATCCATTGTTTACATAGTATTCTTGTAAGAGTGTAAGAGTAAACATTACAAGGGTCATGAGGCGTTCAAAAACAAGTTAGTTGGTCGACAGTCACATGAGAAAGCTAAGTCTTGCTTAAACAAATTTAAATAGATTGTCGTGCAAAAGAGGAGGCATGACTTCTTATAATTTTGAAGTCTAAAAAAACCTTTATCACAACTAGTATCAGAGCCAAATTTTGATATGGCGGGAGGCAATAATTTAACTGAGTGTGTCAACAAAGTGGAGGCACTTATTGAATCAATTCCTCAAGGAGAGGAAATGTCACTTTCTACACATCTAGGTTCAAGATTTTAGAGGCATAGATCTAACAGTTGCATCATCAAATCGCGGATTTGATGAAGGCACAAGAGGAGACTATGTCCGCGATGACGATCCTAAGACTATTGAAATGTAGGGCATTGGCCGTATCAAAATCACTTTCGTGAAAGTGTGAGAGCTCCAAGTTTTCAAAAGCAAATAGAGTGCCAAAGAACACGAAATTTTTTTATAGGACATGGAACAATATGCAGTAGTAAAAGTATCCGAAATGTCAATCACAACTATGTATATGGTGGAGGATGCAAAGTTGCGGTAAAAAACGAGAACCTCTAATTATATCAATTTAGTTAGACCTTCCATTAATGTTTGTAAGAAAATGAAGAATGAACTAACGGACCAGATCTTCCCCAACAACACTTGTTTGCTTGTGAAGGACGCTTTGAAGAGGTTAAACCAAGACAAATCTGTGCAGTAATATATGAGAAAATTCACATCCTTGATGTTGAACGTGCAAAACATGTTTGAGTAAGACAAATTGTTCAACTTCATAAACGACTTGCAAAGATGGGCACAACTGAAGCTTTGGAGGCAGAACGTGAAAGACCTTCTAAGTGCGATAGTGGTTGCAAATACGTTGGTAAATCTACAAATGTAACCACGAATTCGAATGAGCAGTGAAGGCAAAAAGAATGGCGGGACATAGAATAGCTAGGAGAAAGTTAAGGAAAAGGCATGTGAATCTTCTCAATGTAACTCCAAAAACAAACAAAACAAGATATTGCTTGTTTCATTTGTGAAGGGCCACACTTTGCTCATAAATACCCAAAACAAATGGTGAGTGGGAAGCAAATAAATTTCATCATCAAGAAAGATCAAAGAGTAGAGGATGACTGGACCAAAAAAGTCTACCTCAATAATTATACTTTATTAGGAGCAATGGGCATTGTGAAGGAGTGTCTAAAGAAAAACAAAGACAAACCCAACAAAAAGGGAAAATGTTGAATTGGAGATGTGTCAATGACTAAGTAGTCTTAAAGAGAATCACATTGGAATGAGCGCTAATAGATTATTTCGACGAGAGTATCAAGTTCTTCCAGTAAGAGTGGATTGTTAGACTCATAAGTCTTAATAGCGGAATTGTGCAGTCATTTAAGTCTTGCTCCTTGGAACAAAGATAAAGGAGAGGAGACACATTAAAATAGCATTCTTTTGGAGAAATAATGAATGTTGGTTTTTATCATAAATCTTATGTATTTATTATTGGCTTTAATTATCCATTATTTACGTGGTATTCTTGCAAGAGTGTAAAAGTAAACACTACAAGAATCGTGAGGCATTCAAAAAAAATCTAAGTGAAATTATCGTACTTAAACAAATCTATGTGATTATCGTGTAAAAAAATAAGCACGACTTCATTATAAGCTCAGTGTTTAGAAAAACCTTTGTAACAACTATTGTGGTGAATGGCGAGTGATGGTGAGCAGGGAGGTAGAAAGAGGCTAGAGAACCATACCAACTTTATCTAGTGGGCTTGACTCTTACTACTTTTCCTTTTTATAACAAATTTTCCAAACTTCGATCCAAAATTTAGAAAATAATAAACAGAAATTTTTAAAAAATAAAGATGCCACAAACATTGTACCAACCCAATCTGCTTAAGAACTCAAAAATAGAAACTAAAAGGAGCTATTAAAAGAATCAGCACTCTATTTTTAGTGGTCATTAGTGTAGAAGGTGAACACAACATTCTGTCTTACAACTGAAAACATTCGAATACCACAAGAAAAAGAAGTATCAGAAATTGCATACCGATGATATCTTGGCAGTGAATATGAACCTCTTAACTCCTTAATTTTTGCTTCTAGCAAAGACCGCTCATGCAACGCCGCAACTGCCCCCACCACTCGAGAGACAGAAATCTCCTCTTTGAGCATAAAAGCATCAACTCCTTTGCCGTATTTACAATTTGTAATTACTTCAAGTCCGTCGGTAATTTTTATTTCCTTACCATCATCTTGATTAGCATCTAAAGCACTTGGATACACTTGTGAATTAGATACCAAAGGAAATAACAATAGCTGACATGCAACGTCTAAGATGCATTGCCTAAAAATGCTAATAACAAAGCATTTTGCATTCATTTCACCGTACAAAACAGAAAGCTGAGATGCAATCCATGTCAAAGAGAGAACCAAAACAGGACATTTGAAAATCTTGGCTGTCATATTAACCTCACAGTTTGACAATGCCAAGGCTTCTCTTCTAATTGCCCTTAGAGACAACCCAAAAAGCAGAGATATGTGATCCCTCATATACACATCAATGAGCACCCCATGACGCGGAGAATCAGTAATAATCCACCTCCTCAAATCACTGCCCTCAACCAAATGTAATCCCAAAACCGTGCAAAACACACCATGCGAATATTCAATCGGATAATCAACCCAACCATCAATCTCTCTTCTAATACCCCAGAAATCAGATGGGAAAAGCTTAATACTGCTTCTATCCAACTCCCCAATGTCTCCCTTACTAGTACGCGCAGAATTGGCGCATTCTACCAATAAAACCCGAGGTAACGTAAACAATCTTCTCGGCCTAACTAAATCATTGAAGTTAACAACACCAGGGCAATCCTTATAAAAAAAAGCTGGTGCGAATTCGTCGTGATAAGCATCCAAAGAGAAGCAAACCTCGGTGCTGCAAGGATGCTCCTTGAGGGGGCATTCGGGTGGACAAAGGGGATTGTCGAGAGTTTTTGGATAATAAAGAGACTGAATAAGAGAGGCAGGATCTTCGGAGAGTGGAAACGGGCAGCGAAGAGAGTGAAGAAAGAGGGACTCTGGAGGCATGAGATGGTGTGGGTTGTGGGGGCACGAGACATAGCCAGTCGTAATTTGGGGCTTTGTCAGAGAGGAAAGAGCAGTGAGTGTTTGGTGAGAGAGGGATAGGAGATCAGTGATAGAAGATAGTGTGGTGGAGAGATCAGGAATTTGAGTAGAGGAGGTCGTAATAGTGGTAGTAGTGGGTGGTGGAGGATGGTATGGAAATTGAAGTGGTGGTGGGTGGTGATGGGAGAAGGAATTAGGGTTACGAAATGGAAGGGTATTGGGAACGGGAGTTGCGGGGGGAGGATTCATGGCCAG
>JANIJH010000006.1:28509663-28525023 GCA_024520975.1 Erythroxylum areolatum
AAAAGGCAACAGTGGAGTGGAGCATGACAGATCAGACAAAACTGAGAGAAGAAAATATTGGATTAGCGGTGCTTGGGTGTTAGATGGTGAGAGAGACAAATATTTTTTTTTTCAGTTTAGTCCACATTTTTTAAAACTTACGAAATTTATCAGTAAATAATTGGTATTTATAATTTTGGTCGCTCCATATTATTCACAAGTTTTATACTATTTTCTAGTAGGTACGACATATATCAGATTGTTTAAACACGAGATGTCTTAGGAGAATAAAATGCCTTTAAGTTATTTACATTAAGACTAATTTTTGCTCATACCCGATCAACCCATAAAGGATAAACTGTTTTTTATTCTCAGGATTCGAATTTAAGATCTCATCCAATTAAAGAGTGAGAGTGATGAACTACTCACGTTAATATTGTTATAATAATTAACTAACATAAACTTAATCTTGTTAAAGTTTTCTTTTGGTTTCCAGTTTTATGGTTCAATAATAATTTCCACATTCTATAGTACAAGATAATAAGTGACTAATTTTTATGAATACATAAACACCAAAAGGTTATTCACTTCCTTTCTTTATATTTTTTCCCATAAATCCTAAATCCCATAAATACCCTCCCCTAGAAGTACTAAGCTCACTTTATGACCGTCAATATGTAGACACTATCAAGGGTATCCGAAAAATTTCACAAACAAATCAATCTAGGAAACCCTAGTTCGTTATAAACTCAAAACCCCCCGTAGAAAACCCATTACTTGATCTTATCAGAGCAGATATAGGAGTCTCTGATGGGGTCAGCTCCTCCCTCTCTTCTTGTGCCTGAGCTGCCCTCCCATGCTTTATGGCCGCCGGTGGCTCTTCTACTAGTAGAGAGAGAGATCCTATTGCTACCCTATTGAGTTCCTTTTCTGTGATGACGACTGCCCGTGATCTGAGCCCCGAAGATCGGGCTGTGATGGTCCTTCGGGCTAATCCTCAACACCATAACTTTTTTATTTCAGGTTATCTCTGTCTGTCTGCTTTGGGTTTTTTATTTGTCTTTCGTTGATATTTTTGTTTCACTTCAGTGTTAATGTTAAACGGATTGTCTGATACCAATATCTCTTGTTTTTCCCTTATTCTTAATTGATGAATGGAGTTAAAGTAATCTCTCCAATTGCAACCTTCTGGATCATTGTCTTCATATTTAAATGTTTGACGGGTCTGATCCTGTTGAGTTGCTCAAGTTTTAAAAGCTGAAATTGAAGTTGGAGATTTAAGGCTTTTGACGGAAGTATTTGTTTTCTGAAGTATCTTTCTTTAAACGTTCTGAATCTAAGAATGTCTTTTGTTTGTGGAATAACTTGGTCACTATGTTAATTGTATTAGAATCCAGCTTGAATGAACAGACTCAACAGATCCCCTTCTTTAGTCGTATGGTTTTAGCTAGCTTGTTATGTAATATTACGTTTCGCAGAGCTAAGAACTGTAAGCATTCATTGACCAGTAACGAGGTTGCTAACAAAATAAAAGACCGTATGGTAATGGAAGACAGATACGTGTTGTGCACCATTTATGACATTGTTAGTTTTATTGCTGCCCATGGTTAGAACCACTTCTTTTTTTATATAGAAATCAGGCTGTAATGTACCTACGAATCCCCAAATCAGAATTGATTATTTGTGATACCTTTTTTCGGGCGTGTTTATACTGTGTTTTTGTTTGTCTTATGCGTGTTGTTTTGTCTTGGTTTTGGTAGTAATGTCAGAAAGAGTGCCTTTACCAATATTTGGTTGTTTATTGCTCGTTTCCAGTTGCGAATTGGAGCTGATGCTCACGTTTGACTATCTTAATTATTCCCGTAGTATTAGATTAAATTTGTAACTTTCTGGTATATTAGATTTCCCTTCCCGTTTAGATGAATTAATGGGTTTGATTGTATCGTATATGCGTTAAAAGCTAAGCCAGAAACTGATTGACATAACGTTTTTGAGGAAAGTAATTGATTTGTTAAGTACCTTGACTTATACTATATGATTCTGTGTTGTGACATGTTTGCGGATTAACTTGGTCGCTAGTTTAATGATCTGTAGATTTCATTTCAATTGCCAGTTTGTAGTGAACTGAGTTTTGGCTACAATTGATGTAATCATGAAGTGTACCATCATCTTGGAATTGGGAGCTGCTAGTCAATTACATTGCTCAAATATTTGATGCAACTTTGCAGGAGTGGTGAAATGGAACTCAATCGTTTGCTTCTATCCAAAAATAAACCAGAGATCATTTGTGATCTTTGTAGTTTGGGATGTTAATAGAGTGGAACGCACCTTGTTCTGTTTTTCTTTTCTAGTGTAGTTCTGATAATTGTATTACTTCTTTTCATCCCTTTTGTCCATGCAATTGTAAGTCCGAGCTACCAAAAATACCTTGCTAATTTCTGAATAATGTATTCCCGATATTCTTTGATAAGATTTTGTGGTTTTTATTTACTCCTTGATCCCGAAAACTATTTGCTAATTTGTAACGGAACAGCTTCCGAACATTATATGATTGATCTGCCCCAGGTGAGTAATCATATGTCGTTCTCATTTTGAGCAACTAAAGCATTTATGTCTTCTTTTACTGGAGTTTACGACATGATGATGTATTGATGTCCCAAGTGGCATTGGTCATTTAAAGTGCAACGAGATGACCCTGAAAAGATGGCTTGGTGTGATGGAAGACCGGGTCCGTTAATAAGCTTATTCCTTAGGAGTTACGAACTGTCGTTGTGATGCAAGTGCACACTTCTATGGCAGTCCAGAGGGACGCATGGTTATGTTTAAGTTGGATAGTCCATGATCGGCTGGTGCGGAGGTTCATCCTTTATATATTTGATAATTGACATCTAGCCAAGGTGATGAGCTTGTCCCAAAAGATAATACTGCAAATCGCTTTAGCCACAAAACATAACCTATTAGCTGGCTTGATATAATCACAAAATTGATTCACAATATATAATGAAAAATCAAATCACATAACACATGGGAATGACATTTCCAGACTTCAAGTTAGCCAAGACCCTTGGAAGGTTAACACATCGACCTCATTCTCCACTAACGGTCGGTACAATTGAATGTGACGACTGACGACAATTATAAAAATCCAGATAATCTTCATATGTTGGTGACTTAAGGAACATCGTCACCATACTAGTCCAACTCCAAACTACCCCATTACAACCTGAGATGGCTCTCACAAATTGTTATCCCTTAATTCGCTCTCCATGCCTCGGAGTGCGAGGAAAAGAAAGAAGACAGTTAGGCCATTACGCCATTACGAGGGGGGCTTTTTGCTGTTCATCTAACACTACATAAGTTGACTACTCACGCATTAGACAGTATACAGCTCCACTCACGCATTAGACAGAATACAAGTTCATAACATCCTGGAATTATCACTGAAACTATTAGTTGGTAGATAGTTCTTCCTCAGCCTGCCCTGGCTGGACATGTCTATGAAACGTTTTAACTTGAAAACTGTCGACCTGTAAAGGTTTGGCCGAAGGCCCAGTTGGAAGGAGCCACGCCGTTGGAGACAACATAGCGGCCGTCGCTTGTTGTCACCTTAAAGGAGAGAGCTTGAGCATTAAGGTAGGAGTTGCTTTGCCAATTTTGTCCCCAGTTGCGAGACATTGCTTGCCAACCAGTTCTAGACCCTTTGATAGAGACGGACACAACGTCACCAGCACCGCCAACGTTTGTCACAAGAACAAGGTTGAAATATGAATGACCGTTTATAGTGAACCTGATGCCTCCAGATTTCATACATGCAACTCTGCAGGGAAAACATAGATTGTTTAAAATGGTTTGAGGTTTCTGTATCTAATAAGCAAATGACTTGGAGTTACCTTCTGTACTGAACAGGTACTATTCCTGCTTTGTAGTGAGCTATGTGCTCAAAACCTGGCTGAGAAAGGTCAAAGTGTTGCAGAGGAGGATTGCACCATCCTCCCGCAGCGCTTGGGAGGGCATAGTTTGGTGGGCAAAAGTTTGTTGCTGTGACAATGATTGATCCCGGGAGACACCATCTGTCATCATTTACACATCTGATCTCAAAACATGCTCCACATGTTTGTCCATTGTTGAATAGGACTGTGCTTAAGGCAACCGTGTTTGTCCCATATCCTTGGCTGTAAAGATTCCCATACCCACAAGCTCCTCCTAAAGCATACCAAACTTTGGTTGAAACAAGAATTACACAAGAATGGACATGTTAACTAACATATCTTTATTGGATTCGGGCACTTACCCATTGTACCAGAAGCATCATCGCCTCCACAGAAGGTAGCATGGGCATTAGACCATCCATCTCCGTAGCTATTAATTGTCCTTGACATGGTTACTAAAGCTAATAGATATATTCCAAGGAATCCCATTTTGTTGCACTGGAAAACAAAGGAAGTCAAGTTCACAGGTTGGCTATTAAATATGGTTCGTAAGAGGGGGAAATGCTTCCAAGTAAAGAAATGAGGATTGGATATGTACTTACAGGGCCTAACTGGTTATAGAAACCAACTGGAACAAGAGATGTCAATGAGTAGCAGAAGATGAGGAGAGTGCTGGGATTGAAAACTTATATACAGATGTTGGAGGGATTAGTTTAGGCTAACACGAGCAGCAAGCAAAGCAAGAATGCATTAACGTTGTCTAGCAGTGTCTCAATGTACATGTCTAAGGATGGAAAAGCCATAATTGACATGGTTCTGTGTCTAACATCTAATGGAGTAAATTGCTTGATTGAGTAAAAGAAAAAAAGAAAAGTCGGAGAAGCCATATTTTAGCGGATGATTCATTTTCGACTTTATCTCAACTGCTTGACATCATTCAGTGTTGTGACATGTAAGAGCCTGGAAAACTTTCCAATTTAACTGCCTCTAGTGCTTAATATTTCCATAAATTAGTTGAAGACCTAAAAATATAAGAGATCTGCCAAAGGGACAACAAATCGAGAAAGATGAACGTACAGCAATTATGAAATGTCACTGGAAAGAACTAGAAAAACATAATCAAGGACTAGAACAAAAGCCGGAAGGAAAATCAAATTCCACCTCTTTTCTTGCCATTGCATAACTTACAAGTATTTTTATCGTGCTTTAACACTTCTAAATTACTGCATGGAATGGAATAGAGGATTCTCCTAAGCGTGCATCACTAATCGTGTAGAAACTGTTTGTGTAAATGGAACATTTGTTTCTGTTATTAAATGACTGGACCACACATAAAAGTTGAAGATAAAAAATGAACACAAAAAGAATAAACCAACGCTGTTATCTGAATCCCTGATGTTGTGCGGATAAGAGGAACGTAGTAAGTCTTGATGTGCAGGAGGAACAAACGAAAATAGGATACTATTCCATAAACCGAAATGTCATCTGTTTGACCTTCTTTTCTTGACAAGTTAACACATTTATGCAATGTCCTATCACCATATTGGGATTTATTCATTTTTCTTAAACAAGATATGGCGTATTGAATCCTTCGGCTGTCTTCTTCAGATAAATCCCAAAGTACACACGTACGAAGTTACACTAAAGAACGTACAACAGTCGCTCAGGCATGCAATTGATCAAGTTATTCCTGATATCGTACAGCCTGCCTTTTTAAATTTTGCATAACAGTACTCAGGTGCCGAAAAGATAGTACGTCGCCAAAAATGATTCTTTTCAACAGCGTGAACAAGCAAACATCAAGCTTTTAAAAATTTGGACATGTACGTTGAAAACATTTTAGTCACCAACTTCATTAACCTATAGATGGATCGCTTCCTTCCCAAACGAGATTACAATGAATTCTTCCTATGAATAACGAAACGGTCTTGTGCCAAAGGAAGTGGCAATCGGTAAAGACATTAGCTTAAACAATTCTAAAAATAATCACAACCCATGAATCCACAAGGAGAGTTTAAAGAAACCCAACAAAAGATACCAGTCCTTAAGGAACAATCATTACACATCAAAGAAAGTTGAGCAATATAGATGAATATGAATTAGTTGGAACGTCCTACACCCCAAAAAGCACATGGGATCACATGGCCCTTCTTCCTAGCTGTAGACTAAGACCAAAAGAGAAGACATACATGCCTCATTTGTTCATATATTATGCAGATGACATTTGGGAAAGCCTCAACTCTTAAACCACATGGAGTTAGAAAGCTACTTTACAAGAAGAATATGATAAGCACTGGTCCAAATCATGAAAATCCCACCGGACTTTCCTTGTGGACTGGTGCCTACGGCCACTCAGAGTTGACGACGACAACGTTCAACCAACTTCGATGGGGGACACAACTCGTGGATACACCAAGAACAACGGAACGACATAACTACTGGCATGAGCTGAAATGGATGTGCAGTGACCTAAAAAGGAATTTTGGTACACTCACTTGCAATGATTGCCAAGTCCAGGCTGACAACAGCTGGATAATTTATTTATCAGGAAAGGCCAAAATGCAAAACATCCATATACAATGACTGCTTTTTGTTCCCCTTACGAATCAGACCAACATTACTAATGCGCATTGGCTCCTGCCATTGTCAGGCGCTAATCCTGGCAGGAGTAGCTAGGCGCTGGATGTTCTCTCAACTTATACATAATCATATAGCAATTTGCAAATTTTCTTTCCCAATTGTTACATACGGCTGACTCAGGAACAATCAAATCAACTCTATTCCTACATTTACCACTATGGGCTATGACTATCCTGCCTGCAACTCATTAGACCAGCCCCCCAAAGTCTCTCAATAGTGTGGAGAGCTAATGAGTACCATACCTTCCAATAGCACTCAACGGCAACGTAGAGCAACGTAGAGAGTGTATTTCTAATTACTATCAACACTAATACGACAAATCCTGTGTTAAAAGAGGCTGGAACTCTTATATTTAACAAGGAGCATTTGTGGGTTCTAAACATTGTCCCGAAAGAAATGAACCCGAACATCTTTTAAAGTCCATCAATAATGAAATCTTCAAAAGTATGATGCAAATTGAATTACATACAGGAGATTGCTACAGAAACATCTGGTGTCGAACAGCTTCCCAACTAGAAGATAATCCTCTGAAACGCCTTTGTACCAAAAATCTCTTTACGAGTCTTCCCCTTAAATGTGAAATGCCTTTTCAGACGATTTGTTAATGACGAACTACTGTTACTTGTCTGTGAGATCATGAGATGCCAGTTACTTCTTGACCCATCCTTCACGTTTGTTGGGACTTCATTGCCATTGTGAGTTCCATGGGAATCAGATATAACAAACTGCCTGTTTCTCCGAATGGATTTCAGGGCCATCTGCAAGGGCTCTGAAACTGAGGGGTATTCTTCAATTTCTCCAATACTATTCAAGCAAGAAGGGCAAGGAGGGTCATGAATCTGAGTCTTTGGAGTTGCTTGTTCCAAGCATTCAGCATGGAACACGTGGCTGCATGCTAATACCCCGGCAGTAGGCATGTCACCACCTCTCATGATACGATGGGAGCTCCAGGGTGATTTCTGCCACAATAGTTTTCTACAAACTCCACACTTTGGATCTGCTACAGAAGCACTGGGTGATCTTCCGTTCTCCATGCCCACTTCCCCAGCTAAGTCAAACCTTTCTCCATCGAGGCCCATTTCATAACTGCTGCTGGCACTGCTCCACCTAAAACCATCTTTTCTAGAGCTTGCACCAGGTTCTGGTGAAGTCTCCAACTTTTGTAGTTCAGTGAGGGTGCTATGGACCTTGAAATCACCGCTAGAACTATTGCCAGGCCAAAAAGAAGGTGATGTCCTATCATCAACAGGGGTCAATCTATCAATATTACTGGTATCACCAAAGGTTTCACATTCTGAAACAGGATTCTGGAATACTAAAGGGTAAACAGATTTTGACATGAAAGAGTGCCGGGCAGCCAAGTTGCGACTGGAGAAGATGAAGGGTCGCTTGCTAACTGATTCCATGTGACCAAACTCAGAAAGTGAGGATGAAGACTTAAAACTTGGAGATCCAAGAGACGGTCTAACAGTAAATTCGCTCTGACAGAGAGAAACACCAAAATTAACAAACAAAAACATGGTGCACTCTATTAACCAAACAATATTTGGGATATAAATCACCTCAGCAGAGGAATGAAACCAACCACCTTGACATTGTGATCCTGATGAATAGAATTGCCCTGTGAATAAATGATAAGAGATGGTATATTCATTGAAATATTCAACACAGTAGAAACATGAATAAATATTTAACACAACGAAAACCCGTAAATATTCAACTATGATAAGCAGAGATGGCACACTCATTGAAATAAACAATAATATTTCAGAATGCAGTGGTCACATGTGTCCAACACAGACAGTACATCAAAGAGTTTTAATCAAATTTCTAGCACCATGTAATTCTAAACTATACCTAGTGGCATGCAACATGTACATAAATTTTCCATATAGCCATTGTAGCACCTAATGTTACATGCAGCATACGGCCAGATGCTCGCTAATTATTATCTCAATAAGTTTGCTCCAGTATCTTATCAACCTTTTTCATTCTCAAAAATATTTCAGAATATCAATACTAGCAGAGCCATGTATGGTATATTCTTACCTATTGGATGGCCTAGCTTTCTTTCTACACTCATCTTGTTAGCTGAACTAGCAAAATTTTCTGAATAAGGAAGGATGAAGCAAGCTCAAATACAGTAGTTAGCAATGTGGATGATAGCCCTACATATTGGTTATCTACCAAGTATGTCTAATAGTGCCAAAACAGTACTTAAGAAAATGATGACAATAAGAGAAAGCAAAGACAAAGATACCACAAAGGATTAGAGGGTTAACTAAGCAAAAATTAGATGTCATTATTCAGTAACTAGCCCAACAGATAAAACTTCTTGTATCCAACAAACTAAGATGTTGTCATCTAAGATAGTTTGGTGAACATAATGGGAAAGGTTAAAGAACAAAAAAGAAGTAACGACAGAATGGGAAAAATGAATACACTGGGTCTGGGTCTGATTCTATTGTAACGTGCCCTTGAATAAAATATATGACAAAGATTCTACTCAAATTTTAATAACTAGCAAAGAATTGGAGATCTAGAAACCTTCAGGTTTATAGAAATGTGTTAAGACAATAAAATTAGAGTCAAAAGTCAAAATTCTATTCAAAATCACAAATAGATCAAACAGCTAACTATAATAACTAGGCGAATAGAAAGATATAATAATGTAAACTTAATGTACACAAGAATAGTTAACAGAAGCATTAGACTGCAAGCAAGGCATCTAACAAGCAACACATCTAAGTGAGATTAAGATTAGCCAAAAAGATACTCCAAAACTAATATAAGCTCGACATTCAATAATTACAAAACAATGAAACTAAAGGTTACCTCTCACTCTAGAAGCAGATGGTTCACCTAGATCAAACATTGGCAAAGGTGAAGTCCGGCATTGTTCATGTATATTAGCGGTTGGGCTATCAGAATAAGAAAGTGTAACATCAGACACAGAATGGTGATGGTTGGTAAGCCGCCCACTGCCTAAGCAACTTCCGCTTCCTCTACTATTAGAGGTCAATGAAGCAAATCCATTAGATCCACATGGTAAACCATCTGACTGTAACCTACAATCCCACATTCTCAAGGGAGGAGGAGAGAAGCTAGAATTTGTTTGCCAATGTGGCTCACAATTCCTGGTAGAGTCCCCACCAACAGCAGGTGATTTTGCTCCATGTGGCCGGGTGGCCACACAACAAAGTGCACCCGTGTTCGCTATGTTTTATTAGGCAACAATAAGGTTTGTACTCCTGTATCGTGAGATATAGCTACAGAAGGAATAAGCTCCACAACTGACGTGATAGGTACAAACTTTAGGCTCCAATGTTACCAGAAATTTTAAATAGGTACAAATTGTGGGCTTTAGTGTTACCAGAAGTCTTAAATACTTCCACCAATTATCAACATGGAAGAAGAGACCCTAAAACACTTAAGGCTGGCACCAACGGCTTGAACTTTTATCAGAAGCACATGAAACATCCATTCTGCATAATGCCACATCCAAAAGATCTTGCTCAAAACCTTAATAAAAACCAGATCGGTTGGCAACCATAAACTGTCTTGCAGTTTGTAATCACCTGAAGCTTGCCATTTTCCACTGCATTTACCCAACTTCATCAAATTAGCAATTCACTGCAAACAGGTTATCAAGAGCATAACAATTTTGTATATCTGACTCACCATAACATCAAAAAGAGACAAATAGAACAGGGACATAACTAACAGTAATTTGTCAAACCAAGAATCAAATGTAGTATGACCAGTAAACACTTGATCCCAGAAGACAGATATTTTTTAAATGCAACAAAGAAGGATGAAGTAAATCATTGTAAGAGATGGGAAGGCATATAACCTGATATCAACTTTATGAAATTTAAAAGGAAGCGGATGAATTGCATGAGATTTTCAGCAACTGACCAACAGAAAACTTGAGCACACATCCATGCTTTACTCAAGTCCTCAAAAGCAGTCAGAGTACACATCCTTCTATTTGCTCTTCTACATAAAAAGTTTCCTCAACAACGACTCCACATATGTTCAACATATTTTATGTCCAACCATATAACATATTCTTGCTACCAACTCAGTGAAACAAAAGTTGCAGGCTATTTAAAAAACTACTGGTGCTCCAAAGGTTACAGACTCTTTCCAATAGATGAATTAAATAAAAGCAAGCAACAGGTTAAAAAATCATTCAAATGTACTAAGAAAAATAAAAAGAACAGATAGACTATCATTCAATACAAGAAAAAAAAGAAGGTATTTCATAAAATAAAGAGAGCGGCATACAGAAAAGCAAGATTATGTTAAAACACTCGACATATAAGTACATTATACTATTCGCCAATTGGACACAACACTCGTGAAATTTTAACATATCATTACAAGGTTCCAAAACCATTTCTTCCCATTACGAACAACCAAACCAAGGATGAAAATGCCTCATACTAAACTAAAAAAGAAACCCAAATCTTCTTAAAAAAAAAAAAAATCATCCATCGTCCATGAATATATCGAAAAGTGAAAACTGATCATCAGTGTCGCCCTTTCAAAGACATAAAATTCTCTTTACGAATCAACTGTCACCGTCTTAACCCTAAGAAAACCGCAGAAATAAAAAAAGGAACCTCGACCAAGGCAGAAGTTAAGCAGCATCAACAATAAATAAAGAAAATTCACCAAAAAAACACATAACAAGTATATACATACTAAATAAGAACCAAAGCCACAAGTTTTCCCACAAATCAGACATGGAAGAAGCAGAAAAGTAAATACCTCTAAATGGCCAAAGTAGGTTTTTAATGCAATGAACAATACAGGATTCCAGAGACAAATAAGACAAAGAGAAACAGCAATATCCGTAAGAGATTTGTGATGGTGGAGATGGCAATAAAAAGTGTATAGCGATCCACTTTATGTAGGGAATATCAGACAAAAGTAATGAAAAAAGAAAGCTAAAGGTGGGAGCTTGAAAGTGATGGGCATAAAACAAGAGAATGTTTAAGACGGTAGAGTACCGTTACATGTTTAGTGACACTGACTCACTGAGTACCCATGCTCTTCATATTTTGTCTTTGATTTTTTTGTTTTTATTTTTAAATTTGGTTAAAAAATTTCTTTGCTTAAGTTTTTAGTTTCTGATATTTCCAGTTTTTAAAAATTATAAAAGTTTCATAATCTGATTTATTATTATTTAAATATATTATTTAATTATTAATAAAAATATCAATAATTTAATTCAAGAGTATATATTTAATAAATTAAAATTAATTATTAATAAAATTATGAATAACTTAATTTTATATAATTCTTATAATTAAATTATAATAATTATTAATAAATATAATTAAATTTAAAATATATAAAATTTTAAATAAAATTTGTTTTAATAATTAAAATATATTTAGAATATATTAATTTATAAATTAAATCTTAATTTTTGAATTATTTATTTTATTAAAATAACATACTTTTATTAATAATTTGTTAATAAATATTATATAAGAAATTAAATAAATTTATTTAATTAAAAATAATTTATCTATAAGTTTTATCTAATATGTAATTATTATCAGTAGAAAAATAACTATATTAACATTAATAATTAAACAGGATTTTGTTTTTATTTAAAAAAAAAGCAGAAACAAAAAATAAAAAACAAAAACTAAAAACTACAATAGAAAAAACAGAAATAGAATCAAACGATACCTTAATTATTTGAAATTGTTAGTTTTAGACTCGTCTCACATATTGATTTGTACCTTACAGTATGTAATGCTTAATCATATAACCAACCAAACTGCTAGTCCAATATATATAATATAAAATGATAATATGAGAAAATAAAATGATAGCAGCATTTAGTTTCTAAATTTGCAATACGTTAGTTACAAGTGAGATTAAGAAAAAACTAGTCGAAGAACGCTAATTGTTCTTTTCTCTTTCTTCTTGAAAACTTTATCAATCAAATTAAGCCATTAAAAAGTGTGGTCAGATTTGCCCACTTAAGAAAGTAACTCAATTTTGCATATGGTATTGTACCAACTAGTATGCATTGTACTGGTTACCAAATGTTGGAGACTCCAATATGAGTATTCTACTAACTAGATCTTTTGTGACAATTGTAATAATCTTACAACCAGTTCAATAAAAAATACAACATTCTTTTTAGCCTCTTAAACAGCTTGTATTAAACTAAACTAGTCTCAGATTTTTAGCTTTATGTTAGACTAATAATCAATTAATTCTCAATCAAATTCTTGATCTCCCTAAACCCAGCCATAAAATGCCTATTCAATTTGCTTGTTCCTCTTAATATCCTTCATATTGTTGTATGCCAGCTTCATTATTGCTTAAGCCAAGCTATATCCACGACTCGTTAATAGTATAAATTATCTCTAGTGTCACATTCATCATTTATAGCATCTCATATGGTGTCAAATATGGATATTAGTAGATATATCTGATAAATGCTAAATATACTATATTTTTAATCCTATGTTTAATGCATTTTGTTTGTTAATTTAAGAGTTTCTTATTGTTTTGATACTTAATTTATTCATATTCTGTTTTTAGATTAATTGCCTTCATGGGCTAAAAGGAGATAAAATCAAGGTAAAATAGTGAAATATTGAAGCAATCCTTCGGGGACATGACCGTGTGGAGGCATACACTCCTATCCATGATTAGTCTTTGGGACCATACTTTTGTGTGACATTCAAAGAATTAAAGTAAGATTGAGAGACATTGTTGGACCCCGTTTCTGGAGCCCAACGTTCGGAGTCATCATAAGACGTCAGGTGCGTATACCTTAAAGGGTTATTTCATAGAACCCTTATTAGCCATATCCTATAACAGTGGTGTGCCCACACCAGTCAATCACCAAAATCATAATTGAAAATTTTAAAATAATTGTAGCTCCAAATCTCTAGTTTAATTTGAAGCAAGAACTATCTCAATTGGAACTCTAGAGAAGAAGTTATGCTTAAGAAGCCAAAGTATGTTCATACCCTAGTTACGCTCTCTCAACTGACCCCTCATTATCTTTCCATCAATCTTGTTCATATCAGAACCAAAAGCTACCAATTTTTATTGAGGGATATAAGAATGTGTTAGGAAACCATTGCTTCAAGAATCACTTCATTTGAAGGTCGGATGATGAAGTTATGACCAAAAGATTCAAACATGTTTATATCCTCAATCATATTGTACCTATCTTGGGAGAATTAGCATAACTTTTTCTATAAAGCCTGGATTGAGGTCATTGTTAGACCATTTGAAAGAAAACTTCTAGATCTACAACTTTCATGAAGAACACAAGGCGAGATTCTGTCTCTAAAAAAATCAAAATCTACTGTAGCAATCCCGTGAATGTCCGTTTAACGGACATACATGTCCGCCTAACAGACATAGATGGGCTTGGAAGCCATTTTTCACCCGAGAAGGTCCGTTTAACAAACATGAAACATGAAACGGACATGGGCGATGCTAGGTTCATTTTTGACCTGAGAAGGTCCGTTAAACGGACCTAAAGTCTGTTAAACGGACATGGGGGTTTCCCAAACCCCTCCATAGCCCCTCCAATGCTTCCTACATCCATTCTAACATTATTTTCACTCATAATCTTCCTATTTTCACTTCTTCTAATACAATACCACTCCTTAAACATTCAATTACCAGTTTGAGTGCATCAAACTCCCAAATCTCAACTCAAATGACTCATAACATACACAACCTCTCATCATTCACCATAGCTGTTATGATATACATCCTATGCAGCATTTCCAATTTATAATGCTCATATCTCTTAACTCCAATATCCAAAATTTAAGTACTTTATAGTGTTGGAAAGCTAAAAGGATAAACTACAACTTTCCTGAAGAGAACTTGGTCTAGTTCTACCTAGATCAATGTAATTCTCCCCTTGAATTCAGAACACAATTCCTACCCTTATGAAAAACTTGAAATTGCAATATAAAGACTTTGGAAATCATAAGCAAAATATAATGTATATATATTTCATTAACATAAAAAAAAGAGTTTTACAACGCTTTAGCGGGCATTTCGAGCCACCTTACAACAATAATCCAAAATACAAATTTTACAAAAGCTAGAATCGCTCAAAATGCGACTAAAGCATGGTTTTGCATAATCTAGCTTTAAAAGCAAAACATGCAAACTGGAGTGATGCCTTGACTCTCGACTTGATATCTTGTTCATCGCCTGAAGATGGGGAGGAAAGGGGGTAAGCTTAAGGCTCGTGGGTAATAGTTTTATAATCGGTAACAAGCAAAACCATTTGAAACATTCATTATCAAAGCAAATTCATATGAAATCCATGAAACACATACTCCTTAAATTCTTAACATATCAACCAATTCGCAAACCACATAATTCACATATTCATCAAACTTATCCACTAAGCATATAAGCATAAACACATCAGAATGGTTTGGGTAGTCTGTAACAGAACGTACTAACACATTTTTCCTAAGGATCCTGTGTAGTCGTGAACAGAACGTACTATCGCAATCTCACAAAATGGTCTTGCTTAGCCGTGAACTTAAGGGAGTCCGTGAAGGAGCTCCGTGCCACTAACGGGTAGGTGTGAGAAGCCTTTAGACGAGTGCACTTGACTGACAAAACAGACCACCACAAACCCATTTAACATGTAATTCATGACTTGAAAACCAATTGCCCAAATGGTACATTTTTAAAACTTGTTTGTCATGCACATGACATATTTCATATGCATTCCCATCATCATTTCACAATTCATCAACCACATTCCTATACCAAGCATAAAAGCCAT
>JANIJH010000006.1:29016707-29032112 GCA_024520975.1 Erythroxylum areolatum
TTCCGGGTTGATATAGGTTGAATGGGCTCATTTAGACTTCTTGAGGGTGTTAGACGAGCAGTAGAGCTTTCCCAGGATGTTTTATGAGCTATTTTAGGGTGTGTTAATTGGTAGATGTGAGTTGTTAGAATTAAGTGCGGGAGCTGTATATATGGCAGATGTCAGACAGGACTTTGAGGCCATTTTTGACCCTTATGGAGTTGGAATTTAGGTCAGTGATCTTCAGGAAAGTTGTAGAGCATCCTTTTACCTTTCCATAGACACCAAGTTTGTTAAATTTGGAGTTCCGGGTCAAAAGTTATGATATTTGCAAGTTTTGGTACTGTATAGGAAGAGCTAGTCGATCGGTTTTAGAGTAAATTTTTGATTCCTTAGTGTCCAAGCTTGTCTTTGAGTCCTCCTTGAAAGTTGTAGATTTTTCTGTTATCTTTCTAACGCTTCCGACCTTGTCAAATTTGGAGCTCGGAGTCAAAAGTTATGAGAGTTAGAAGTCAGATAGGTCGGACTGCAGGGCAGGTCGCCCAGGCGCTCGCGTCCATGCGAGCGTCAGGCGCTCGCAGGCGAGCGAGCGCCCATGCGCACGCATCGCTCACCTTGGGCAAGCCGAGGCGTTTTGGGGTCGGTTCTCGGCCGACCGACCCCTCTTCCTTCTTTTGGCCATAACTTTTTGCACAGACCTCCGATTAAGCTGATTTTTGAAGCATTGGACTTCTAAGAAAATTTTCTATCTTTTTATGCTTGATTTATCAGTATTGCTTTTGAAATTGTAAAAAGTGGATTGAAACAAAGTGTGATGGTCGGTCGATAAAGTCTGAATATACTTCACTTATTTTGAAATATCTTGAGCTATAGAGCTCCGATCGAGTCGATTATTATTTTAAATTAAACTAGAGACCTAGATCTACAAGTCATATGAAGGTGCTGAGCTGTAATTTAACCTATAAGATTTTCAAATTCTGACATGAAATCGGTAGAGTGTTTAGTTTGACTGTTTTCTTTAAGATAGTATTTTGGCCATAACTTCTTCATTTCTAATCCAAATTGAGCGTTTCCAGCGGCGTTAGAATCGTTAGAATATGAGGAAAAAAATTCATTAAGAAGCTGATCCAAATTCCTATTGCAAGTCCCCAAAATTGAGGTCAATATGTTGTCACTTTTGGGTCTTCTATGCTTGTGTGTTTCCGAATGTTGGGCCTCGGAGACGGGGTCCAACACAGTAACCTCAATATCTAAATCTGAGCTACACTGCCATTTGATTTTCTACTCAAAGCATCAGTCACCATATTAGCTTTTCACGGATGATACTTAATCATACCGCTATAATCTTTTAACAACTCTATCCATCTACTCTATCTCATATTCAATTCTTTTTTACTCCAAAAATACCTTAAGCTCTTATGATCAGTGTATATTTGGAATGTCTCTTCATATAGATAGTGTCTCCATATCTTTAGAGAAAAAACCACTGTAGCAAGCTCTCTAAGTCATGTACCAGATAATTAATATCATGAGATCTTAACTGTCTCCATGCTTATGCTATCACTTTACCCTACTGCATCAATACAAATCCTAATCCTTGATGCCAAGCATCACTATAAATCACATAACCTCCTGTTTCTGATGGAATAGTTAACATCGATGCTATAGTCAACCGATGCTTCAGCTCTTCAAAACTCTTCTGAAATTCATCATTCCATCTGAAAGGTACATTTTTCCTCATAAGTTTAGTTAAAAGGTTTGAGATAAATGAGAAACCCTTTATAAACCTCCCGGCTAATCCGAGGAAACTCCAAATGTTAGACACATTCTTTGAAGCTTCCCAGTTCATTACTACTTCTATCTTCTTTGGATCCACTTGTATGCCTTGTCCATTTACTATGTGACCCAGAAACACTACTTGATTCAGCCAAAATTCACACTTATTGAATTTGACATACAACTATTTCTCCCTTATGATCTGTAAAATTGTTCTTAAGTACTTAACATGTTCTTCTCTACTCTTCGGATACACTAAAATGTCATCTATCAACACAGTCACAAAACGATCTAGGTAGGGTTGAAACACCTTATTCATCAATTCCATAAATGCAGTTGGGGCATTAGTTAACCTAAACAACATTACTAAGAACTCGAAATGCCCATACCTAGTCCTAAACACACTTTTTGATACATCAACCTCTGCTATCTTCAACTGATAGTACCCAGATCTCAAGTCCAACTTAGTGAACACCTGAGCTCCCTGCAACTGATCAAGTAAATCATCAATTCTAGAAAACAGGTACTTGTTTTTTGCTGTTACTTGATTTAGTTGCCTATAATCAATGCACAGTCTTAAAGTTGCATCTTTCTTCTTCACAAATAAGACTGGAGCTCCCCATGGTGATATGCTGGGTCTAACAAAACCTTTTTATAATAACTCCTATAACTAAGCCTTCAATTCCTTTAATTCCAAAGGTACTATCTTATATGGAGGAATAGATATAGGAGTAGCAATTGGAACTAAGTCGATTGTAAAGTTCGCTTCACTATCTGGAGGTAAACCACATAATTATGCAGGAAACACATCCAGAAATTCCCTAATAATAGGAATGTCCTACAAATTCTTCTCAGTTAGGGCATCGGCTACTGGGTTAGATAAGCCTCACATCCTTCTTACAACAACCTCAAAGCACTCATGAGTGACATCAGTCTAGTTGGCACTGCTCAACTAATACCTCGAAATACTACTCTCAACTGATTAGGAGATTCTAATATTACCTCCTTAATATAGTAGTTCATAATGGCTCTCTAAGCAGTGAGCTAATCCATGCTTAGAATAACATCTATCAACTTTAACAATAATACAATCAAACCTACCTCCAATTTTGTCTGTTCAATTTGAATCAAACATCTCTTACGGACTTCTCTTATTACTATGGTACTACCTATTATTGGCTCACCTCTAATCCGTGTTTCAATAATTCTCTATCACAATGCAACCTAAATGCTAGATGTAGTGCTACACAAGAATGTGTAGATCCAGGATCTAACAATGCAAAAGCTTCTTAAGTAAAAATGGGTAACACACCTGCAACGACATCTGGAGAATTCTAAGTCTTTTGTCTAATCATTGCATAGACTCTGGCTTGAGACTGCAATTGGTTACTTCGCACCTTAATCTTGACAATAGGACTCCTAAAACCCATTTTACCTCTACCATGGTGTCTTTGTCCAGACCCACTAGCTCGGTTCTGCTGGACAATTATTTTAGTAACCACTCCTCCTCTCTTTCCAAACTGTGGTCCATACATAACAGAATAATCTTTGATTTGATGATCAAAAGAGCCATATCAAAGACATGCTCAAGACAATTTCTAGCATTCACTACCATGCTTCTTCCCATAATGCTCATAATTGGGCAATTGGCTCGATACTACACCTCTACTACTACCATATTGTATAAAACTACCCCTTTATCTAAACCCTGACTATCTTGATCTAGCCGATAGTTGAAAAGATTTGTTCTAGCGCTTACTAAACCTTATGCCAGGACTACCCTAAGATTTGCTGGGCCTCTTCATTCTAGACTCTTGTCTATGATCCCCCTGATCATCTATCAACAATTGCTCCATTCGGATCGAGGCTGCTCTCAGTATAGAGAAACTGCTCAAGTTAGTAAGAGCTAGCCTTGTCTGAATTTTCATATTCAGCCTACCTTTGAATCTCCTAGACTTATCTTCCTCAGTAGGAATCAAGGCAGTAGCATATCCCATCAGTTTATTGAACTTTATCTCATATTCTGCTATAGATAAATTACCCTGCTTTAGATCCAGAAATTCCTTCATCTTTCTATCTAGGTAGATCTTGGGCATGTGGTTCTCCTTGAAGAACTTCAGAAAGTCCTCCTACTTCAAGTTGCAAGGCTTAGTGGTACTGCTTAGAATAGTTTTCACCATTGGTATGCTAGGCCTTGCAGTAAGGAAACTGCATAGTCGAACTTCTCGTCTGACCTATAGTCTATCTAATCGAGGACTCTCTCTATTCTCTCTAGCCATCCTTCGGCCTCTGTAGGGTTTGTACTTCCATAGAAGTTCATAGCCCCTACTTTCTCAATTTATCATACCTTCTCTTCCTTATCTTAGGAATTCTCAAAGGCTTTTTCTTTGGTCGAGATACATAAGACTGTTTACTGGCTCCTACTAATTCTAGGTCATCTGATTGTCCCACTTGATCACTTATGGAGGATGACCTATAATGGACAATAATAATGATTACTATCTAAGTTTCTCATTATATATAATGTCTATATTATTATATCTATTCCTATGGAAGCCAAACCATGCTCTGATACCAAGAATTGTAACACACCACTCTTATAAGACACATACCCGACATTCTGAAGGATGTTCGAGTATGTACCCCACAAGGGTGGCATGCTAGAGTAATAACGTCACTAACTTGATCATGGCATCATTATTAAAACAATATCACATTATTTAAAAACTCAATTCCTCATTTTCATTTCATAAAACCGAATATGCAATGTAGCATTACATACTTCGTCCTTATATATAATATCAAAGAGCTATTAGAGTCTACAGCTCTATTACAAAATATGCGACATGCTATATGAGTGAGGAAATATACAAAATTCTATCTAAATCGTTTAATCTCAATTAATTGACCTTTGAACCATTTCTTCTATTCAAAAGTAGTAATAGACTCTTCTAAGTTGTCTTAGAAGTTAAGTTCACTCTCTCGTATTTGAAAAAGTCAATGTTGTAATTTTGATAAGTTTTGTGAACTTAGTGAGCTACCCATCATCGATTGCTCCCTCATAACACATAACACCCGAAGTTCATGTTTCAAGATCATAGCCAATTCATGTCACCATATAACGCACATTTTTCACCAATTTTCAATTGGTACCATATAACACTTAGTTCACTTATTCAACTTTGACATTCATAACAGTTCATACAATTCAATTCAATCAGTCATCTGATGCATATTAATTTGTATGTGCAATGTTCATGAGACTCACTTTCATTTATTACTTTATTGTAATCGAGTGCCTTTTTCATTGTCCCATATCCATTGTGGATATCGAGGTCATTGATAATTGTCCCTTATCTGTTGGGAATTCAGGGCTCATTATACATAGTGAGCCAGAAGCTCTTACCAAATTCTGAGCTTTAAGTTCTTTTTCACTGGAGACTCTGGTCATAACTACCTTTATGTTATCATGCATTCATGTAGTGAAATGCTTCATATGTATTCAATCATTCACCTATCCTCATTTTTTCTCACATTCACTTTCACCATTAGACCTTGGTCTGGTATTCAACAATTAAGTTGAGTATCATATATTTTTCCAAAATCACATACAATGAGCACTTCCAATATATTATTCATGCATCAAACGCCTCGGAGATTCAATGTCTATAATCAACTCATTCACATAACATAATAATTCAATTCAAAATTTAAAGAAAACAATAATTCAACGTGAGACCATCTAGGTTACCTATAGTATGCTCCAAATAGCTATTGCCTGGACGTCCTGGCAATGTCTGGATGTTGTCGCTCTCATTGCTCTTCTATACCATACAATACATACACATTTTCACATTACTAATTTACATATCTTCATGAATACTCAATCATATACATATGTATATGTGATATGTATAATGCATGCTCAATGACAATTATGGGTATATTTCCTTAATTCACATCCTATGATCATTCATATATCATATCTCGTGAAACTTGATTATCCTCAATTTATCAATCATCTATTCATCAATCATACATTTACCAATCCTTTCCTAGAATTATACATCCACATAATTTCCTAATTCTCATTCATTCATACTTAATTCATATTATTCATAAGAACAAGTCAACCCATTCTTCAAATCTAATGTCAATCGACATCCTAAACTCATCTATCACTTAACCACTTACTTAAGCAACCATATAGGTTCATTTCAAACCTCAATTAAGTCCAAAACATCAAAGTAAGTAAGAAGATAGCAGTACACAATCATGTTTATGCACGATCGTGCAACTCCCTAATAATTTCTCACTAAGCACATGCAACTACCAAATGATCCTATTGACCACGAACATGAGGCACGAAAATGACGTATTTAGGCAATAAATTCTTTTAAAAAATGTTTCCATATTTCTTAAGTTTCTCATGACATCAATTTCATGAAGTTTGGTTCAGTATTATGCAAGTTATACCCAAAATACTACAGACTGTTGTTACACTATGACAGCACACCATACTCAACTTCAAGCGAAATTTTGAAACCCTTAGAGATATAATTCAAATTCGATTCCTCCATAAAAATTATATTCATATGTCTCTAGTTTAAAATAAGATTAAATCATCCCATTTGGATATATACAAATCAAGATATGGCTAAAATACAGATGCCTGTTCCATAAAAACACCACAGTTAACATACTCTAGCAATTTTTCCTACACTTTTCTAGATTTTCAACTCCTATATGTTGCATTCAAACCATATTATGCATAGTTCATCAACTTTACATCATTTACTCTTCATTCTCACCTAAATTTTTAACTTAATAACATCTATAAACAAATCATAAACTATTATTTATCATTTACACAAAAATAGGACATGATATATCCATTTGTTCATCAACGTCTAGCACACTTCAAACACCATTATCACAATCAATCCATCCCTAAATAATCATCATAAATGCTTCTATTAAACAACTCATGAACAATATTAACACAGTAAAATTTAGAACATAAATCTCTTTATGTTTAAACCCATGTTAAAGCATATATGAAGCTCCACGATCATTTCATCTTTAAACTACCATCAAATATGTTTATATTCAAAAAACCCATGAAGATTAATGTATAACTTACTTAATAAAACTCCAAACCCTTCAAAATCACATGAACTTAGCTTTCCATGTCTCACACGATCATCAACATGGAGGTGGGTAGATTAGGTTTTTAGTAACAAGATTAAGAGATAGCAAAGATCTTGAAAAACAAAGTGAAGAATAATAAGAGCTCAACGTGATGAGGGTAAGAGTGAGATAGTTGTGAGTGAAGAAAATGAAAGAGTTGAAAAAGAGAGCATATGGAAAACATGAAAGACAAAACAAAGATGGCTTTTTAAGAAGAAAATGTCATGGGTGGGTTAAAAGCAAGGTAACAATTGCATGGTGGATGTCATGACATAAGTCGTTACACTTACCACTTAAAAATCTAATTAACAAGTCATCTTCTTAAGAAAACTAATGTCTCCAAATTTCTAATCCAACTGTCACCTAAATTTTATTGCCCCATTCTCAACAAATCCTAATACCGTTTGCCAATTATTTCAACTTCTATTTGACACTTATTTCTACTACTATAAATCAATTATCTTGCCACTTGACATTTTTCTAAGTCCAAAAATACTCATAATTTCAAAAAAAATTCCTATTTTTTCCAAAAATTCTAAACCAATATTTATACTCACCAAATCAATTTTCAAGACAAAATATTCACTATTCACGTTAAAATCATTTAAAAATCATTTACACCCGAAAAATGTCAAATGAGTGCATAAACAGTCATTATAATGTGTACAAAAAAATTCAAATTCACGTATGTATATACTAATATTATGCATAAGCATGAAATGCATTTCCTAATTTCTCAATAATATCTTTGATATTCAGTATTCTAGGTTTCTACCCCTTAACATAGGGAAAATGAGATGTTACATTTGGGAACTTAAAATCCATTTTTATCTCTTGGCTTTCTATTCCTTAGACTACTTACTATCATCCATATCTTGATCAAGTATTATAGGTATAACTAGCTTCTTAAACTCTTTGATTATCTTAAGTGATATGAATAAAAATGCACATTTTTTAATATTTTGCTATATTTTTATGTTTAAATTATCTTAGTTCACTCACTTTATGTTACGATTTTAGGTAATTCTAAAGATTTTTCTTTGAGATAAGCTCAATAATTAGAGAAGATTTTAAGTGAAAAGTATAAAGAAAACACAACTCTTAATTAAATATGATATGAGATATGATCGTGTGCTATCTTATGTCCCTTATAGACCATGTGTATATGAACATACAACTTAAAACATGGCTTAGAGGTATACCGCAATGTCCCTTCGGTTCCTTTGTCCATTTGGTGCTATGTAATTACAAAACTATATGCTATTATGGTTGGAAATAATTAATATAAGATGTGAAGTGAAGTTGCGTTGGTGAACATCCCTTGTACATTGCATGGGAATTGATTACATGGCTCCTTACCTTAGTGATATGGCATGACATGGTTGATTGCATAAAGCTTTGCATGTTTCAAGGAAATCTAAACTTTGTGTCTTGCATGGTGTCACCGAATGTAATATATGGTGTTGGCATGTGTCGTTTTAATTGTGGACAGTTATATATAAACTATCCAATTGTCTAACCATTGGTAACTATCCCAACTATTAGGGACTTTGTCCTTTAAACGCTAATGTCTATTGGGAAGTGTATATATGTAATCCCTCTAGACCCATGTGATGTGTGTTACGTATTATAAATTCAAAAGTTTTACAATATCCCATTGTTTTATCAATTACTATTGGTTCCTTTCTCTTTGGTGTTTCATAAATTTCTGTCCACAAAACAACTAAGACAGACGTTGTTTTCATTCCTTTATAGTGGAGGAATTAATCTATCCTTACAAATAGCCCTTCGTAGCATTGGTTTTCTTACTCTTTGAATGAGTGTTTTTTACTGGATCAATTGTGTAGATTTGATGGCATTATAGGGTAATCATTTAAGAGCTTGTTGGACTTAAACTTAACCCTATAACAAGCTGGTATCAGATCATCGTTTGGAGATTTTTAGGATATTTTCTTCACTTGGTAGACCACGCTTATGACAATGGTGGAAAATCAAAACCTTGAAGCCATTAGGGAAAGGCTAGATAGATTAGAACATGACATTGGAGCCATTTTGGAAGATGAAACACAAAATTTGTTTGCTCATTTAGATCACTTAGAGGAGACAGTTTAGACATTCCATTACTAAGTGGATACAATTTCGGTAGAAGTAAATAGAAGAATGGGAGTGTTAGAGGATGCTTTGGCTCTCAATAGGGACCAAGGTGCCCTGGATGGTGGTGGAATATGGACAAGGTTGAAAGTCCCAAATTCTAAGGATTTTAATGGTGTGAGGGATGCAAAAGTTATGGAAATTTTCATTAGGGATATGCAACAATATTTTGAAGCTACCAGGGTTTCAGGTTGCAACAAGGTTCAATTAATGAGCATGTGTTTAGTTGGAGATGCCAAATTATGGTGGCATGGGAAAATTGATGGTGATTTAAATGCTGGAAAGTAAAGAATCCATACATGGTAGGCATTTGTATATGAACTAAAAGAGCAATTTCTGCCTTGCAATACATCTTGGTTAGCACGGGAGAACTTGCTGAGGCTAAAACATGATGCATCTATTCAGAATTATGTTAAAAATTTTAGTTCATTGATCTTGGACATTCGAAACATGGCTGAAGAAGATAAATCGGGACTCCAAACTTAGGCACAAATTAAATTATGAAAGCAGGGAGTGCAAGATTTTCCTAGTGCCATTGCAACTACAAAAAGGCCGATCGATTTGCATCCAAATAAAGACAAGGAGGTAGGGGAACCTCTAAGTCATTTCAGTAGAAAGATAAAACCAACTAGAAGGAGAAGAAACAGTTAGGACATGGCAAACCATGTAGTGAATCTAAATATGGATAGATTGATAAAGGGAAGGCCAAACTAAGTGGGAACCTAGTGGTGCTTCTATTACTGGTTAGAAACATAAAATTTTGGTTGTTATATCTATGGTGGTCCTCACTATATGAGGGAGTGTTTGAAGGGAGAAAAGCTTAATGCTATAGTGGCTAAAGAGGAACTAGAAGGAAAAGACCTGACCTTTGTTAATCTTCTCCAATTGCTAAACACTCTAACTAAAGAGAAAGGCAACACACATGTTTCGTTAATGCATTTGAAGGTGTAGATGTTTGCAGTTGCGATGGTTGATACAGGTGTTACACACACTTTTATTGCAGATCGATTGGTTGCTAAATTCAAATTGAAGGTGAGAAAAAGTTCGAATAGGTTAAAAATGGTGAATTCTATAGCTATAATGACATATAATGTGTCTTTATCAATAGATGGTTGGGCTGGAAAATGCAATATAATGGTAATTCCTTTAGATGATTTCAATATGACTCTTAAATTTTACTTTTTATGATAGAACAAGGTTATTGTGTATTCATATTTGAGTGGAATAATGTCTATGGAAGAGTAAGACCCTCATTTTATTAACTGTGGACATATTTGTGTATAAAAAAAGGCAAGAAAAAATCTTCTTTTATTTCGACTATGGTTGTAGAAAAAGGACTTAAACATGGTGAGGAAACATTTCTTGCAATGTGGATTGAAGTAAAAGAAGGGTTGTCTATGGAAGTTCTGAGTTTAGTAGTAGAATTGTTGGAGTCTTACACAGATGTAATGCCTTCTACATTAAGATATGTGTTTAATTGTTGATATATTTAATTATTTATACTTACTGATTATTGACATGACAATGCTTAAGATGCTCACTTTAATTCATATATAATTTTAGGTATAATTTGGAAGCAAAGAAATTAAAGTGAGTCGAAACCACCACATATGGGTCATTTTTTAAATATTTATTTTTGCTTATCTTCATGGAGGAAGAAGAAAAAAAATACAAGAAAAGTGGAAAGCAGCCAAAGGAAAAAGCAGGAGCAAAACGGCAGCGTGTAGGACTAACCAAGGAGCAACAGCATGACTGATGCATTAAACACATGTGCATGTGTTTAACGCAAACGCTTGCGTATGCGACATTTACGCAGCATTAAACGCATGCATTAAACGATTACGTATGCTGCGCTTACGTAGCATCCTAGCAGTAGAGAAGAGAGCTAGGCGTGAAACATTTTAAAAGGGTTACAATGGTAATTCGTCCCATCAACTACAGTAGAGGGACGTTATAGTAACAAATGAACAACGTACAGTGAGAGCTACATTTAACGTAGTTCCAAGAGCAGCGTGAGCTGCGTTTAGCGCAGTGGATTGTGTTAAATGCAGACGAGGGCTGCGTGAAGGATAAACCCAAGGGGCTTTCAGCTAGGGATTGGAATAAGGGATGAAGTATCTTTCCAGGAAAGATCTATGAAGGGTTAGACATATCGAAATTAGTTCGGATAATTATTTTGTTGTTTCTTTTTCTCATTAGGAATTGATTGTGTTATCCTACGTTAATTGATTTGGGTATTATGTATGAATAATCAGATTTTTGTTATTATTCGGTTATTTGTGTATGAATCAATTGGGTAATATGAGATGGTGATTTTAATACATTTATTGAATCGTTAATTGCAAACCCATTGCTAGAATTTCGATATAATTCGTAGTTGTTATGTTAAAATTCATGTGTAGCGACTAATGAATCGTAATCATTAGGGACAACATGATCTAAGTTAAATGGAGCATCGTATATGGTTGTTGCCTTAATTAATTACTTTTCCTAATTCGTAATGCTATTGCCTAATTAAATCTAGAGATCATATCCTAGATTGTTCGATGGTTAGGTGATGTGAGCGGGACCATGGACCATCGAGCAGGACTAGGCAGAGAGCTAACCATATTAGAAGGACCCATGACCAAAGCTAGGGCCAAGAGACTTAAGGAGGCTCTTTATACACATGTAGGCTTTTATTTTGAGAGGATGGCAAGCTCCAAGCCTATTGAAGGAGAGTTTAATGGAATTGAGCTCAAACTAATCCATTTAACTCAAATCCTTGGACCGGATACACTTAGAGCTTGAAGACAAGAAGATTTGGGCTATTTTAATGCTTCATCACTTAAGCCCAAGAGCATATGGATCCAACAGTGGCGCAACACATTAGACCTATTTATTTAAATTTTCAATTTTGTTTTATTTTGGGCTCTGATGTATTTTAGCCTAACCTTTTTATTATTTAACCTAGGTATACATATGTGTAGAACCATCTTTCACTTATTAATTGTTTTCTCAATTGTGGCGTGTCGATTGTTTGTTTCTCTTGATTTTATTTTGATCATCGAGATTGTCTGGAACAAGTTTCTAAGAAGTGTCGTAGAAATCAAACATTGCGTATTCTTATTTTTCTTGATTATTGAATTCGAATTTTCCATTTTTCTTAATTCCTCAAGATCGAAAACAAACCAAAATAAAACACCCATAAAAAACACCATCAAATTGTCATTAATCCTTCTGCAGTGCGAATTATTTGGTATCAAAGCTTAGTGTGGAGGAGAATTCTTATTCAACTCCATCAAAATTCAAGAAACCATTGCCCGTCACCATCCAATTATCGTCATATCATCAATTCAGGTGTGAATTAAATTTTGGGCTAGGATTTCAATCTTTCTTCTTGTTTTTATTTTAGTTAGGGTTTTCAATTATTTGTTGAAAACTTTCAGTTTATATTTTAAAAAAAGTTGAAAAAAAGTTCGTAAAAAAATCCAAAAATTGAAAAAAAAGTCAGAAAAATTGAAAAAATTGAAAAAAAATCGAAAAAGAAGTCTGGAAAAAGGAGTCAAAACAAAAAATCAGAAAAAAGTCAAAAAATAAAAAAATCTTTAAAGAATCTTTAAAAATTTCAAAAATTTCAGATTTGCTAGTTTGTTATTGGTTACTAGTTTGGGTTGCTTGTTACTTGTTATTTGAGCTACATTTGCCAACATTGATTTGTTGAAGTTGTGGTTCTAATTGTAACTTGAATTTTAGATAACATTGAGTGGTAAAAGGCAAGAGTGTGTGAGTTTATTTGAGAGAGTCATTGCCATGACTTAAACACGAGGAGAGTGACAAATTCTTGAGTGAAACACGTGAGGGAGTGTGTGAGACTGTTTATCACTAACCTTGTTTTGCAGGTATATCATTTTATTTACAACATCACAGGGAGGTAGTAATGATGACAACGAAGGGGGAGATGCATATATCGCTTTCACTTTGAGAGCCATACAACAACAATTTGAGAAGTTCAATCTAGCCTTAAATGAGGTGAGGAGACAAATGGATGAACTCAGACGAGGGAGACACGAGGAATCTCAGGGTAGGCGTGCAGATGTACGTCAGCAATAACCACCACCTCGTAGACAACCACCATGGTATAAGCCTGAGGAGGAGGAGTTTGATGAGGATGAGGAGGACTATGAAGAGCACATGCCAAGGAGAGCTCTGAGAGGAGAAACCCTCATCAGGCGAGATGGAGACCTCAAATCCATCAAGATGTAGATCCTAGCATTCAAGGGGAGGAATGATGCTAAGGCATACTTGGAGTGGGAAAGGAATGTTGGTTTGATCTGCGAGTGCCATAACTTCTTAGAGGCGAAGAAGGTAAAACTTGCTACTGTTGAATTTACAGATTATGCACTAAGATATATTAGGATCAACTTGTGACCTCCAGGAGGAGGAATAAAGAGAGACCCATCAATACTTGGGCAGCAATGAAGGCATGCATGAGGAAGAGATTTGTGCCTTCTTACCATTATAGGGAGATGCATCAAAAGCTCCATAGACTCACACAAGGGTCTAAGTCAGTAGAGGACTGCCACAAGGAGATGGATATTGTTATGATCTGTGCTAATATAGTGGAGGACCCCGAGGCCACCATGGCAAGGTTCTTGAGTGGATTAAATAGGGAGATAGCAAATGTGGTGGAGTTATAACATTACTTGGACATTGAGGACATGGTGAACATGGCAATAAAGGTAGAGAGACAACCATAAAGGTGGAGAGACAGCTCAAAGCTAGAGTGACAGCAAGGAGTGGAGCAAGTTCTAGTTATTCATGGAACTCAAAATGGCCTTAGAAGGTGGAGAAGTACAAGGATAGGGGGTGGACTTCAAGGAAGCACCTAAGAAACCAATTGGGAGATTTGAGCAAAAAGGTACTTTTAACACCTAAGCTACTTTTAGTAAACATTCTTCTATAAAATGCTTTTAATGTTTGGGTACTGGCTATATTGCTTCTCAATGCCCTAATATAAAAGTGATGTATATGAGGGATAATGGGGTTGTTGATTTTGAGGATAGTGAGGTTGGTGATTTGTCATGTGATAGTGTTTATGATGATGATAATGAATGTGTGGAAAGAGCTGTCACAGGAGAAGCATTTGTAGTTAGGAGAGTGTTAAGTGCTAGAGTTAGAGATGAGATTTTGGATCAGAGGGAGAACCTATTCCATTCAAGGTGTTTAGTGGGTGGAAAGGTATGTAATTTGATCATAGACGGAGGTAGTTGTACCAATGGGGCTAGTCAAACTATTGTGGAGAAATTGGGCTTGACATATAGGAAACATTCAAAGCCATATAATTTACAGTGGTTTAATGATACTATGGATGTGAAGGTGACTAGATAGGTACTGGTGCCATTTTTTGTAGGGAGGTATGAGGATGAGGTGTTGTGTGATGTGATACCCATGGAGGCAGGACATTTGCTATTAAGGGAGGCCTTGGTAGTTTGACAAGAGGGCAGCATATGATGGGTATACCAATAGATACTTCTTTAAGTTTAAGGGTAGGAACTTCATTATCACCTCGTGAATTATACCTGGACCAGATCAAATCAAGTAAAAGTGAGGAGGGTTCGTGCAGTGAGAAAAAAAGTGAAAAGAGAAAAGAGGCCCAAAAGAAAAATGAGTTTAGCCCAATGGTGAGTGATAGCACAGGTGAGGAAAAGAAAGTGAGATGTGCAAGAGAGAAGAGCTCAGAAAGAGAAAAGAAGACAGAAAAGAAAGAGAGAAAAGTGAGCTTGTTTGTTAAGAGAAAAGACTTGTGGAGAGTAACTGGAGAGAAAATAGCACTAGTAGTGGTGAGATATAGAGAGTGTTTAGTTTTTGACACTAACTCTCTCGATGCTTTACCTAGTGCTTTTGCTTTGGATCATAGGGGTGATGGTTCGTTCCAGGTGTTGGAGAATATAAATGACAATGCCTACAAGATTGACCTGTTAGGTGAGTATTTTGTTTCTGTAATTTTTAATATTACTGATCTTTCTCCTTTTGATATAGATTCAGATTCGAGGACGAATCTTCCTAAGGAGGGAGGGACTGATGTGAGTGGGACCATAGACTATCGAGTAGGACCAGGCAGAGAGCTAACCATGCCAAAAGGACCCATGACCAAAGCTAGGGCCAAGTGACTTAAAGAGGCTCTTTCTACATATGTGGGCTTTTATTTTGAGAGGATGGCGAGCTCCAAGTTTATTAGAGGAGGGTTTAATGGAATTGAGTCCAAACTAATCCATTTAACTCAAATCCTTGGACCGGATACACTTGGAGCTTGAAGACAAGAAGATT
>JANIJH010000006.1:29050208-29065335 GCA_024520975.1 Erythroxylum areolatum
CATTAAAATTTGAGCACCGAAATAGTAAAGGTTGCAATTATGGCCCTCCTTATGAGTGGCAAGTGTACAAGTAAGTACAATCTTTTATTGTCTGAATTTGCATCTTAAGATGTATTTTAATTTTCCTGATACAAATTTTCCTGTCTAATTCAAAAGTACCCTAAATGGATGCTATGGAATTCCTTGGGTACACTACAAGGGTCGCCAAGGAGATTTCTACATTCTGGTAAGGGTTGAAAATGGCACCCTACTATCTGAGTTTGTGAACTCTCTTATCTGTCTGACAGGTGTTATGATTTTTTAGGTAATGGACATGCTTGGGCCCAGTCTTTGGGATGTTTGGAACTCTCTAGGCCAATCGTAATAGAACCTTTCTCTATCTCTATCTATGTCTCTTTCTTTCTAATGTAACCTTCGTTCTATATTTATTTAATGTGTTTGTAACTGCGCCAGGATGTCTCCGAATATGGTAGCCTGCATTGCTGTGGAGGCAATATCAATCCTTGAAAAGCTTCATTTGAAGGGGTAGAACACTTTTTCCTTCTTCACGAGTTCATTTTTTGTGTGCTACCTTATCATTGTCAGTTATAAGGTCAGTGCATCAAATTGACATTGGCTACAATGTTGCAATAAGGTTTGTTCATGGAGATGTAAAACCAGAGAATTTTTTACTTGGTCAACCTGGAACTGCAGATGAGAAGAAACTATATCTTATTGATCTTGGTTTGGGTATGTTCTCTTTTCTCCATGTTATCATATGATGCTCTTTCTAGCTTATAATGCATCTTCTGCTAGAGCCATTAACTAATTCCATGACAACTTGAACCATTTTTCCTTTATGTATATGTATATGAGGTGTTCTTTTACCATATGATTAAATTTGGACCTGATATGTGTTTGGATCAGCCTCTCGATGGAAAGATACGTCAACTGGTCAGCATGTTGATTATGATCAGCGACCTGATGTATTCAGGTGTGTGAATATTGCCCTTTATGAATGAGCTGATGTATGCATTGTATCTAAACGTTGACATTTAAAGATATGGTTTGAAAGCAGATCCATGCAAGTATCTCGACTACTGAGATGTATGCATTGAGGATACGGTGTTCAGATGGATTGCAAAACTCAATGTTTACCTAACATTTTTGGCAGGGGAACGATAAGGTATGCAAGTGTGCATGCACATTTAGGTCGAACTGGAAGTCGAAGGGATGATCTCGAGTCATTGGCATATACATTGATATTTCTTATAAAAGGAAAGTTACCATGGCAAGGCTATCAGGCAAGTTTGTAATTTTTGCTTTTCTTATGTTGTTTCTATAGAAGATTTCTGTAATGCTTTTTGTTCTTGAGCAAACTTTATTGATTGTTGTCACTAACTTGGTGTTTGTTAAAATTTTAAAGGGTGATAACAAGAGTTTTCTTGTGTGTAAGAAGAAGATGGCCACTTCTCCTGAGTTGATGTGTTGTTTCTGCCCTGCTCCATTCAAACAATTCCTTGAAGCTGTTACCAATATGAAGTTTGATGAGGAACCCAATTACTCGAAGCTGATATCTTTGTTTGAAAGCCTTATTGAACCATGCTCGCCATTAAGGCCAATCAGAATTGATGGGGCTCTGAAGGTTTGACTTTGCTTTTGCTCAATTTGTTAGGAAACTTAGGTAATTTAGTTGCTGTTCCATTCTAATCTACACAGATGCAGGTGGGTCAAAAGCGTGGAAGATTGCTTTTAAATTTGGAAGATGATGAGCAACCAAAGAAAAAATTAAGGTTGGGTAGCCCTGCTACACAATGGATTTCTGTTTACAATGCCCATCGGCCCATGAAGCAGAGGTAACTTCTTTTCCTGCTGCATACGTTGCTTACAATCAGTTTTGTCTTATATGCTAAAGTCTTATCCCGTATTGTGTATGTTATCAAATCACTGAACTTTGAAAAAAGAGTTGCACTGTTGTTATCTTTCAGCTCCTAAGCAAACATTATGGTCCTTTAGGACCTTATGGGACATAGTACTTGGCAACCTCTGGGTACAGTTTCTAGCTATGTCTTGAAAAGAGTTGGTTTACAAAGAGCAGTATTTGGCCAATTAATCTGCTTCTTTTGCTAATCAAAGTCTTCTCGTATCACTTTGAAGAATAGACGTGCTCTTGGCTTGTGGCAAATCAATATAAATCTACTGCATATTTATAAATCCTATTTTGATAATTTCAAGGGGAAATGTCTTCGGTGGCAGTTATCTTCCCTCTTTGCTATGTTCTGTTGAAATTGGGTATTGGTTGAGACCTGATTAGGTAATAGTAGATCATTTTATGACAAGCTCCTGTTCCTGTAAATGGTGGTTTTAATTTGATGGTTAAGGTAGAATCTTACAGTTTACATGTCGCTCAACTGTGTGTAAGTGTTTATGAGCATTTTCTTCAATTTCCAAAAATGAGTTTCTCCATATTGTAATGCTTTATGGTAATGAATAAGTTATGCAAGAGTAAACAATTGGAATTGCAGGTACCACTACAATGTAGCTGATGCAAGGCTTACGCAGCATGTAGACAAGGGTAATGAAGATGGGTTATTTATCAGCTGTGTGGCCTCTGCTGCTAATCTCTGGGCCCTGATTATGGATGCTGGAACTGGTTTCTCTTCACAGGTCTATGATTTGTCGGCCTTATTCCTGCATAAGGTTGTCATATGAAGACTTCAGTCTATTATTTAACTTGATTATTGGTGATTGCAAGTATTTAGTTTGTTCTGTTTTTTCCTTTCAGGATTGGATCATGGAACAATGGGAGAAAAATTTTTATATTAGTTCAATTGCTGGTGCAAATAATGGAAGTTCATTGGTTGTAATGTCGAAAGGTTGGCAACACTTCTGCACTGCATGCAAATTTTCGTTGTTAATACTTGTGATTTATTGCATGCTGTGTTTAAATGTGGACTTCTGTTGTTAAGATAAGGATACTGGCTTGGAGGAGGACTAACAAGCTAGATGCTTGCTATTTGAACAATCTTGCCTTTATAAATGGTTCAATCTTATGGTTCAGCTCACTTTTCTCCTAACTTGTGCATGATTGCTCTTTATTTTCTTTGTTTGTTTCTGTTGTGAAATGGATATTGCTCTTGCTTTTTCTTCATGAGCTTGAAGGATCAGAATGACTTACATTCTTATAATGTGTAGCACTGACATAGGAAACATCAATTTTGTGACATGATTGCGAGTTATCTCTACAAAAAGATTTTTTTATGTCCATAGAAGTGCTATTTCTTGGTCTATTGGAAACAGCTTATCTACTATGTAGGTGTAAACCTGCGTACTATCGGACTTCTCTAGATCCCGCGACTTAGCGGGATTACAGCTGGGTGTTGATGATGATGAGGATGAGAAGTGCTATTTCTTGGAGTGAAAAAGAAAAGCTATTGTTTTTTCTGAAGCTAAATGGATATCCCGAGATTTCATCTGAGGATGGCTTTTATTGGCTTCATCTTAGTTCAATTTTGACTTTGATAAACTAGTCTTGAATTTTGCTGAGGATGCTCATACTAAATCAGTTAGTGTCATCCCTGTGAGTTTTGTCGTATGAATGCATTTGTTGTGGCATTTTGTTGTCTCAGCATTGTAACTTTGGTTCATAATATTGACATATCTGGCATACATACTCTGAGCATGGTTTTGTCACTCTCTCTCAGATTAGTCATGTTGCCAAGTCATAGGTTTTCATATGAATAGTTCATAATATTGACATATCTGGCATACATTCTCTGAGCATGGTTTTGTCACTCATTCTCTCAGATTAATCATGTTACCAAGTCATAGGTTTTCATATGAATAGATTTAGGGATCATAACTTTGGGAATTTGTGTATTGCATTGCAATGTTCCACTCACCAAGTATTTTTGCTGTTCACTTGACTAACTGACTGCATGAACAAGATTATTTCTGAATCTGTTGTTGAATTGGAAACTAACTATTTTCTTGGTAAAATTCTAGTTAGGGAATGGCAGAAAGATTGTCATTCATTTATCTTATTTGAATTTAGTTTCTTTTTTCAATTGTGTACATGTAGGATGCCCCACACTAATGGAAAAAGATCAATCCACTGAAGTAGCCAGATTAACTATAACCAAACTAATTTCTGAAAATTTGTCACTACATAGGGACTCCTTATACACAGCAGTCTTACAAAGTCAGCGAATCATTTCCATTCAAGTGGATAAATAAGAAGTGGAAAGAAGGATTTCATGTTACATCTATGACAACTGCTGGCACCCGCTGGGGTGTTGTAATGTCTAGGAATGCTGGATATTCTGATCAGGTAAGGGTTACCCTTGCATATAGTGTTGTGCATGTTTAATTTATAAAATGATCTCAACGACATTTATTTATTGCTGTTGCAAGGTTGTGGAGCTTGACTTTTTGTACCCAAGTGAGGGAATACATCGGCGATGGGAGAGTGGCTACAGAATTACATCTATGGCTGCAACCACAGATCAGGCTGCCTTCATACTTAGCATCCCAAGAAGGAAAATGGTGGATGAAACTCAGGAAACGCTGCGTACCTCTGCCTTCCCAAGCACCCATGTAAAGGTACCTTGTTGAGATCCAATTTCAGTTTGATCCCACTTGTATTTTGCAGCTTACAGGGGGAGTTGAGATGATAAACAAGGTGTCTGATGGATATTTTGATACTCACAAAATCAAGCACCTTAATCGTATTGTTGTGTTCCTCTTTCAGGAAAAGTGGTCGAAAAACCTCTACATTGCCTCAATTTGCTATGGACGGACTGTGTGCTAATTTTGGTCCAAAAGTTTAAACCATTTGCAGGTTTAAAATGCAGAGAGGGTACTTTGGGGCTTTATTTTTGGCATCAGTGGGGTACCTTTCGCCTAAAATTTAAAGTCATTCTTAGCTTCTGATATAGGGTATCCTCGTATATGGTTGTAAAAAGGAAAAAGGAAAAGAGAAATTGAGAGTCTGACGGCATATTCCCCAGGCTCAAGTATGTGAGCTCACGGGGAAACAGTTTGTTGAAGACAATTACAAGATAGTACATTCTATTGCAGCCAATATGTGCTTTGAATTGCTCTTTAGTGTTGGTTAACGTAAATGGAAGATGAGTAAATTCCAATGTTGTTTCTATTTTATCTCTGAAGATTGCATCTAATTTATAAAAGAAAGTGTTGCCGCAAGTATTTGATCATTCATGTATATATTAGATTCTTATGCATACGCCCCCGTTAGTCAATAATGGTTTAGGGGATGATCAAGTTGAGCTTACTTTTAGCTAAGAATCTATCTGGGCATTTCAAATCATTAACATGTGTGTTTATGCTTGGTTCGATCTAAAACACAATCCTCATATAACTTAGAGCCATACTTGACTCCTGTATTCCATACTCTAGATCTTGACATTTGACTAATTTAGTGACTTCTGTTGCGAGGATAGAGCTTTATTATGGCAAATTTATTCTCAGATAGTTTTCACTTCGAATGTTCAACCTATTTTGCACTTGAAAGCTTTGATCTCAACAACTATACTATCTGCCCTTTGTATTGGTTTACATGTAACCTTCGAGTTCGACATAAATATGTTGTTCTAATAATTTAACCGACAGTAGATTGGTTTCTGGTGTGATTCTTGCTCTAACACGAAGGCCATTGAGACGGAGGCTACAAATGAAAAGATAAAACACCTTAACACTAAAAACTCTATGTATTTTTCATTTAGCACCCTGAATTTCTATTTTTACCAAATCAACTCTTAAATTTTTTTCTTACTTTTAATATTTGGCTTGTATGCCACGCTCATCTGGTTATGCGACTACAAATGTTTTCTACTTATTTTAAATAAGATGCATACCCTCCATCAATATTAATGACATGTAGTCAGATTCTTTGAAAAACAAATATCTTCAACGAATCAACTTGTGAGAGCTCAAAATAGATAGAAACTCCAAGTTACTGTTTATTATGTTTAGGTGATTTTATCAAGACAATCTAAGAATGCATTAATTTAAACACATTGTAATATGATCGGTCTAAGTTTCTGTATGCTTTGCATGAAGTTTCTTTAGATCTTTTCCTTTTTTTTGAAAATTAAAGATTTATATTAAAAAATAAATAACAAGCATCCATAACATGTCACAATCTAGATGAAGACTACAAGAAGCTGATAGGAACTCTTTCTAACTAAAGAGTAAGAAAATTACAGTTATCTAGTTTACACACTATGACACTCTCATTCAAAGTTCCATGTTGTTTTAATGTTAAAGGAGAGGTTATCTGTTACTCCTCTTGCTAGCATGGAGATCTAGCTATGTAGAACTTTTTTTTCTGGTAGACTTGTTCCATCTCTCTTGCCTCCCCTCTAAAGAGTCTTCTATTCCTCTCCTGTCATATGAAATATACCACTGCCGTAATGCATATCTTTAAAGCTTTATGGTCTGCACTTTTAGCTATATTCAGTCTAGTGACTCAATCTACCATTTCTTCCCACTGTGGAGTTGGTAATCGAATCCCCAACCCAGCTTGTATCCTTCCCCATATTGGTTTCGTGTACCTATATTTTACCAGCAGATGGTCCACTATTTCTCTCTCAACTCTGCATAGTTCACAGTTTGGATTCTCAATATGAAACTTCAATTTGTCTTTTGCATGTGCATGTTAGATGTCTGCTTACCAGACCTTGTTACTCCACTTTACTTTTCTAACTGACGCTTCCTGTAGATGCCTTCTATAAGATTTAGTGCTTAAGACCTTATTACTGTTCTCTGTCCACTCTGTCTCTTCATTCCTTGCTATTTGAATAATTGAAATATTGTTCATTATCTGTTCTGCTCCTCTGTTGCTGTGAAATGGCCACTTCTACTGATTGTTGTTAATGAAACTGCAAACTTTAGTGTCTAGGCTGATCATTCATTTGAGATGTTGGAGCTCTTGTACTCTATGGAAAGATCCTTTTTAATGTTAGTTGTCAAGTTGAAAGAACATGTTTTGCCCATTACCTATTCTTCTCACAATCAAATTTTACATCAACTCTCTAGTCTCCAGGATCTGTTTTAGGGGCCATGTCATGTTCTGTTTCATTTTCAACCTCCATAATCTACTACCCCATATGTATACTTTATGCACCCTCTTCACCCATAATTCTTCTTTGTTGCTACCTATCCACCACAACTTTTTTGCTAAATTAATTTTATTCTATAGTCTAGCTAAGCAAATTCCTAGCCCCCTTGCTTCTTAGGTAGGCATAACACTTCTCAACTTACTTTAGCTTTCCTTCTGCTTGAGTTGGGTCCATTCTATATGAAGTCCTTCAACTTTTTGTTTATCTCCTTAGAATATTCTTTGGGAGTGATATATGGTTGATCTACTAGCTTGCTAGATAGTTTAGTATTGCTTAAAAAATATGCAGTCTCCCTCCATAGTTGAGTGATCTATTGTATCAGTGACTTACTTTTTTTGTGGAGCCTCTCCGTTAGTAGCTTGTAATCGTCTACTAATAGCTTTCTTTGTGACATTGGTACTCTTAAGTACTTAAATGGCATGGTACCTTTCTTCATTCCCATTTCAATTGCCCTTGATGTTGTATTTAAATTAGCATTATCAAATAGGTAGAAACTGTTATCAGCATGGTTACCCTTTAGTCCTGATAGTTCCTTGAATTCCTCCATAGTCAGATCTCGTCATTTGTTCTCTGTTTCATCCTCCTCTCCATTGTTAGCAACGTTTCCTTTTCTTTCTACCTCTCCTCTTTTTGTTTCATCAGTAACCTTCATTATTCTTCTTGCAGCTTGGCTTTAAAGGGGCATTTATAGTATTCTCCTTGTTCCTGCCCTCAAAGTTACCATTTTTTGTAATTGATTTTCGAAAAAGTCTATTTGTTGTCATAGCTTTTCCCCTCTTTGTATATAAAACCAATCGCTTCCAACCTTGGGCATGCTTAAATATTAAATTTTCTATATTACCCTCTAGACCCTTTGGCCAACCTAGAGCCCCTGAGACTTCTCTTTAACCTCCTTCCTCTTCTGCTTAGCCTCCCAATTATGGGAAAAAAAAATACTTAAATCTCCTTAGTCTAGTACTACCCTATTATGTCTATAGAGGGTTCCATCATTGTATCTCCTTTATCGGATGTTTTTAAAGAGGATTCTTGCTCCTGGTGCTTAATAATGGTAGGCTTTTTCTCAAGTATAAAGCCGTCTTTACTGATTATAAAGTTTTGGGCATTTAGGTAGTGAAAATGAAAGGGGTTCCTAGAGATAATGCTTAATGAGGAGTATATGTTCCTCTTTAATTTTTCCACAAAGGAAACGGCTTAGAAAGTGATTGATTCTAGTCTATATCCTTGCAATAACCTCCCTATTTATTAATAAATGTAGAAATTAGGCATTGAACTTAAGAATGTTAAGCAGAAGCAATTATAAATTTGGGACAATTTTTATAAAATTCCATTTGAATATTGGTGGTTACAAAGGGCATATATATATTAGCTAGCTTCCTTGGAAGACTGGTGTGTTTAGATAAGGCTATCTCTATTAGAAAAAGGATATAGACCTTTGTATTAATGTTGACATGAAGCATAAACTTCTGAAGAAGATCCCCTTGCTTAGGTTGGGAGAGAATGATACCCCAATGGAAGATATAATAAAAGTCTCTTATCAATAGAGACCCTACTCACTACAAGGCAAAAATTAACAACTAACTAGGAGAAAGTTTGTTACGAGTGATTTTGATGATTTGATAGGACCGGAGAGCCACCAAAAGGAGTATAACCTTGTCTTATCTCAATCTCTTCTACAGGGACTAGTAGGATAGTTATTCTGAAACGATTATTGACAAGCCTATTTTAGAAAGGGTGTCCCTCAAGCTGCCAACTTTTCTCTAACTCTAAGGGCTTACCTAGAAATCATTGCAAAGAGGAAATCTCTATTGAATTAGTAGGAGAGAGCTAGTGATAATTCCATGCAGCTTAATTTGGTCTAGGTATCCTCAAGAGTTGATGGAAGCCCCAAAGGCAAGGATACTAACTAAGTCTTTTTTGCGAGATCCAGAAAGGATTTAAACAGTGGAGAGGAGAAAGTCAAGGTGTAGGGCTAAGGGCAATGCCCCAATTTCTTCTAACTAATGTCTACTTTTTCTTGGAACACCAGGGGGTTAAATAACCCCAAGAACCAGTTGGTAGTAGTATATTGTATTAAGTATCAAAAGCCAATCCATTTTGGTCTTTTAAAAACCAAGATAAAGGACAATCATTTTGCAAATATCTGAGTTTTCAAAAATAAATGGAAGCTAATCACCAACCATGGTCAACATCATCTAGGCAGAATTCTTATTGCTTATAATCCTAACTAGATTAAGGTATTAAACTCTTCTATATCATTTTAATGTGTTTACTTTCATGTTCAATGTCTGGGCATTGGTAGAGTCTGGATATCATTTATTTATGCTTAAAATCTTGCCTTCCAAAGATCACCATTATGAAATGAGCTTTTATTATTTAAGAATTTAATCATGGAACCTTTTTTTTTTGGGGCTTTAACTGTGCATTACTTTCTTCTGAAGCTGAGGGAAATAAAAGTAGGAATAACTCTTGCAAAGAGTTTACGTCTTGCCTCTTAAGTCTATAAGTTATTAGTCTTAGACCTAATGGACGTTATTTGATTGAATAATGGACAAGAAGGGGATTGGCTCTTTAGAGAAAAATTTTGACATGACATTAGTAAATTTTGAATGATTAAGAAAATTCCAATACAATAGTGTAAACTTTAGTAATTGCCTACGCTTAGATCATTCTTTAATTGAGAAAAGAGTTTTGTCATTAAATCAAAGAAGAATTTCACCTTTCAATTTTTTCAATCAATTGTGTAAGAATAATGGTTTATACGATGCTTTTGTGATCATTACAAAGACTAAGGAGTCCATCCATTACAGAAAAGAGCTACTTTTGGTGATTGATGCATATTGTAGAAATGGAAACGATATAAGTTTAAGTAAAGACAATGGATGATTACAAAAAGATGCGGGAGATATTTGCTACAAAGGAATATAAATGCTCTAAAGGACCATAATTCTCTTATCATGCAAAAGTCAAGGATGTTATGGCTTAAAGATGGTGACTTTAATTTCAAGTTCTTTCACCGTGCCTTCTTAGCTAGAAGGAACATAAATAAAGTTACCTTATTGTTAAAAGAAGAAGGAATTGTTTTCACTGAGCATGTTGACTTATTAAACCATACTAAGGAATATTTTCAAATCATCTTAGGGATTTTAAGGAGAGGCCATGCTTCAAAACAATCTGTTAGTTCAATCATCCCAAAGTTGATCACTGAGCATCATGAGGAGCTCTTAATCAAATGTGTTATGAGGGAGGAGATTAAGAGGGTGATATTTAATTTTAATTCAAATAAGGCTGTAGGGATACATAGATTCAATGCCTTCTTTTACCAAAAATTTTGGGATCATCTCAAAAAAACTTGTTAATGAAGCTACTATGAAGTTCTTTTCTAGCTCTAAGATGCTAAAAGCCTGAAATAATACTCACTTGTGTTTAATTCCCAAGCCTTCCAATCCCTCATTATAGAACGAATATAGGCCCATTTCAATTGTGACATCTTCTATAAAGTTATTTCTAAAAGTTGAGCTGGATTATAAATCATGCCCAAACTGCTTTTATTAAAGGTAGGAACATTAGGAATAATGTTTTGATTGTTTAAAACCTATTAAGGAACTACCATCCCAAAGACCAAACATTGTGTATCAAAAATTGACATTCATAAAGCTTTTGCCACTATAGAATGAAGCTTCATTAACATAAACTAACTAAATTTGGTTTTCCAGAATTATTTATCTTATGTATTGTCTATTACATTTCCAAAACTTTACTTAATGTTCTTTTGAATAAGGAGGCTTACAAGATGTTATGGGTGCTAGAGGAATTAAGTAAGGGGTTCCTTTGTTTCCTTACCAATAAAGTAATTTTAAGAACCATTAAGCTCAATATCAATATGAGAGGGGTTTTAGACATTATAATAAGTGTGGTTCCTTGAAGATTTCATATTTAGTGTTTGCATATGATCTCCTTCTATTTTGTAGTGTAAATCTTGACTCTACTTACTGCTTTTGAAGTCAGTTAAGGACTTCAGCTTGCTATCTAGACTTTGCATCAACAGGGAGTAAAGTTTCTTAATGGTTTCCCAAGATAGTTTTCACATAGCTGATGAGTTGAGTAATCTAACATGTTTTTCACTTAAATCCCCCTTTATCTAACTAGGTGTTCTTATAAGGTTAAGGAGAATTCTTATATGGAATGTAAACTACTCTTTTAATTGATAAGAAGAACAATAACAGAGTTGGATAATTAAAAGCCTCTCATATGCCGAAATACTATAACTTTTTATCTATGTACTTAACAACCTTTATATAAATTGATCTGTTTATCTATCACTTCTAAAGAGGTTATACAGAGATCTTTTCTTTTTAATGTTTAGTGGATTATAACACTAAACATTTTTTGAACCAATCTACGATTCTTCTTAGAGTATGGTATAGATTTAAAGCTGAGGGATACTCGACAATCATTAATCAAGACCACAATTGGTAATGGTGCTGTGGCTTTAGAGTGACAATTAGAGCCTTTTTAGTCCTTTATACTTGATTCCTAATTTCTTTAGCTTAAGAAACCTTTTCCCCTTTAATACCAGGGTAAGTGCCTTGATTGATAGGAAGAACTAGTTGTGCATAGGTAGGTACATGAATTCCCTTTAGAGCTATTTCCTAAATAATCTACCTAACCCTACTAACGAAGATAAAACTATATGGCTAAGACAAGCCTATTCACAAATAGGTCATCTAGAGACTTACTTAGAACCTTAACCCCTCAGGTCAGTTGTTACAAGTCAGCTTGGAATAAATTCCTAGCTCTTAAGGTTTCCTTTGTGTCATTTATATTAATTCCACCTACTAGAGGAGCGTGCTTGGAATAAATTCCTAGCTCTTAAGGTTTCCTTTGTGTCATTTATATTAATTCCACCTACTAGTTACGCTCCTCTTCTCATTAATCTATTAACCACTTTTTCTTTGACTATTCTTTCTCTAAGCAACTGTGGACTAATGGATATGGAGTCACATGTGAGGCTAATGGTTGGAATGGAATCACTCAATGGGCCTCAAACCCCTAATATTTAGAAAGGTTGATGTAAAGTTACTCCAAATAGTTTTTAGCTACTTAGTGTATTCCTTACAAATAATCCAAAGGGTGCTCAAGAGCATTGGTTAGAACTTCAACTTAGTGATCTTAACAAGCATAAGGATATAAAGTAAATGGCTATAATACGAGGAGCTTGCTTAGTTCTTTCTCTCACTTGGAATGACCTTGATTAATGTTCTTTCTACCATATATGGCTAGTTTTAGCTACTGTCTAGTTTAGTCTTTTGAATAGCTTGGCTTGTACTCTTTTTCCAGGGGATTGCCTTTTCTTTCTAGTTGGTTTTCATTTTGTTTTCGTCTCTAAGACTAGCTCCTTTACTTCTTGGGGTTGTAGTCTCTCGTCATTCTTTGGCTTTGCGTTGATAGAATATATTCTTTTAATTTCCAAAAATTAAAGGCATTATCTCAAATTTTATTTCCTTAAAAGGATTTATTAATATGTTTGCTTGCTTTTCCATAGGCGAAAAACTTTATGCATTCTTTTTAGGTGGATTAGGAGGGAAACACAAAGTATAAGTTCTGCAAGGAAATTATAAGTTTATGAGACTTCATTGAGCCTAAATTCAATCAAATGGGTTCCATTTTAGGACTAAGCCTAACTTATTATATGGAATAAATATATGTACCTTTTTAAATATTTGAATATTTTTTTATTTTAGTTAATTTATATCACATTTTTAACTAATTAGAAAAAACAATTACATTGGCCTTCACTTAAGAGGACTACAACTTATGATTATTTTCAAAATTAAATTAGGTAATGAGATCGATTCAAGAGGACCACATCCAAACTTAAACTTGAAATTAATTAAAAATATCTTTTATTCATTTTTTAAGAATTATGAATGCTTGACCTAACGAGGGGCATAATATGAAAGAAAGATCCACATAAATGGCTTATTAAAAAATAACATTTTTCAAAATCTCAATTGACTCTTTTTAGAAGCTCTTTTCTGTTTAATAATTATGATATAAAAATTTAGCTTGGCCTACAAGTCCATTAAGAATAAATTATTATTTCTTACTTAGTTTGAGATTAAAATTTAGTTAGGTATATAAGCCCAATTGGAATATATTGCTATCTTTTTTTTGGCTTCATTTGAACATAGGGTTAGTTAGCCCATTAGGCTTGTTCATTTAAGCCTTTAGTTTCGAACCTTCAACCGCTTTAAGATTTTGGGTTTTCTTTTACTTAATAGACATTTTAAATTTTCTTTTCCTTATATAATTAAAAACCAAAAGTTTATCGACCTAACATGACTAATTAAACTAATTTTCATCCCATTTTTAGTGTAAATAGCCTAATTCATCAAATTATTTCTAAAATTTTAGCCTTAAATAAGAGCCCCCATTTTGCTTTCCTCTTTCTTATCACCTTTTTTTTATATTCAAATTGATTTTCATACAAATCAAGCTATCTTATTTTAAACAAATAAATATTATTTCTAGAGTTTTATGATATAATCAAAGCATCTCTAATGTTTAATTTTTTAATCCCTTGGTCAAAACATAAACCTCTAAGCATTCATCCACATATATTAAATTTAATTTCAAATTTTAGATATCAATTGAAGAATTTTGTTTTAAGTTGTAGGTAAATTCAAAAATTCTCAAGTGTTTATCCACATGTTTTATTTTCTTTATTTAGCCTAATTTTAAATTCACACTTGAGCTTATTTTCTTTCAAAAAATCTCTAAATTTACAAATTAGGGTAACTCATTTTGCTTTTGAGGACCTCTTTAATTTATGTCCCTTAGCTTTTTCTTTATCTTTCCTGAGTAAAGTAGAGTGATGACTCTATTGAATATATTATTAATAATGGAACCCATATCTATTTAAGGTGTATAAAAATGTTAATGACCTATACCAAAAATGAAACAGTATCCATTCCAACTACCAATAAAGAAGTTGTTATAAGCTACTTCTCTCATTCCATCCAATACTTTTACTTTGTGGCTTGCATTTTTAGAAAGATTGGTATCAAAGTCACCTTGAAGTTATGATAGGAATTATGCTATTTGTTTACTTGCATTTGAAGACTTAGACCATTTTTTACAATTGCAATTTCTCCACAAGACTATGAAGCAATATCCTTATCTTCTTTGGTCTTCATTACACGCTTCATAATTGGTATGATATCATTTGATACGCTACTAAAATGCATTCCCTTGAAAGGGGGATCCAAAGTTATTTAAGGTTGCATTAGGAGCTTTGGTTTATGGAATTTGGTATGAAAGAAACAAGAGGCTATTTATTAATGTTGCTACCAATGTTGAGGCCATTATTTTAGGCCTACTGTGGATAATTGGAACATTGTTATTGTTCGACAACTTATAAATAGCATGAGCCTTTAAAACATTCAAATGTGGAGACTTTAGAATTTAATTTTCCTTTTGATTAAAGCTATACTTATGTGTTAAGTAATTCAAACTTACTATCCTTGATGATCCTTTGATTGAATTGTAAATTTTATTCTTGTGGAGCTTAATTTAATATAATTCTTATTACATTTAAAAAAAGAAATAATATCATTAGATGCCAAAAAACAAAGGTAAAATGCCTTGCTTATTTTAGAAACTAAAAATTATATATATTAAAGGAAGATATACAACATGATTTTACAAAAGGTGAGCTCAGAAAACCCCAAACATGTATAATCAAAATGAAAAAAAGTTGGGAGTAGTGGGGATGTGTTGGACCCTGAACGTTTCTTAGAAGTTAGAGCTATTAATGAGAAATGTGGATAGATTCATATTTTGCCTTGGTGCTTTTAGTGAATAAGAGATTTCGAAACGGGAAGAATTAAGGTGAAAGCTAAAAGTAGAATGAAAGCAAAAAAAGAAGAAGAAGTTGAATTTGTGTAGTAAGTTGATGAAGAATATGTATATATGTGTATGTTCTGTTATTGGTATTCATGATTAAT
>JANIJH010000006.1:29146727-29163986 GCA_024520975.1 Erythroxylum areolatum
GAAATTCTGTATTATCTATGCAGAATTTGTCTAAGTTGTCTCTTGTGTTTCTATCTTTCCAACGATATAGAGTATGCGATTTTTGATTATCAGAGTAAGAGGTTGGGTTCTGAAAATGGGATCCAACATATGAAATGTGAATTAAGTGTTATGTGACTGGGTGAGCCATTGATGATGGTCACTCATTGAGTTCGCAAAACTCACCCAAAATTTGCAAATATTTTTCAGGACTTAGAAGAATACCCCGTTAGGCAAACGGGAGTATCCGTACAGCATACAGTAAAAGATAAAGCTCAGGATCAGTTCGTAACTGCATTGTACTTTTTTCTTTGTATTGATTTGTATAATTTTCACAATTTTTATATCAAATAATGTATTCAAAAACTTTTGTACAATGTATATACAAATGTATTTATGTGAAATTGTAATGGGCCCAAATGGAAAGTGAATTTTCGATGAGCTGTGTATTGATTGTTTTGCTACGATTGAAAATGTTTATGAAATGAAGTGGGCCGATTTGGTTATCAATTTCCGCACTTTATGTTTGTAGTTTCAAAAAAATGAATAAGAAAAAAAAATTGTACTGGAATTTGAATGATTGAGTACTCTAGTATGCCACCCTCGCGAGGCACGAACTCGGATATCACCCATCGATGTCCGGCATGTGTCTTGCGGGAGTTGGATAATACACATCTCACATTTTCAATCAATCATATCATGAAACACTTAGTTTGTCACATTCACATGCAAGTAGCACTTCAATATCTCATTCACATTTCACAATCATCGGACCTTCTGTTCATAAATCAACACAATTCAATTCACATTCATGAAGCAATTCAAGCATAATCTAACACAACAAATAATAAAGTAGAACTGTCTAGGTTACTCACATTTCACTTCCGAAGCTAATGCCTAGAAGTTTTAGCAATGTCTATAGGTTGACGTTCCAATTGTTCCTCTATAACAACAATATACACATATCACAAATTGACACAATTGTAAGTGTTTTATAATGCACATATATGTATATAAAATATGCCCCATGCATGTCATGACAATCCTAGGTATCTATCCATTATTCTCATCACATAAACATTTGTTTTACCAATTCACATAAGCACCATGTATACTTATGGTCTAGATCCCAATAAAACCATTAAAATCACAATTCATAACTTGTTGATCAAAATTTCAGATTTTTCCCAAAAACAGACTTTTAAGTCTACTATTATTGATCATTTAGACAATGAAAATGAAGTAATTTGGGAATAATTTCTCTTTGAAAATTGTCCTTCTATCTCAAAAGTTTCTAATGACACCAAAATCATTCAATTTGATTTAGTATTGTGAAGGTTATGTTTCAAATATTTTGGGACTGCGTTTATTCTGAGATAGTACCCTATACTCAACTTCCACCCAGAAATTGAAATTCTTAAAGTCAGATTCAGAATTTGTTTTCTTAAGATAATTTTTATCCCTATGTCTCTAGTTTACTCTAAATAAAGAATCAGTCCATTTGGATGACTACAGAAAAGATATGCCCAAAATATCAAAATATGTTCAGTGCAGAGAAAAGTTAGCCACAGCGAACTCCTCTAGAGAGGAATTCTCGTGAAAATTTCACAAACTCGTTGCGGAGAAATCTAGAGTTGGCCGCGACGAACTTTACCTGAAAGAAATCTTAGCTAAACCTTCTAGTTCGACACGGTGAACTTCCACAGACGCATACCTAGTTTTTCAACTTCAAGTTAGATTTTGAGACTCTTATAAATAGAATTTGAATTCAACTTTTTCACGAAAAATGTAGCCATATGTCTCTAGTTTAATCTAAATTAAGAATCATCTCGATTGGATAATTAAAGAAAAAGTTATGGTTAAAAGACTGAGGCATTAAGACGTGTGTCACTTGCTCCAATTTCTAAAGCATTAAAATAAGTTCCTTCATTTAACTAGTTCAATCAATTTCAATTTTTACTTTAACTGTCTCCCAAATTTTCAATGACACTTGTGAATAAATCCTAAAGTCATTTATTAAAATTTCCATGGCCATTGGGCAATAATTTCTAGTACCATTTATTAATAGTTTTGCCACTTGGCAATTTTCCTAATCCAAAAATACCTAACAATTTTTCAAAATTTTCTCCAAAAATTCTAAATCAACAATTACAATCTCCAAATCAATTTTTCAACACATAAAAACCATAATTCTCAATAGAAATTACATTTAGAAACAATTATACCTGGAATGTCCATGAATGCATGTACAATCATTTTAATGTGCAAAAATTCACTATTTATGTGCAAAATTTCGCTATTCGCATGTATATGCATGCCATATTATGCATGAACATGAAATGCATTTTCTAATCTCTTAGTCATCTCTCATATATTCTATTCTAGCCGCAACATAGGTAACGGGATGTTACATCCTTTGTCCCATATTATAACTATTGTTATATGGATTGTTTTGGGGCTAGGAGCATTCTCTAGATAATCCACATGCTTGGGCTATGATGTTTGACAGTTTTAACCTGCATGTTCTAGCCCGTACACCTCATACCATATAACTTGACCTAATGGATTCATCGTCAGTCTATTAATTTTTTGGTTCAATGCTTCCACTTGACTACATCACTACGTCCACTTTATAAACTCCCGCTGGCTTATTAATTCTGGCTTTAGAAGAGCACTGGTAATTTCTTATTGCCATGTCCTTAATAAGATCTTGGGCTACTTTTGGTGTCTTATTATTGAATGTACCCTCAACCGCTACATCTATTGACTAACTTGTGTTCAGATTCATCCCATTATAAAAATTTTAGATCTATATCTAAAGTCGTAAACCATGATATAGGCATCTTTTTAACATCTCCTTGAACCACTCTCATGTATTATATAGTGATTTGGAATAGTTCTAGGAGTAGGAGGAGATATTGTTCCTCAACTTTGCAATCTTTGTTAGTGGAAAGTACTTCAACAAGAATTTCTCTACCATTTGATCCCAGATTGTGAGTGATGATCTAGTCATTAAGTTTAACCATTGTTTAGCCTTTCCCCTTAAAGAAAATGGGAACAACTATTGTTCGCTCCATTTATTTTAAAAGGATCACAAATCTTTAGAAAGTTTTAGATATGAGCATATGGGTCTTCATCTCGTGGTCCATCAAACTGGACAGACTACTATGCCATCTATATCATACTCAACTTGATCTTAAAATGTTTGATGTTTACGATCAATTTAATAGTACTGGACTCTACTCTTATTAAGTCTAGTCTAGCATAATCAAACATTGTCCTCGGTTAGTCTTCAATTGTTCTTGATTATTTATTATCAACTTGACCTCTCAATTCCTCTGTTTGCCTATCTAGTTTGAACTCTCTTAGTTATGTCCTACAGAGATTTCTACAAGTTGTACTCTTAATTTCTAGATATTTGTATATTAAACTCACCAAATTACTTTAGGTCATAAACTAACTAAGAGTGAAGATCTGTAAGAAAAAAGAAAACTAATGAGTCAATAAAATAAAACAAATTAAACACAAAAATAAGAAAGAAATAAGTAAAAATGGCTAGATTAATAAAAGCTAGGTTTTCTTAATATTACTAGTCCCTAGCAACTGCACCAAAAACTTGATTGATGCTTTCTATGTTTATAAGAAATTTATCAATGTTAAAACTACAAGGGCACAATGTAGCTGTAGCTAGCACAAGTAAGTATAGGTCATTCACACAAAGATTATAAGTACTAGTAATTAACTTTTTCCTTTTATCTAACTCTTGATTCAGATTGCGAATTTAATTAAAACTAAACTAAACTACTAAACTAAGACTAAAACAATAATGAACTTAAGATAAAGGAAAACACTCGGAAAAGTATAAATCAAATAAATAGTACCGATGAGATGAATTCCCCAAAGAATCCTTAAATATTAACCCTTTATTATGCAACTGTATTATTGATTATTGGACCATGAAAATTTCAATCTTATGTTAATATCTTTATGAATACTATTAACAACTAATCCATTAGTCGATTAATAGAAATATTTCTAGTTAAAACCCCCAGAGATTACATTATTGATTTATGAATTTCACTATTAGGTTTGACCATAATCTAGAGGATTTGTATTAACCTATCTCTAGGTTTGCATATAACTACTTCCAATTACTGTAGATCTATTCATAAAAGAGGATTTCTCATTCTCAATCTCAATCATATGACATCAAATCATGAACTAATATTCTTAATATATTAGAACAAGAATAAAACTCATAATTGAATCTCAATAAATCAATCAATAAAATTGTATTAAATAAAAGATCAAATCATATTGTTATTAATACTTAGGGTTCATCATACCTAGGCATTAAACAAATTTAATTCTCACTTAGAGAAAACAAAATCAAAGATAAATATATAGAAAAATAACTAGAAAGGAAAGGAATCATAATTTTAAATCTCCCTTTTTCTTATAATGGATCTTCTTGCAATATGGATTAGATGTTGTTATCTATTAAATCTTTTGATGTATTCTTCATATTTTCTTCATCCCTTGATCAGAGCTGTCACCTCTTTATGTTCTTTATGACTCAAAATTAAACGCAACTCATTCTGTTTTGCTTCCATTTACATCCTTTTATAGTAAAAACTGAGGTTTTTGGGATATATATGGTCAACATACGTGGGCATGTAAGTGATTGTGTATCTCTAAAAACACCTAAATTCACAATTTTACATAGGCACAAAGATTTACATGGGCAACATACATAGTTGTGTATATCACATACACTGGTGTGTAACTCCATTGACCAACCAACATTCTTCAAATCTTAACATGTTTACAGAGGCTTAGACAGTCACTGTACACGATCCTGTAGGTCCAAGTTGCTTCAAATCTTCTTTCTATGCCACAATTTCATCTAAATTCTTCTCCTTTTGATATAAGTAGGAAATTATCACATATAGATGCACTTGAAGCAAATTAAGTACCAAAAATGCCATAAAACTATTAAATAACAAGCAACCATATTTACATTTTTCCTCAGAAAGCACCTACCCTTCCCAATGGTGAAACAATGGGTGATGAAACACTAGAAGGCATGAGGCTTAGTGGATATGCTACTAAATGAAGAAAAACTCTTCCTATTTAGATTCAATGCAGCATCCTCAGTGCAAGAAATAATAGAAACTAGCCTTTGGCATATGCAAAACCAACCTATTCTTCTCCAATATGGAAGCCAGAGATTAAAGAAATCTACCAAAAGTATGCCTATTATGGCTAGAGCACAGAGGGTTCAACTCTCTAGCTAGTTATAGAAAACCACTATGCATGGATGAAGCCACCTCTATGAGAAAATGTATAGGGTATTCTAGACTATGTATAAATGTAGATATATCCAAAGATCTTCTAGAAGCGATCCCACTAATTTGCCTAACTGATGGAGACTAGTTAGTGCAAGATTCTATCATAATAACATACTAATGGTGCCCTTCTTTACGTGCCTTGAGAAAGGAATTGAGCCCTACTGGTTGAATATGTAACAAAAAGAACTATGAGGAACTTATGGGAATTTAAAAGGAGCCCACTACAGAAGCAGTCAATACTAAGCAGGAAACACAAGCTAAAGTGGTAGCTTATGTTACAAATGAAAACAAAAGCTCCCCTTCAAAGGAAACTAGAAATGAATCTTCTCAAACTAATGCTATTACCAATGGTCAATAGGACTTATCAAAAGTAAAAGTTAAGGAGATAGATGGAAACCATGGAAAACTCCATGGAAAGTTTAGTGAAGTAACACTTGAGTAGGAAGAGTTCACAACTACATAGAAGAGAACATCTGGATGTAAATCCAAAAGGAAAACAAGCAAACACCTTCACAAGATGACAATAATAGCTTAGAACACTAGAGGTATGAATGATACTAAAAATAAACAAACCATCATAAGAAGATAATAGTATCTTAGAACACTAGAGGTATGAATGATCCTAAAAAGCATCTTCTGAAAGTATATTTTATTAATAGAATTAAACAATTCATCTTTGATTTGCTTGAAACTAATAAGATAGATAATGAGGCATGTGAAAACTCCTAGTTCCTAAACAAATGGAGAATAATTACAAATCCTAACCACCACCAAATGTGAAGGATAGTAGTTGCTTATTACCTTAATCAGGTCAAAGTACCCCAGATGCAAAGTTCCATGTAAGGAATCCATCCAAACATAAAGAATAGAGAGTTGGAGGATTTCTAGCTCAGCTTCATATATGCTTCAAACCACCAATTTTTACGGGAGGATATATGGAATGAGCTTATCAATCTTAGCTTCCTGACCTTAGGTCTTTGGTTACTCGTTGGTGATTTTAACTACACTTTTTACAATTATGTACTTTTTACAATTATGACTAACTGGGGGTAAGGTGCAATGCCAAACCAAGGAACTAGAATCTTGTTTATCCTCCATAACAGTGAATGAATTAAGTTGTAGTGGGTTACTTTTTACCCAAAAAGACAAGCAAGAATTTGTATCTCTATAATTTAATTAAATAATGATTTTACCCGTTTTATTTGTTTGTTTCATATATTTTACAACATAGAATCTTTTTAAATAACGAAATCAAGTTGTATTAAGTTCAGTCATAAAGTTTGATATTTTTTAATTTCAATTTCAATTGAAATCTTAATTAAGACGAGTTTATTTATTAATTTTGGATCATTCCAATTTTTAATATAGCATTAATTTCTAAAATGTGCCATATGTATTGAACCCTCCTGGTGGTCCCGTTCTGCACTTTGATTAGTGGTGATAATGTCAGTAGACTAGTCTCTGTACCAACTTCCTGTAATGCAAAATGCTTTTGAATATCATTTTATAAAGGAATGCCTGGTTGGATGTCTCATATATGCCGTTACTTGGTAGACCCGTCTGACTTAGTTTTCATATAACTTAGTAAAAAAATGCCATCTAATTCTTATTCTAGGAAATTGCATGGTTTTCTTAAGGGCACGTCATAAGGCCATAAGCCGCCACTTGTAGTTTGCCACAATATCGTTCTGTTGCACATTGTTAGAGCTATGTTTGATAGTGACGTTAGTTAGTTTGGGGCCTACTGTATAAATACCTCTCCATGTTATAATTATATAGATTTTTACCCTTTGTATTTTGATTATTCTGATATGGTATCAGAGCATCTGTTTCCACTTCTCTGAAGTTTCTGGGTTCTTTATACGATATCCAGATTTTCTTGCCTTCTCTTTGTTTACGTCCAAGAAACGTTATCGTTTCTTTACCTTCTTCTTCCTTTACGTTAAACGTGTTAACATGGCCAGCTTCAACGCTTGGAATGCAAATCACACTTCTGGTTCGACGTCAAAACCAGAAGAGAATCAGTCTAGTCCGTATTTTCTTCACGTTAATGAGAATTTGACGCTGGTTCTTGTATCTTCGGTTCTCACAGGAACGAACTATCATCAATGGAAGAGAGCCATGAAGATGTCGCTTCTGTCCAAGAATAAGCTTAGCTTTAATGATGGTTCAATCATGCAGCCATCACGTACAGATCCTCTGTTTGTTCCATGGGAACGTTGCAATAATTTGGTAATTTCCTGGTTTATTCATTCCATTTCTCCTTCTATCGCACAGTCTATTATATGGCTAGATTTTGTGTATGAGATCAGGAATGATCTCAAAGCAAGATTTGCTCAAAGCAATTCTTTTCGTATTTGTGACCTTCAGCTTGAGATTTATACTTGTCAACAAGGTAGTTTATCGGTTCATGAGTATTTTACCAAGCTCAAAATCTTGTGGGACGAGTTGCACATATTGCGTCCTCTTCCTTCTTGTACGTGTAGTCCTCGATGTTCTTACGATCTATCCAAGAACATACGTGAGTTTCATGAAAACGATCAAGTCATGGTTTTTATTAAGGGACTAAATGAACATTATTCTACTGTTAAATCGCAGCTTCTATTGATGGATCCTCTACCTTCATTAAATAAAGTGTTTTCTTTGGTTCTTCAATACGAACGGCCTTCGGTGGTTTCTGATGTAAATGCTTTGGTAGTGAAAGATTCCACTGCTTCTACCCAACATAAATTCTTTCACAATTCGACACTACCGACTTGTACCCATTGTGGCAAGGAGGGCCATACTATTGATAGGTACTACAAGAAGCATGGGTTTCCTATAAATATGAAGAATTCCAAGAAATCTTCAACTCGGGTGTATGCTAATGCGGTGGATACCAAAGATGCAAATATCAACTCTACTGATTCTCTTACTCCTGAAACTACAGAGGACCAAGTTCCTCAGTTTCAATTTACTAAAGAACAGTACGATCAGTTATTACAGCTCATATAAGGATTTCCATTTTCTTCTCATCACGTTAATGCGGTCACTTTTCCCAAACGTATATCACCGAAGTTAAACCCCGCAGGTCTGAGTTTATTCCACATATTTCTTTAAATGTTACTGTTATAAATCATTCCCATTCCAATGAATGGATTATTGATACTGGTGCTACGGATCACATAGCTTGTTCTTTACCATTTTTATATGTACCCGACTTTACCTTTAATCTTTTGTCTATTAGTAAATTGGTTCATGATCTTTCTTGTTGTATTCTTGTCTCATCCTCTCATTGTATCATCCAGAGCATTCAGCCATGGAGGGTGATTGGTGTTGCTAAGCATCTCAATGGATTATATAAGCTCACTGCCAATGCTCCTTTATCTACTTCAACTGATGTTTTTGCTAATTCTATTGCATGTAACAATGATACTTCATTACTTTGGCATAATAGGCTAGGCCATCTTTCTTTTCCTCGTTTAAACAAATTGTTCCTTCTGTGTCTGATATCAAACTTTGTGAGATTTGTCATATGTCCAAGAAAAAACGAGTTCTTTTTCCTATCAACACTTTTGTTAGTTCTGCTGCTTTTGATATCATTCACGTTGATATCTGGGGAGACAATTATGCTCCTACCTTTAGAGGACATAGGTACTTTCTGACTATTGTTGATGACTTTAGAAGATTCACTTGGGTTTTTTTAATGAAAGCTAAATCTGAATCAAGACCACTTATGCTGAATTTTGTTTCTTATGTATCTACACAATTTGGTTATACTGTAAAATGTATTCAATCGGACAATGGTTAGGAATTTAATATTCCAACTTTCTAAGAATCGCATGGTATAATTCATCAAACCTCTTGTATTAAAACTCCTTAGCAAAACAGCATTGTTGAGAGAAAACATCAACAGATCTTGAATGTGGCAAGGGCATTAAGATTCCAAGCAAACTTACCTATACGGTTTTGGGGTGAGTGTGTACTGCATGGTGTGTATTTGATCAACTGAATTCCTACTTCTATTCTTCATAATATTTCACCTTTTGAAGCTTTATATTCTAAACCACCATCTTTTGATAATTTAAAAGTTTTTGGTTGTCTTGCTTTTGCTTCAAACCATTTTAATATTCACAACAAATTTGATTCCAGAAGCATCAAATCTATTTTCCTTGGTTTCTCTCCAGGTATTAAGGTATTTAAACTTTTTGATCTTCATGCTCAAAGGATTTTTCATTCTAGGGATGTCTCCTTTTATGAACATATTTTTTCCATTTTCTACATTAACTCTTGATCTGCAGCGTTCTCAAACATCCACCAATGATCAAGTCATTCTTCCTTCTTCCTCAGTTCAGTCGTTAGTCGATGATATTCCATATGTTCCTGTTATTTCATCATCCTCAAATGTGAATGTTACCTTACCAGACACTGTTTCAGCATTGCTTGCTGTTATTCCCTCCGCGATGATTTCTCCATTTGCTCCTCAGCTACCTGTTGTAGCTCCTTCTTCACAGCATCTGCATCGGACTCTACGAAGGAGCCTTCGAACGAAATCCAAACCATTGTACCTTGGTGATTACAAATGCATGGTTGTACAGCGATCCAGTCCTGACCAACTTTGCAATGTTTTTTCTTATTCTAACCTATCTTCTCATCATTATGCTTTTGCAGCTGTAATCGATCAAAATCTTGAACCCCATACTTATGAACAAGCTGTTAAGCATGAATCCTGGTGCCATGCTATGACCGCAGAACTCGAGGCCCTCCAACAAAATAATACTTGGGAGCTGGTTGATCTACCTCCTGGTAAGAGCGCAATCAGTTGTAAGTGGGTCTTTAAAATCAAGCGCAAGGCAGACGGATCTGTGGAATGTTACAAAGCTCGGCTCGTTGCTAAGGGATACACGCAACAAGAAGGGGTGGACTTTCTTGACACTTTTAGTCCAGTGGCCAAGATGATGACAGTTCGTCTTCTTCTGGCAATAGCAGCAATCAAAGGGTGGCACTTGCATCGGCTCGATATCAACAACGGGTTTCTTCACAGTGATCTTGCTGAAGAAGTATACATGCAACTTCCTAAGGGCTATGCCGTACAGAGCAACAAGGTTTGTCGATTGCTTAATTCTCTTTATGGCTTAAAACAAGCTAGTCGACAATGGAATGCTAAACTCACTTCAGCCTTACTTCAGTATGGTTTCACGCAAGCTACTTTCGATCGCTCTTTGTTTCTTAAGACACAGAGTACACATTTCATGGCCCTCTTGGTATATGTTGATGATGTTATCGTCGCTAGTGATGACTTGCCGGCCATTCATCACATCAAACAGTATCTACACGATGCATTTACCATTAAGGATCTTGGTGAGCTCCTTTGCTAGAAAAAATATACATTGGATTTGCTTCGAGACACTCAGTTTTTGGAATCGAAACCTATTTCTACCCCTATTTTACCTGAGACAAAACTCTTAAAGGATTCTGGTATTATTTTGGAGGATGTTACTCATTATAGGAAACTCGTTGGCAAACTTCAGTACTTGACTACTACTCGACCCGACATTCGTTTGTTGTTCAGCAATTGGCATAGTTTCTTGATTGTCCTACTTCTACCTACTTGGCTGCTGCTTATAGTGTTTTACGGTATTTGAAAGGCACCATTGGTCAGGGTCTCTTCTTTTCCTCTGACAATGATCTTCGCCTTACAGCTTATTCATATTTGGATTAGAGTACTTGTCGGGACGCAAGGAGATCTATTACTAGATTTTGCGTATTCCTTAGTTCTTCCTTGATTTTCTGGAAAACTAAGAAGTAATCCACCGTTAGCCGTAGTTCGTCCGAAGCTGAATAACATGTCTTGGCAACTGTATTTTGTGAAGTGCAATGGCTTCATTATTTACTCGGAAAATTCCTCTTGGCTCCTACCGTTCCGATGCCTTTGTTTTGTGATAACGAATTTGCTGTTTACTAGGCTCAGAATCTGGTTTTTCACGAACGTACTAAGCACATTGACATCGATTGTCATGTAATTCGCGAGAAATTACAGCGTGATATTATTCTGTTGCTTCCAGTTTCTTTTGCCAACTAGTTAGCTGATTATTTCACTAAAGCTCTTTCATCACCTATATTTCGGGATTCTTTTCATAAACTGGGAGTACATAACATATACTCACCAATTTTAGGGAAGGTGTTAGAGCTACGTTTGACAGTTCCGTTAGTTAGTTTGGAACCTTCTCTGCATGTTATAATGATATAGATTTTTACCCTCTGTATTTCGATTATTCTGATACACACGCTGCTTCCCCGTTTTTCATTTTTTAAATGATTTTCCCTTTCCTTTTCCATTATCTTGTTTTGCAGCTAGACCACCGTATAGTTTAGTCTGGTAGATGATGCTACGGTAAACCAACTAAAAAGATGATGTGAAGGACACAGCCCCGTAAATCATTTCTCTACGTACGGTTGGCGGAAAAACATAAAGAGTCGGAGGCTTTTCTTGGGTCAAACCAAAGTCTACTTTTTCTATCTTCGTCTTAAAGAAACAATTCCTCAAACTAGATATAATATTATGCTCGTCGTAGGATTTTCTAAGAACTAAGTCGTCTCTTCATATTCCTTAGAACCTTGTGACTTGTCACAAGTGTTTAAAACGCAAGGTTGAAATAAATACGTAATCCATTACATCGATTGAAAAAAAATGGTTAAAGGCAACGGAATGACGGATAACAATCAATTAATCAGATTAGAGGGCCAAACTATAACTCCTTATTTGTTTGGAGTAGCAAAGCAAGCAATCATCTTAGGCCTCCCAACCCCGAAGAACAGTTGCTCGGGCCACACGATTGACTCCTAGAGTGAAGGCTCCCATACGGAGGTCGCAATTGTGGGTTTTGCACATCTCCTTCACATCTTTGAAACCTCTGGTCATGTACGTCTTTAGTTCACTGTTCACCTTTTCCTCGTCCCACATAAATCCTTGAATGTTCTGCAATGAACAAACACTTAAAAAATTGACTTTGTTCATCAACCCAAGACAGAGGATATAGATATTGGCAGGAACTCAGGATTGTTGGCTGTCTGTATTAGAACGTTGGTTGAGAAAATTGTCAAAAATGTATAGGAAAGAAATACAAATTGTTCAGGCATAACCAACTGTACCTTACCAACACAAATTGCCCGTTAATTAGCTACAAAGAACAAGCTGGTATACAGTAAGATAGATATTATACCTGAACCCACTCAAAGTAACTAACAGTAACTCCTCCCGAGTTCGCATAAATGTCTGGAAGAATAATAACACCTTTCTTTTTCAAAATCTGTCAGAAAAGTAGTAAAAGTTTATTATGTTGGCAGTTTTAAGCCCGTGTCTGTCAAATACTAGGCCTCAACCAAGCACTTACTTCATCAGCTTCTGGGTCAGTTGGATGATTAGCAGCTTCAATTATAAACTTGGCTTTAATGTCATTTGCATTCTCCCTTCCACCAAATAACAAGAGATGAATTTAGTAAAAGGTCTTCTTTTCTCATTTTTGAATGAAATTGATGTTCTCACTCATATTTCTGATAAGTTAAATCTTTTTCCCTGGCAAGCAATACCTGTTGATCACACCGCCAAGAGCTGCAGGAATAAGAACATCACAGTCCTCAACTAAAATAGACTTGGGATCCGTGGCATCCGTACCATGGAATCCTTTGACACCCTTATGTTCCTTGACATGTTTGAGTAAGCCTGCAATATCAATCCCTTTGTTGTTCTTTATAGCTCCAGTAATGTCACTTACAGCAACAATCTTCCCACCATTTTCATTGATCAGTTGAGCAGCCCAAGAACCAACATTTCCGAACCCCTGTAGTCAAACATATCTATCAATCATCAGCTTAAATGAAATGTACCTTTGAGGGGATACCATATTAGAAGACCAAGCGTAATATATCTCTCATCTTTCTCCACCATATGAGCTGCACCTGTATGACAAATCGTTGTCCAGATACGGTTTTTCCATGTTCATTGAGCAGGGCTTCTGTCGCAAAGAGCACTCCTCGTCCAGTTGCAGCATCTCTACCAAGAGATCCACCAAGGTCCTAATTTATCAAATAAATAAAAAAAGACTAAGGTTTGGAAATAGGGAAGGACAAATTCTAGTAAAAACTCGTAAAATCATGGTAATTTAGTTGTAGCAATGGAGATTAACATGTTATACTGCAACTTGATATTTGTTATTAGCTAAATGTTAGACCAATGACTGACTAATATAAGCTGAAAGAACTAGGAAAATAAGTCTTTTTGCACGATCACCAAAATGGTGAAACTTCGAAAGAAATTGAGTAAATTTGCAGTGCAAAGTTGGATCAATTTATATACTTACAGTAGGTTTGCCGGTGACCACAGCAGGTGAGTAGCCATGAAATTTCGAGTACTCGTCTAGTATCCACGCCATGGTCTGTTTAAATTCAAAGCAAGGTCATGAATGCGTTGGAATCAGTTCAACTTTCACAGTCCCGAAGGAGAACAACAATCAATTATTGCTACCGAAGCGCATTGTTACACCGTAGATCAAATGAACTCTTTTGAACCACGTTCTGGTACTAACCTGTGGACCAGTTCCCATATCAGGAGCCGGAACATCAGTATGGATTCCTATCAGATCATGTATTTTCTGAGTGAAGACTCTGGTAAGCCTTTCTAGCTCAGACGTACTCAGGTCTCCCGGATCACATCCTATCCCACCTTTAGCACCACCGTATGGAATATTTGCTACTGCTGTTTTCCATGTCATAAGCTGTGCCAGTGCATTCACTTCATCCGGATCAACCTGGAAAAGATGGCAGACAAGTTGGTTCCGTTGTCATATTTGTTATTCAACATCGTGAATTTAAGAATGGAAACCACCTCAGGGTGATATCTGATTCCTCCTTTCATTGGTCCTCTAGCATTGTCATGCTGAACCCTGAACCCGATAAATGATGCCAGAGTTCCATCATCCTTGGGTATGGTACATTCAACCTGCAAGTTGTACAAAATGTATGAGAAAAGCATATTTGGTATTGATCATTCCTTTCCTACAATAAATTCTGATGGTTATAAGTTACAGGAATCACCTTGAGTTCTCTGAACGGAATGAGCAAACTTTTCTCAAGCTTGGAGTCCAGACCCAGCAGCCTAGCTGCTAGTTTGAAGTTTCTGTTGGTTGCCACAAGCGCATTCATGATTGCTCCTAAAGCTGCAGCAGTGATTATTTCTCTTTGCTATTCTAAAAGGAGATGGCGAGAAATATTAAGAGATATAGTATGTGCGAGTTCGAATTGTTATTTAGGTATATATAACAAGGACACATACAACACCAGTCAAAGTCAACATTTAAAGGTTCAATTAAATACAGTATTATATGAATGGGATAAGTATGATATAGAGTTTTTCTTTAATGAAGATATACAAGTTCCGGTGAATGGGAGTGGGAACCGAAATTGAAATGAGACAAACTGTCAGAGAATGAGACTGGTGAAGTTCATATCTACCGTCTCGAAAGTTGAAAGGTCAAGGTTTGCAAGGCCGCTGAACTTTCCTAGTTTCGTTGCACGCTTCCTCCCAATTATATAGGAAGGCTTGGAATTGCCTATTCTCTTTCAACATATTGACGGAGAAAAGATTGTTTTTTTAATCCAACATGTATCATGTTTCCTAATGCTGCCATGTAGCATCAAACACATTTCCATGTTTTTGCTCCTTTGGGACGCAGCTCCCATGTTTTCCCCACTCTCTTTTTGTCTTTAGTGCTGATACGTACTCAATTGTTCCATATCTTGACATTGCAGCTGAACGATTACACAAATTTAGCTTTGTTGTGTGCAGGAAGCAAGGGCTGGAACTCCTTGAAATTAGGAACAGAATGTGAAAAGAAGCCTTGTCACAACACCTAAACTTTATTATCCTAGCCTACAAGTGGATCAGCGACTGCTAGACACGGGATTGTCCGACTCATATTAACTAAATTTCATTATCTTGTAGAACTTTAAGTGGGTTTTTATGCAGACTCACAGTCTAGTAAGCTTCTCCCCTTTGTTCATATCTCCTTTCATCATTATTATACGCTTATTCTAGCTCTGAATAGCTGGAAGTTTAAGAAAAATCATAATTGTACTTAAATATAACATCTCGTAAGCAAGTAGTTCTTTGAATATGGACAGAGACAAAGCCAGTTATACCAATCCCCAGCTCAGCCTTCGCTAGCTAGTCCTACCAACCAAATTGTTAGCGTAGAAGATAAGAACCATGAGATAGCTGAAAAAATATGACATGTCATTTTAGCACGTGAAAAGCAATTGGGGGATTGAAATGTGGAAAAAGAAGACGTATGTAAGAACTCACTCAATTTGAAGATTCGGAAGAGTTTAGCCTAAATGGGGTAAGTGAGGCTATCAGATTCAGAGTCTTTGTGGGAAGGCGCTTGTCAATGCACTACTTATTGAAAATCTTATTCGTTCTCTTTCGATTTTGTATAAATCAATTTGTGACTGTTTTGGAAAAGATATTACAGCCAATTGCGTTCCAGGCTGAAATGAGGGCTGCAATTAAGTTTCTTGTAACGTGTTAATGCATTATCTACAAATTGTATTATATTATGTTTCATGTGCTTCCTCAACCAACCCTTGACTGACAAGAATAGATGTTATGCATCTTTAAATCTTTAAGGGTGGAAGGACTAACCTAAGATGAATTCTCTAGCTAATCTGTGCTCGTATATAATGAGAATAATGTTACGTACACTATAAATTTCATCAATTTTGGTTATATTTTACTCATATTTGGATATTGTTCATAGTTTTGTTGTCACAGAACTCTCTGTTTTTTTTGGGTTACGAAAAGGATGCGAGGTTATAACACGGTACTATTATTAGTTCTTCGCTTACAATCCTTATGCCTCCAGTGAAGTGAATGCCCAGCCTTGATGACTTGTTATGTTGTTTATGGAGAGGACTCCAAGCTCCGGGATGAGCCACCAAAGGGATTGAGGGGGAGGTACTGTGGATAGTGGGTGATCTCTGTTCTTTTATATATATATATATATAGTTATCCTGTCTTTACTTTCTTGTACACCCAAAAAATAAGGAGAAAACAAAGTGAAATAAACATATAAAGACAAAACATGTATCTTAAGAGAACCATACCATTACTTCCACCCAAAATGCAGCAATTCTCATCCAATTCACCTTCTCAATCTGAGCATACATAGCACAGCCCAAAACATGTGTGGAATGATAATCAATTCTTAGGAATCGAATCAGAAAAAAAAAAAAATCAAAGAAACAGAGAAACTGTATATATTGTTCTCCCAAAACAAAAACTATATATATACCTAATATCTTGTTAACCCATATCCAAATTCTCTCTCAACATAAACATACATGAAACGAAAGTTGAAACCTACCCAGTCTTGATAAGTGGGTAGGTTAAATGCTGGAACCAGTTGGTGTCTCCAGCATGACACTTTCTTGACCCGATTATGATGCTATCATACCCTATGCCTTTACCTCTCGACTCTCGTGTTGTACCAGACAGACTCAAACTCGACTTCTATTAATTATCGTCAGGCTCGCCAATCTTAGAGAGGGAGAGACAGAGAGAAAAAATAGAGAATAAAATATCTTACGTGGAGCACAAAATCCTCAACTTAGGAATCCTACGTGAAACTCATTAGATTGCAAAATTTTAGTGTTTTCTTAGGCGAATCAAGGAGCTTGCTTTTGGATTTAGTCTCGGTGTTATGGTAATGGTGGTGATGATGGTGGCGGCTAGTTACAAGGAGTTGCTAGTGACTTGAATATGGAATATTACTTGAAAGAGATAGAGAGCCCTTTTATTTTATTTTTAGCTAAAAATATTACAGAAACAGAGGTTGATGAAAGGGGGAAGATGATC
>JANIJH010000006.1:29179189-29191050 GCA_024520975.1 Erythroxylum areolatum
AAAAACCCTCTCTCCCCATATCTATTTACCTTGGTTATAAAAGTCTTAACTAGAATTATTCATTTCTATACTTCTAGGAATAACATGTTTGACTTCTATTACAAAGGCAAAGTGTTAAAGATTAATCATTTGGTTTTTATAAACGATTGATGCTTTTTTATGGAACTGACCCTTACTCTCATAAGCACCTGATGAGAATTATCTATTTCAAGTGTCAACATTCATAAAAATAGCTCCTCATATGTTTAAAATGTTGAAATCTTAAGATGTATACCATGACTATCTATTCATACTTCTCCCTTTAGTTATCTTGGGGGCCCTATAACCATACTTCTCCCTTTAGTTATACTGGGGGGCCCATAACCATTAAGAAACGCAAGTATGCATATTACTTCCTACTGTTGGAAAAATTCAAGAAAGAAAATCAATTCATAGCTTAAAAGATACCTTTCTATAAAAGGTAGACTAACTCATAGCTTTAGTTTTGAGAACTTGAATGTCCACTTTGCTCACTTTTTCATGCCTAAAAAGCTAATTAAGGAGACTAAAAAGCGCATCAAAAACTTCCTATGGTCAAGGAAAGCTGATATTTCTAAGGGAGCAAAAGCCAAATTGGATGAATTGTGCCTACTTAAATAAGAAAGGGGACTGGGATTAGTCTCACTACAGGTTATATAGATTGTTCTTTTATCTAAAAGAATATGGAGATTCTTAATCAGAAGGAAGTCTTATAGTCTATAAGTGGATTAATGAATACTATCTAAAGGAAACTAGCTTCTCACAATTGAAAATAAATAGGGAGCAGTCCTAGAGTTTCATCCAGATCTTAAGACAAATAATAAATTTTATCCATACATCAAAACTAAGGTGGGGAATGGAAGAAACTCCTAGTTTTGGTTTGAAAATTGGACTAGCTTAAGCTCCCCATATGGAAGAAATGAAATGAATTCAAAATTTCCTTGAAGGCTAAAGCCCCTTATATGGAAGAAATGAAATGAATCATGTAGTTATCAGAATTTCCTTAAAGGTTGAAGTAAATTTCTTCATTTAAGATGGAAAATTGGTTGAACAATTTTAGGGGTTCCTCAACTCTCACTGGTATTGTCCCTTCATACAATCCTATCTAGATGGACGAGTATAGGATAATATGGAAAGGGAACAACTTAGATGAGTTTTCTAATGCCTCATGTTTTCAACTGGAATCATTCACGTAAAGTAACCTGGTTTGATCTAACATGAGATAATCAATTTTCATGAGATAATCAATTTTCTAAAAAAAAAAGTTTTATAACTATAATCTTGCTAACACTTTTATAAAGACAAAGTGTTTTAGAATTTAGAGACCATACTTTTTTTTTCCTTATAGTCTTTAGAAAGTTATTAAATGGTCTTCCTTTAATGAAAATGAGTTGCTATCCAAATTACTATAGAAAGAGCATTCAAGGATTACTTTACAGGGAAAGCCCGTCCAAGAGTAAGAAGTCCATCATAAATTGCAATTCAAATTTTTTTTAGACGACATTAATTAAATGATAATTTCTCACATATTATTGAAAACAATAAGAAAATATTAATTATACATATATTCTAATCTGTACATAATAATTTATTTACCTCTAAATTAAATATTTCATTTCATTGAATTTAACAAGGATGATTATGTCTTCTAACTCTCACGACTATCCGAAATATCTGAGTTTGACTTTGAACCAAGAAAAGAAAAATTACTTGATGGTCAAAATTTTCTCAAGTGGAACGAGCTACCTGCTGATTGCCAACTAAGTAACACTTCGCCCAATTATTTATTTCTGATTGAAATTGAACTAACGTGATGTTATATAACTAAGGCTAACTTTGTCTGAGTTGTCCAAACCTAAAAAGCACACCAGTAGCACAAGAAGAGATCCAACGGTTGTAAACAGCTTCAAAGCGGGACCCGTGACAGAAAACTACGGTCCAGATAGGTTGGTTTCATGACTTCGGGTGGAGACTATATTTCGTCCCAAGAACAAGCTTCCCTGTGCTGTCGTCCACCTCTCTCATATACGCTCTTTCTTTCTCTATCAATGATTTCAACACGCTTTCTTCCTCTCTCTCTCTCTCTCTACACCTTCTTTGCCAAAAGTGGAACCCCTTAATAAGACCTAGTTTCTGATCTCAGAAACCAGGTCCTTGCTTTGTCTTTTTCTCTCTTCTCGAAATTCAAATTTCAAAATTCGGACCTCATTTTTCTAACCCATCCACCTTTGCTTTCGTTCTGGTCGATCGTCTACGGGAGAAAAAGAGAGTTTCTTTTGAGCTGCTTCCACAATGAATGACCTTTTAACGGTAACGCTATTTTCCATGCTTTCTTAAATATGTTCTTGTTTTTCATTTCACTATGCTTCTGTTTTTGTCTTTTGTTTGTTGTTTTTGTTTTCTATTAACGTTTGTCTTGACGTGAGTTTTGATTGTGAAAGCTTTGTTAGTTTGTTGGCTTTTTCTGTTTTCTGTGTGGCTGCATTCATTTTGTTGGATCCGACGTCCTTGCTCTTCGAGGGTTTAATTTCCCGCTTAATTAGCTTTGAAGTTTGCATCTTTGTTTGGTTTCTGAGGTGGTGCAGAAAAATGGAGGAACTCTTGAGTTCGTTATCGTGGATCTCTTTGGTCCTCAAATATTGAACTTGAAATTAAAACCACCGTCAGGCGCTAGAAATTCCTCATTGCATACAGTAATTCTTTTAGCGTAGTCTTTCTGTTTTGGCAGAAATTTAAACCGTCTCCCCCTTTTTGAGTAAGGGATTTTTATAAGATGTTTTAAATTAATATATTCTGACCGTATACATTTAATGAAAGATCTTACTGTCTTATTCCTGATCATGCTTCCTCTTTTTTTTTTTTTTCTCACGTATATATTGATCCATTACAAAGTGCTGCTGCCAGTTTTAACGAGAAGTGATTTTAGGTTTCCTATGGAGGGTCGTGTTGTTTGTTTGAAATCACACATGTACAATTTTGTATATTGGCTGTTCACGCAGGCCCTATTCTATCTGATTGCCATTAACTGCAATTAAAATACAGAAACAATGATATATGGCGATAACATCTTTGATCTGTTATAAGTTGAAAGGTGTAATTCTTTTAGAAGAATGACTTTCATGGACCCTTTTTTGGAAATTAAAATGACAATAGAGACCTGTTGATGTTGCTCAGCAGTTGGAATTGGATTTGAGTAGCATTTAACAGTTAGCTATTTCAAACTCTTGCAGGAGTCCTTTGAGATCCCTCGAGATCAGAGTTCCAGAGGTGGAGATATTGAAATGGGAATGAATTCTGGAGATTTGGGCTTGGAAAGTTTTTTCAAAAAGGTGTCAGTTTCTTCTTTCTATTTTTGGCCTTATAATTAGGTTTTAAATTATTATTGGATGTCCAATTTCAAATATATTTCTTTCACTTGTATTATTGTTTGTTTGTTTTGCCTATTCTTTCTCAGGTTCACGAAATTGAGAAACAAAATGAGAAGCTGGATGTGCTACTCAAAAAGCTTCAGGTACTAGACTTTTCTCTTCTTGATTGGGCCAGTATAATTCCAGTAGATGCTAGTAATTTCTTGAATGTATGTTGAAATGTATCCTATGCACCTAGGCAGCACCTTATTTACCAGATTTTATGCAGCTAATATCAAAGAAAAGAGGGGAAAAAAAAAAAGGCAACACCTACAAAACTGTTATAGGAAAATTTCTTTGTTCCAGTTCACTTTAGAGTTGATCTTTCTTGCTGGAGTTCTCTTTTGATCCTGTTTTCTTTCCACTTTTTTATTCACAGTAACTTTAGTTTTTCCTCATGATGATTAATTTTAGATTAGATTAGCAAAATATTTCCTGGGCCTTGATCGGCTAGTCCTTTCATATGGTGGTACCAAAACCATAGCATGAGTAAGTAGTCAGTGAGGCCTCCATGATCCTGTAAGCCTCCAGTGGATTTTCTAGTCATTTTATGTTTGTCTTAGGTATGTTATTGAAAATTGAAGGCTTTTGGAACCTTGAAGGGCTGAAGTATGAGTGCAGCTATCTGACATGATGATTAAACAATCTGCTTTAATTATGAAAAGATAGCAGCATTTTACAAAGTAGAGCTCTGCAAATCGCAAGACTTTGTTGATTAAGGAGTAAGGCCAAGACTTTTGAATTTTAATCTTAAGGAGCACTTTCTTTTACAAGATGATCTTTTGAGATTGATTTACATGAAGAAATATGTCTAACTTATGTAGATATGATAAAAGTTATGCATTCTAAGAGACCAGTTAAAGTGATCGCATATTTTCTTGTAAATCTTGCATGCAGGATGCAAATGAGCAGTCAAAGGCTGTGACTAAGGCTCCAGCCATGAAAGGTAATTATAGACTGATCTTTCTTTTATATTTGTGTGAGTAGAGTTTTTCTATAAAATTGAGATGGAAAATTGTAATGAGAAAAGGGATCGTGGGAACAAGCAAAGTTATTGCACGCATGTTAATGTTCAGTAAATGAAATGTTTTTAAAATTTTTTTTTGGTAATTATGGAATTTACATTAGGTAGCTGGATGTGTCAATTGGAGAACATCATTGGTGTGGTAAGTATTGTTCCTACGGATTGGAAGGTTAAATTTTATTGAGATAGATGTTCCAGCTTTGTTTCTGTAGCTCCGAAATTTTTCTCTAGATCATCATTGCAAGTTCCTTCCTTTCTTATCCATGATTTGAAGTTGCTTATTATCTTTCTTTTGTTCACTGTTGAATAAGCCTATCTAGATTCTTAATAGCTTAAAGTTGACGTTGAATGAATCTGATTTTGGCTCTCAGCAATCAAGCAGCGAATGGAGAAAGATGTTGATGAAGTTGGAAAAATTGCTCGTTCTGTAAAGTCAAAAATTGAAGAGCTTGACAAAGAGGTAGACCACTGGCTGTTTGTATAAACTTTAATTCGAACCTCCTTATCGTTCTTATAATCATCTTCTCTTCTCTTTTTTTTCCTTCAGAATTTAGCAAATAGGCAAAAGCCAGGATGTGGCAAAGGAACAGGTGTAGACCGATCAAGAACTTCAACAACCATGTAATTTACTGTACTAATGATTCATGTTTTTAATACTACTATTTTGTTTCTGAATTATCAGTTTGTGTTAACTTTAGTTCATTGTTTTCATGTTCATAATGTGATGACCTTCATGCTTGAATTATCCACCAATGGCGAAATTGGTTGTCAGTAGGTTTCATGTTACTTTGAAGTCATTCATGGGACACAATGTATTGCACTCCATCCTTGCATATGAATGGAAAAGAAACAATCTAATTGCATTCCAAGCCCACCTATTAGGTCAAGTTTTGTTTTAACATTTATACATGTTTAGTGTCAAGAGTGGACTAGGATGATGCCACAAGTATGGCCTCCTTATGCAATCATCCTCTCATAGTTCTTTAGCATTTGTTTCGAAAGAGATATATCTAAGGGAACTAAATAGGCAGTAGTCAATAGCATTGACAACACAGCATTAAATTTCTTCCTGTTTTTTTTTTCCCCCTGTTGTTTAGTTTCAGTTTAAAATAATTCAATGTCATAAGCTCGACATTAATATGTGGATAAGCTCTTTTCTTTTTTCTTGAACATTTGTTATTTTGGTTTAAAAAACACATACGGTCCATATGCTAGTGCATCATATTCTTGCATATGCCATGGTAATTGGTAGTTTCTCTTCTGTGTGACAAGTATTGCACCTTTACAAAGTCCTTACGTTTTGCGAATTCTTTTTCCATATAAATGATCCTCCCTGGAATCTTTAGCTGAGACCCAAAAGCCAAAACATCAGGGCAAATTTATGAATTGTTGCAGACTGAACGCGGGGAAAATATGGTGAATTTATTGCTAAATTTTGGCACTTCTCTACAGCTCCTTTCTCTAGCCTGCTATGCATTTGTTCTCCACAGTTGATTGGAGGAAAGACTCAAGTGGAAGAAACTGAGTGTTCTCTCATGAAATCTGGATAAGAAAATATTAGAAACCACTTATAGGGCTAAACAAGCCAAATTCTTTGTGGTTATGGACATATGCCTATTTGATATGATTCCAAGTACTTATATCTGACTATAGATACTACTGTAATGTGGTGCAGAGCTTTGAAAAAGAAATTCAAAGATAAGATGGCAGAATTTCAGGTAGCTATCTGGTCATACGTGCAAGATTCTTACTCTATACTGTATGTGAATTCTTATTTTCCTGACTACCTTGTGGGCTCTTTTCTTGATGACTGAACTATGCAGGCTCTAAGGGAAACCATCCATCAAGAATATCGTGAAGTTGTTGAGAGGCGTGTTTTTACAGGTTTGCTTTGGATTTTGTCAATAATGTGATACCCTAAGTTTGCAATTACCTGCTGCTAATTTATTTAAGTACTTGGTTGCCATGATTAACAGTGACGGGTAAGAGAGCCGATGAAGAGGTAAAGTCATTGGCATAATATTTTTGTAAGATAATCTCAAAATTTTTCCTTGTGCTTATATTGTAATTATTCTGCAATTTTCAGACAATTGACAAACTGATTGAGACTGGAGACAGTGAGCAGATTTTCCAGAAAGCAATTCAGGAACAAGGGCGAGGCCAGGTATGTTGTCTTGTCTTTTGGGTCTGAGGATAATTTTTGAACATTTTCATTAGAATTTCTTTATTTCCAGATCAAACATTTTTGTGGACAAAGAATAGAGTTGACTGAAGATTCTGGGAAAAGATTACACCTTTTTTGGTGGTTTAGTTATTAATTGGGCCTTTGACTGCTTGTAAAGTTGAAGATCCAACGGTGATCATGGTTAATACTTGACTTTGATTGCATAAATTCTTGTTTGCAGATAATGGATACTCTAGCTGAAATTCAGGAGCGCCATGATGCAGTTAGAGATTTGGAGAGGAAACTTCTGGATCTACAGCAGGTACTTCGTGAACAATTGACATGTGTTACTTAAAGAGTAACATATTGAGAAAACTGCAAGGCTTGGCGTGCTGTAAAAGTTAACCCATCTCTCTACTTAAAAGCTAAATTGATGGAACATAATGTTTTCATTTGTGTTGTGGTATCAAATGTTCCCATATTGATATTGGATTGTGGTAATTTCAATAATTACTTCAGTGTTGCTGTCTAATACCGTGACCATTTAATACGTTATACAGTTAGCTTGGCATTGGGAACCCATTTAGATAATTCCACATCCTGCATATTTGTCAGATTATTCTAAGTACACTAGTTTGATTATCTTTTCATGGGCTTGGCTTCAATTGGTAGATTGTCTACCTAACGTCAAACTCGTGGATTTTCTTCATAAAGTTTAATCTTCTTCGATGACTGACGGTAGTCATTTCATGCTTCCTTTAATTCTTTTTTTTTTTGGCAGTAAAACATAGATATTGTAAAATTGTTAAAACTTGTAGGCTTTTCTTTGCAAGTTTTCTTCCACAACTGTACTATGGTGGGAGAAAGCACACACATGACTTTTTCCAAGTTTGGTGAGATTTAGAGGAGACCTGTAGTTGATGTGCTTTGCACTTCCAGCACATTTATTTGATAATTTAGCATTACTTATTTGCAATTATTTAAAGGAAACCTGAAGAGTGCAACTTCAGGAGGGAGTTGTAATTGTATGCATTTCTGGACATGAATGTACCCTGCTGACTTTAAAACATGAATGCATCCAATAGAGGAAGTGCAAATAGTGGGAGAGGCATATTCTTGGACCCGATTGTTCATTTTGAATGTGCAGATTTTCCTGGATATGGCAGTATTGGTAGATGCACAAGGTGACATGCTGGACAACATTGAATCTCAGGTGACAGAATCCTTCCAAATATTATTGTTCTCTGTAGTGTTAACAAGTACGCATTTCCTGTAGATACTATCATTAGTGATAGCAGCTTTATGGCTTTAGTGTACTTGTTTTGATATCATTTGGATCCAGTGATATTGACACCACTACTTCCAATTTCCTTTCAGGTCTCAAATGCTGTAGATCACGTGCAATCAGGGAATACTGCCCTCCAAAGAGCAAAGAAGCTGCAAAAGAATTCCAGGAAATGGATGTGCTTTGCAATTATCATTCTCCTCATCATCGCAGTAATCATTGTTGTTGCTGTGCTCAAACCATGGAGTAAAAATGGTGCTTAGGCTGCTGGTATTTGTACATTGTATAAGTATGAGCATGACAAGGGCAACTTCTGTTTTTGGTCGGTTCTATGAAATTTCCAGATATCATTTCCATGTCTTCAAATTTCTGCTTGTTTATCCATGTTTGAGAAACGGTTTGGGTGTGTAATACTTCAAGTCTGGAAATACGAAATCTCTTATTCTTTTATAGAGACCAAATAAATAAAATAAAAATTAACTAAACCTATGTTCTTTTGTTTGATTCATGTTTTTGTCACCAAGGAACTTGAGCTCTTGCCAGAAGAAATCTTAAAGGACAAGTGCTTGTTGGGTTTACTTTTATCATTGAAGTTCATTGAAGCCTGTGTAAGCAAGTTCTCTTCTGGGTTCTCCTTTCAAGAGGTTAAAAGGACAAAATTGAGAAGAAAAGGTTAGTAAAGGAACTGCAGGGTTATAATTTGGCTATTATTTGCTTCTGCATTCACACGCAAGAAATGTTAAAAGTGCTAACTGATACATTAACAAATTTCATAACATGCTTTTGGAAACCTGCTGCGTATTGGTATTATATGTTTACCCCATTGAATTGGTATTGTAAGACACCCAGAACAGCTGATGCTTCTGTTAGTTCAAAGAAAATAATTTGACTATGATTATTCTAAATACCAAATAGCGATAAACTGCTGAATACTTTTGAACACTGTAACTCGTTGCACGCATGCCTGATACGTTGTGATTGTACGGTCCCATCCAAATTGCTGAGAACTCATCACCCTTGAGTGAGCTGTGCCTAGATCCTTTGGATATTATGATGGAATGATTATTCTCTGCCACAACTTGCAATCCACTACTTTTAAAACATGCTTTGAACATGGTTCAGCATTTCTGGGTTATTTAATTGCGAGGATTGTCAAGGTCTTCCTTGTGAAATGATCCTATTTGGATTGGTATAATTTCCATTCTGAAAAGTGCCAACCATTGGACTAGCTACCAAATTCACTCCAATAATGCAGCTATTAATGAACAAACTCCAAATTTCGTACCATGCAACCTACTAGTTATGGGGCCATTGCACTTTCACTGGATTATCTTACCTGTTTCAAGTAATACCACAATTGCCGTGTATAACCTCACTTCTATACTGATGCAATATCGTAGGTAAGTCGTGGTGAACTTAAGTTGACAGAAACATTTCCTTTTGAAGCGATTTTTTACATTGACAATTAAAGCAGTTCACAGGGGATAAATATAATTTGCTGCATAACTAATCAAAATTCTATAAAATTGTTCTGAACATTCCCAGCCCTGAGAAGAAAAGGATGAAAACTTTGCAATCTCATGGACCGGACAATTTCACTCAGGTGCAGGGCGCAATTCTTTTGCCTCAACTTCACTAACCACTCTATTGCTGTCACACACAAAATGTTAGTCGTATGGCACACGAGCTCGTGCTGCTGTAACTGTTAGATTGCTAGAAACCATGCCAAAAAGAATAAATCTGAATAGTTATTTCCCTCAAAAAGTGAATAAAAAGGAGTGGTATCATTATGTCATTCCCCATTTTCCAAAATTTCTTCATTCTCGAGCATTCCTGTAAGGGAAATAGCAAACTCATTAGGGGTGCAATTATATCGTGTGCACATCCTGGCCTAGTCATTAGGATCCCATTCATCATCCACTGGAAGAGTCAGACTGCTTTTATCATCAATATCCTCAGAATCTTGCTCGTCAACCATTTCATCCTCAGACTCCAACATACTGTCCTGACTCACTTCTCCTGCTGCTTCCGAAGGAACAACTTTCTGATTATTCTGCATCCATTTAGGGCATTCATCCTCACCTCCATATAAAAGTCGGCCATCATTACCCTTTAGCTGCTTTGAAACCTTATAAGGAGAAATTCTACAAGAGCATTCTGGGAGTGGGTGAGAAAGAAATGAGATAGGTTTTGAGAAAAGGGATTGCCTAATAATGCCCTCCTCACTCAAGCTTTTGTTCAGATGTTCCCTTACAGAAAGTGTCCAGTTATGCTTAGGATGGTACATGTTGTCACGGATTACATTGAAAAGATTTGCAAGATATTTCCTGTAAAAAACCAAAGCAGAATCAGAAAGAATTATTTCCATATATCTCAAGTAATGGGTTACAATCCACCAATATGAGGAAGACCTTAGGACAATTCAACATTTTCAGTTTTCCTACATTCTAATTGGCATCTTGCATGTACAAATGGAAGTAAATGCAAACGAACCAGTAAAAATATAGCAATCAAGTGAATATTGAAATGAGCTGCGAGTAATTTGTTTTATCCCCCTTAAAAATAAGTAAATACTAACAAGTAAATACAAGTTTGGAGAAGGCACTCCAAATATTTATCATCATATTGAAAACCGTAGCATTAACATTTATGCAAAGTCGACAATACGATATTTCTTAACCACCATCTGATAAGCAAGTACGATTAGATAGAGAAGTTTCTGGACATTAGTAAGCAGACAAAACAAGGCAAGGAAAGATTGAGACACAATCTGTCAATAGAAAGAAAGTCAAGTGGAAGTGTCTGCCAGAATGCAAAGATTTTAAGGAATCTACATAGTAACAAATTATGGAAATCAAAGGCAGTCCATAAGGTTCTCTTCTGCGATTGAACCGTGTGCAGAATGCAAAGACTTGAAGGAATTTACATGTAACCAAATTATGGAAATTAAAGGTGGTCAATGAGGTTCTCTTCTGACAAGAAATTGATCATTTTGCTCCAGTTTCAATTAGTTCAAGAGATCTAAAGTTATCATCATTCTAATAGTTTATCCACCATGCACTTCCAACTCTGCTTTCAAACATAAGAGATCAACTTTACTTCAATGGAATGATATTTGTCATTTTCATGTTCCTCTACCTGTCTGGTCGATAAGTTCTGGAAGAAGCACTCTCATAGAGCCTCTGTCCCATAACCAAGCTTGAGAAATCAATCCAACTGCTACCATCATTATGAAATCCAGGAAAGAACGCATCTGCTTCCACAGAAACAATATAATCAAGGGCATCCCAAATCAACCTGTGAGCTTGCAACCTCAGATCTGTAGGTGAGGGATCAGGCTCTGCATCAGTCTCAGTGATCCAACCATACCACCCTTCTTTTTCATGTTGATAGATTGGTCTATCCGGAGGTGGAGGAAGAGGTCTAGGGCGTGGACCTGCCTTTTCCCATTCCTCCTTAAGTTGTTCCTCACTTTTTCCAGAAGGTGCTTGAAATAGATCTTGGTGAAGAGGAATTTCAGGACCAATCAAGTCAGAGAAGTCTTTGTAAAAGCATGTTCGATCCAACAAGTTCTCAAACATAGCTCGGAGAGGAATGAGGATACGTTGACCACCAAAGGTTTCAGAACCTGCTAAATATATAATAGTTCTGGGTGAATATCCCATTGCTCTAAGGAGAAGCCCAACCTGCAAGAAATTTGAAAAGCGTAAGTTCATTTCTAGCATACTGTTATGGCTGATGCCTTTATTGGCAAAGGATATAGTCGTAAGAATAGGGCAGCATAATTCTTTTGGTTAGCTTGATTTATTTAATTGTTTTATTTGGGTTATTTAGGATTCTTGTTCAGCAAGTTTGATTATTTGTTTTAAAGTTATTAGGAGAGTCTTTATCGAAACAGGTTAGGTTAGTAGGGAGTTCTTATTGGATCAGGATTTCCTAGCGTTGTAACCTCTATATAAGAGG
>JANIJH010000006.1:29197815-29217384 GCA_024520975.1 Erythroxylum areolatum
ATGTTTCATGCATATTCAAGCATGGAGAACAACATATCTTAACACCAAACTCAAAATCATAATGTAGAGAGAGATGACACAAAATTTACCTAAACCTTCCTTTGATGATATCTTCAAATCCTTTGAGATTTTCTCAAATATAATGATAGATTTGAGTTCCTTGGCCCCAAATTAGCTTAGAACATCTTGATTAAGGCTGAAGAATCAAAACTTTGGTGGAAAATAGGTGATGTTAGAAGCTTCTTTCTCTCCTTTCTTCTCCCTTCTTTTAATTAAAACTAAATGTCTTAAGTCCTTAGAAATGTGATGCACGGACAAAAGTGAAAGAAGGGTCTAGAATATTGACTCTTCTTTGACCAAATGGGGTGAAATTACCATTTTGCCTTTAGTTCATGTGAAATTACCATTTTACCCTCCAAACTTTTCTAAATTTGCAATTAAGCCCAAGGTTTAGAAATCTTCAAAAATTTTATTTTTATTTTTGTCCTTGGACTTTTGGAAATAATAATTAATGCCCTTAACTTTATAAAATTACATATTGGTCCTTGAAGAATTGAAAAATTACGTTTTAAGTCCTTTAACTTTTGACAATTTGCAAATAAGCCCTTATGTATATCAACTTTTCCAATTAGGCTTTCTAAAGTGTCCAATAAGTCTATAAATCTTGTCTAATCACCTCTAAGGAATTAGAATACATTTCACTTAACCACCATGGTCATATCCTTCCAATAGACTTAGTTTTACACACTTAGAAGCTTATATTTCAGAAATCTCTAAGATTTCACATACTGAAGAACTCTAAGTTTATGTAAGGGCATATAACATTATAAATTATTACATATATATCCATATGACTTAAATAGATCTTTGAACTCATATATAACCATGTATATATCAATATACAGTAGCATCTCCAAGTACAGACTAATACAAAAGGGCTCAAAGAGTTCGATGTTACATATAAACACCATTAATAGTAGCATTTATGAAGATCTTGGTTTTATAGGCCAGCCTATTATATCATTTTTAGACAATAAATTACTTTTTAGTCCATAACAAGGTCATAACCTCAATAGCTCCTTGTATCTCTCCAGCTCTCGTACAATAACTGACTTTCCCTTTAAGAAAAAGTTATAATTTGATTCCAAATATAAGTCGCCTTACTTGAGGGAAAGTACTTGGTTATGAATGCTTGAGATAGTTAATCCTAAGGAATGATAGATCCTGCTGGTAAGGTTTGTAACCATTCTCTCACCTTATCCCTTAGTGAGTAGGGAAACAATCTTAGCTTGATGGCAATAAAGGAGACATTATAAAGCTTGAGTGTGCCATAATACTCCAAGGTTTGTAACCATTTGCTTACGTTATCCCATAATGAGTAGGGAAACAATCTTAGCTTGATGGTAACAAGGGAGACACTATTAAGCTTTAGTGTGTCATAATACTCCAAAAACATAAATTGATGTAGATTTAATTCTTTGGAAGGGTAACCTCTAAATTGATTATGCTACATCGTTGAAAGAAGCAAGGCTTTAGCTTAAAGTTACAAGGTTTAATGTTGGGCCTCGCAATACCTAAGTTGATGTATTGAGCAAAAGGTTTGGAAAAATCTTTCAAAGATCTCATATTCTTTATAACTATCTTTGCTTCTTCAACTTCTATTCTCCTTTAGATTCTTATTCTTCTATTATAGTGTTCTTTCAATATGAAGGTTCAGTTCAATAATTTTCCTAATATTTTTTGCTGGTCACACATAAGAAGTGAAATGTAATTAACTATTTCTAACACTCAATATTATAATAACCGCAAATGCATGGCATAGTTGAGGCTAGTAATGACAAGTAGGGGTCGATCCCACGAAGATTACAAATACTAGTAATTACTATTATCCTATTATCTACTCTACATATTTTTTGTGATTTTTAGTTAAAATAAAATAAAACTTAAATTAAAATAAAATAGGGAACAATAATGAACATAGATACAATGGAAATTACAAAGAAAACTGTTAAGATCATAAATTAGTAACCAGGTATGCTAATAAATGACCTTGATTCTATTAATAACTAATCCTAAGGTTTTCAACTAAAGTAATCAGGTTTAACTTTATAGGATTGTTTTACCGATTTGTGAATCTCTCTATTAGGTATGGCCCTAATTCAAAAGATTTATATCGTCCTATCTCTAAGGTATCATCCTATCTCTAAGGTTGCAATCAACTCCTGCCAATTACGGTAGATCTATTCATCAATAGGATTTCTCAATCTCTATGTACGAAATCAGATTATGATCTAATATTCCCAGGTTTATTAGAACTCAAATAAAACACGTAATAATATCACATTAAAACAATCAAATCAATTGCATTAATAAAAGAATCAATTCATATCAAATTATTAATATAAGAATCATTTAACCTAGGCACTAACTAGATGTTTAGTTATATATGATCGAATAAGAAATAAAACATAAATAGAAAGAACAATGAATTGAAAACAATGGGTTTATAATTCTAAATCTCCTTGATTGTCTTCTATCGAATATTCTTGCGATGTAAAGGTTTGATCTAGTATTCCGATGGATATATCAATGATTTCTCCATGTTTTCCACTTCTCTGAATCAAAATCATCCTTTGAGAATGTTTTCCACATCTGAAATCAACTCCCAAAATCTACTCCCTTTATTAGCCGCTGAACATGTCCTTTTATATTAAAATTTAAGGTTTCTTATATCAAATCGTATAACTCTAAAAATACTTAAAATCATTATTTTCAATAGCCTGATGCACAATTGTGCATCAATTCTATGCTTTAGTTCTCTGTTTTAATTTGTATTTTTTTCCGAATTATTCTCCTTTAAGTCTGTGAAGGCAATTATGACCTATAAAAACACTTGGAGTGAATTAGGTATCAAATATACAACAAAAGTATAAAATATCAAGCAAAATATATCAATTATGGGTGTAAAAATATAATCAAATATCAAATATCTCGACACTTAAGCTTTTGTTTGTCCTAAAGTAAACCATAATCAAAATTATAAATTTTACAGCATCAGTCTTAATCTTTCCATTCATACTATACATCATCATATCCTATTGAATCAAATTAATATACAAGCAGAATCAAATTATCCTAAAATTAACTTTCTAAGTCAATATTAATAGTAATCATATCAAAAATCGCATTGAAATTAAATGCATAAACCTTTACACCCTCACTAAGATTTCACTCAATGAACTCAAGTATTTAGGGAAAAAAGTTTCAAACTCTCAATTAATGTATAGTAGAACTCTTAACATAAGCTTGCAATAAAATCACATTTGCACCACTTACGTAGAAACTAGAAGAATAAATCAAAAGTTCTTACAAGGTTGTAACGAGCCTTAGGAAAGGTTTGATTAGGATAATAAAAAGGTTAATTTGAAGGAAAATATTACATAAAACTTATTCACAATACACATATGTCCTTTTGTTACAAAACTAATGGTACTTTATTTTTTCTCTTCTTTTTTAATATATATATGCTCAATTTTTTCTTTTTTCTTTTTTTAACAATCATTTCCAGAATTCATCATGTACCATAATTAAAGAAATATTGGACCATTCACAAATTCTAGTTTGAAATAAGTAAATAAAGTAAATAACCTTCAGGATTCAAAATAATAAAAAGGCTTTAAAGAAAAATAGGATACAGGTTAATATGTTGGTAAAACCAGTGCAAAAGGATAAGGCTCAACTTGGTTTTTCCTAAAGGATAATTTTATGGATATGGTAATTTTCAAAGAAATAGGCTAAAGTAAGTTGTTAAATTTAAGTGCCTTCATCATATCATTGCTTCTAATTTAACAAATATTGTCTTAATATGCCTAATAAAAACAAGTTCTAAAATTATCGTAATATATATGATATCACACACATTAAAGAATAATAAGAGCTTTAAAAATTTTTAAATTTTCTGTTTAGGCTCAAAAGCTCACAAAAAAGATGGGTATATATGTGTGTAAATAATATGCAAATTCATTCAACTTTAATGTTTCATTAATTATGAAAATATGACTTTGAAAGCTAATTTTATTCTAACCATCATCCTTTTATATACCAATTCAATCAATATTCAACAAGGAAATATAGTATTCATGGATAGATTCAACCAATTTAAAATATCAACTAATAAGAGTTATAATCTCGACCTTCTTTTCCTTGCTCTATAGCCTAGTGAATTGGGCAAGCACGTGCCCCAGTGCATTGGCATCCTCTTTTGTATACTCCACAAATAGAAGACATATATGTTCCTAATTACTCCCTAGTTATCATCTCAACCACTAAAAGTACGATTCAGGATATCGTGAATGTATCTGACTGCTAGATGACGTAAGGTCAAGGCCTTGGACTTACTTGGGTCGTAGTCCTCTTTTACGTTGATGGTACACCAGAAGTGTCGTGGGGACAGTCCATATAGAAAGTCTATCTGTGGCATAAGGTACTCTAATGTCCCCATGAACTCTTGGTCTTAAAGACTCATTGTCATGGAGAATGACTTATAGCTTATCTGAATCATTGCTCTCTTTAATCGAAGCTGGATCATGTTAGGACGATCATTGTCATAGCAACCTCTCTCCATAGAAAACTTAGAGAGCACCTCTAACATTAGTTCCCTATATGAGGGCTCCACAATCTCAAACATTAGGGACCATGCATCAATGCCTACAAGGTCCCAAACTTGCTAAGATAAGCCCACTTACTCCAACTCTTCCCAATCGATAAATCGGCCAGTACTAAACTTTTTGGCCTTCAACCACTGGTATTGTTTTTCCTGAGCCTTGACATTGAAGAATAACATCTACAGTCGCTTTGGGGGCTAAGCTATAGATGAGGAACCTTCTCCCTGCTTTCTTTTACGGGGGGTCATCTATCTCTAATTTGGCATAAAAATGTAAAGATTTGGGTTATAAGAAGTTAGAGGCAACAATGAGAGTGGGTGAGAGTAGAGAGAAATGAAAAAAATAAGGGGATTAAAGTATTTTAAACCTATATTGTAGAGTTACATGGTCTGATACACGGATATGTATCAAACTGTGTCAATTAAATAATTTCAGATTTCATGAACTTACACAGTTTGAGACACAGGTGTTTATCAAATTGTATAAGTCACACTTTCATGTTTTCAGAGCATTACAAGAGTGTGCAACTTCAACAATATATGAACAAACTTAAAAAAATTTCACTTTAGAAATCTAAACCTTTAACACGTATACCCTAAAACTGAAAGCAGGCAAGGTTTGTGAGAATGTTTAATGTTCTACTCTGAAAGCATATCAAAACTTAAATAAATCCTAGTTTAATATAGAAATAAAAATGAAATAATGTAAAAATTAAAATAAACCTAACTAATTCATGAATTACCTCCCTTATAATGCTTGCTTAACAACGTTAGCTCGATGTATTCTTTATGTCAACTTCATCCTGGATCAATAATCAGTAGCTTTCTTCCACCCTTTTCTCCACAAAGCAGTTTCACAGTTTGTAAACAAGCCAGATGTTGCAGAATGATCAAAAGACATATTTTATTAAGATAGTGAAACTAATTAACTACGGTAATGCCCTTTTTAATGACAAACTGTTAATAAAATAAAGGACAATGAAACTCCCTGAATCATCGACTGACTTAAATAGTTTGTCTTCGAGGAAGTGGGAACCCTTTGTACTTAAGATTACTACCAACGCCTCATTAGTAGTTTCGTTACTTGGTTCCTCCACCAGTTCTTCCTCAACCACCTCTATCCACTCTTCTTCTCCTTCCTCGATTGAGGTTTCTGTCTCATCTTCTTCAAGTACCTTTGTCCACCTCTCTACTTCCTCTTCATGCTTCTTTTGGAAGCTCTTTTTGGAATGTCAGTACATTTATTAAGCCAAGCTTTATCTTCTCTTCACTCTCAAATTTTTGTTGATCAGCATTTAATTCAGTAAGGAGTTCCATTGAGTGATCTTTAATACTTTTTTCTTCTTCCATAGGCTCTTTTTTTGGAAGCTCATCATGACATTTGAGAGCGATTGCCAATCCATATTCTTCAACATCCATTTCAGTGGGACTAGGTGTACTCCCTTGGATCTTGTCAAATTATATCTCTGCTAATTGATTTATCCAATTCACCAAATTTTGTATACGAGCCTTTATTTCTTGATGCTTCATGATTGATTCTTGAAAGAAATCAACTATCATATGTTCTAGAGTTAGCTCATTAACTAGGGGTGTTTAGCGCCATAAATATCTAGTTGCAATGTAATTATTCCATCCATAAGTATAAGAGTTGCTCCACTATAAATTGTAGTTATTCTCATATAGTGCACCTTCTGATTGTACATTCATAATTGTAGTGATAACTCTCACTAATGTTGCAACAATGCCTAAATATCCATTAAACCTTTGAAAACATATGAGAACACCTCTCTCTCCCATATGGTGATGACAAGCTATACATCACTTTTGTGCTTTGGTTCTCCATTTTATGCTGTATTTTTATCTGAATTCTTCTCCTTTAAGTCCGTGAAGGAAATTATGACCTATAAACATACTTGGAGTGAGTTAAGTACCAAATATACAATAAAAGTATAAAATATAGAGCAAAATACATCAAATATAGGTGTAAAAATATAGTCAAATACGTATATATCAAAATGCAAAAGAGAAAAAATAAAGATAAAATTCAGTAAATGATAATAAAAATAAAAATAAAAAGACTAATCTAATTAGTTTACAAATCAAGTCAATATCAACTACACCTATATACCAAGCAATGATGCCAAAAATTTGGTGTTTTTGTTTTTATACTATAAGCATATGATGTAGTTGTAGCTAGCACTGGTGAATATAGGTGGATCCCAAAAAGACTAATGGTTAATTACTAACTATTAACAAACTTAATTATCCAGACTAACAGTTATGATTGATTAAAGAGGAAAATAAATAATAAGTATAAACACCCAAAAAAAGCAATAATTAAGCATAAAGCAATCAATGATTAGATTTAGGTAAGTTATCCCTTACAAATTTACTATGTTTCAATTTCATTTTAATTTAATGAATAATTATATATTTTTGGACAGGTAAGATTTTTAAAGTCAAAGTTACACTATCACTTAAGTAACATAAATCTTATCCTTAGATTGAATTAAGTGAAATCTCTTTCTAACCTAGACAATCTAAGAATGTATTAATATGATTTGTGAATTCTTATAATAGGTTTTACCCTAACTCAAGAAGATCTTGCAATTCTCTCTAAAGTAACTCTCACTTAACCCTCTTTATGCATATAATAATCCATCTGTATAAATCATTTCTCGATCTTAATTTATGAATAAAATAATTGAACCTTCAACTTTCGTTATTTAATCTCAATCAATTATAACAACAAGGACAAGTCTCAAGAAAACTAGGTAATTTATTAAACTAAAAGATCAATATAACATACCACATCCTAGGATCCATCCCACCTAAATACATATCCCAATTAGTTCATAAATAAATATGGAATAAAAATAAAAAAGAAGAAATAAAAACAAGATAAAAGATTCATCATCATGAATCTTGAATCATTACTTTAGTAAATCTTGTTGAATTATTTGTTCTGACTAAATTTGACTTTTCATTAATCTTTCACCCTTATAATTAACTTCCAAATGAATCCTTTTTACTTTCAAACTCTCACATAGCCAAAAGCTCCACTACCTCTTCTTTGAATAATTCAAACCTTAACTTTTAATACCTAGCCCATCTTTGACATGAGTCCATATACATGTTGTATTACTTTTTACCATATGTTGTTACTTTTTGTGTAAAATGGTATCATCAATATAGGTCCAACATAAGGACGAGTATGGTCTATTTCATTAATCAGGTCTTGAACATGGAATTGTGTAGGGTGGAGAAGGATCAATGTAATCTATATTAGAGCAAAACCTAAACATGGTGGCATGTAGGTGCCATATTCTAGGCTCTTTCTTCACTTCTTCGAAGGTTGATCCAAATCAAAACAATTCCTCTCCAAATATGTTCCTTTTTATTAAATATGCAAAAATAATACTTGGAACAAAATATTTTTTGGAAGTTAAATAATTGTATTAGAAATAAGGAAAAAGCCTATAGGGTTACAAAGGTAATGATACAAGAAGCAATTAGCTAACTAAAAGAACAAAATAAGCTAAACTAATTCTTAGAATTCAATGTACAATTGCCTTAATTTTGTAACTTAAATATTACATGAGCTTTAAATTTGACTCCACAAAATACCTTTGAATTTGTAGTTGAAAAATAATTTATTTACATTCTCTACCTATTGGTTACAAAACCTATACCTGAGATTTAAAACCCTCATGTCACTCGTTAGCCTTTTCAAGTTTCTAAGTCTTTCCTTAATAGCTAGCTATAAAATAAATGTAGCCTTTCGAAGATTTTGTTCAAACCACACCAACATGTACCATAAAACTTTCTACATTGATGATTCTAACATCTTTTGATAAGATTTATTCATAAATTCCTTTCATCCATTAGATAGAACTCTCTCTACTTGAGTTTGTTATGTAATTTGGTAAGCTTTCCATTATTCCAGTGAAGCCTCTTAAATAACAAGATTAATAATTCCCTTTGACAATTTCCTTAACCAAATACTTGACCTGTAACATATAACTTAGACCATAAAGATATGTAATCATGTTCTCACACTAATTATCATACCAAAACTAAGTAGAATTCCTATTACAATTCTTGCTTTTCAACTCTATGCACATTATATCCCTTAGTTTCATAAGATGATTCATAGTCCAAAAACTGCTTGATTTTGTCTCTAATTTCTATAAACTTTCTCCTTTTAAGAAATATGTATGATTCATTTAACTCAAAAGGTCTCTTCATCCTTAAAGATGTATCAAATTATCATAGCCATTGACATTTTTTTCATCATTTTAATTAAGATAATTCCAAGTCCTCCTTAGCTTTAGGTGGGTATACCCCATGTGACTTCACTTTTCTTATGAAGAATTTGAATCCTTACCGAAACATAGAAGTTCTTCGAGATTCTATCTGTAGCTTTGATTAGGTTTATAGGAACATCAACAAACATTCATGTTATTGAGAACAAAATTGATAAGTTCTAACATGCTAAAATATGCACACACAAAAATTTGTTACAATAGCTTATTCTCATATGTATTGAATCAAACTAGGATTGTAATCCCTAAATGTTAGTCTCTTAGTAGTTGTTGATAAGTTTAGATACTTAAAGGAGGACTATTAGTTTGTAATAATAAGATTAAGGAGAACTAACTAGCATGATGAGCAACATCTATTAATAATTGTATATAATTCTTGTCTGTGTTTAATAGTAAACTAAATAGATTGTTAAACAATTTTTAAGAGTTTATAAGAGTCATAATTCAGTTTGATTTATCTCCACAAAGAAGTAGTAAATTATCTATGAAAGATAAGTTGAATATTTTTAAATCTTCACATTTACTGTGATATATGAACTTCCTTTTCCTTCTTGATATTAGGAACTATCAATCTTATTAATACCTTAATAGAGAGAGTGAAAATGTATTGTGATACAAAATCATTTTGCTTCAAACTTCTAACACTTTTGATCAACTTGGAAGGCTCCCCATTGATTAGTATATTAAAAGATGTTATAGAGATACATTGCTCAATACATCAAATAAATTTCTTGGGAAACTCATATGCTTTTAATGCTTTAAGAATGAGCTCCAATTGACAAGAAAAAAGCTTTAAAGTCAATATTCATTGCATAACAATTTGAGGTTGATTCCTTATCATAATTACTGATTAACACTTATACCAAAAGGATGTTAACTATAATTTTTATACCTTAAATAAAGACAACTTGAAAAGGATTAAAAATAAAACTTAATACTACCTTAAGCATAAAAGCTAATAGCTTATAAATGATTTTATATATAGTGTTACAATGTGATATTGACCTATAATCATTTAATAAAGTAGGGTTAGAAATATTTGGTATCAAGTTGATAAATATTCCATTAAACTCTTTCAACATGTTTCCATTTGAAAAGAACTTTGATGTGGTCCTAGAGACTTAATCATCAACTAAGTATGAATACTTCTTAAAAAGAAAAAAAATCAAATCCATTTATTCAAGAGCTTTTTTTGGTTTAAGGAATATAGTGCATTTTTAATTTCATTTAAGTTGAATGGCTTAACAAGGATTTCAACTTGCTCTCTTATAACCAATTAAGGAATGAAATAATTCAATACCTATATAGAAAAACTATTATTAGTATGATATTCTAAATTTCCTTAAAAATACATTTGAACTTCATTTCAGATTTCTTATTGCCTCTAAATCGTTCCTCCATTTGCTATTTTCAGTGAAGATGTTGTTATTTCTTCTAAATATGATTGAACTATGAAAAAACTTTGAGTTCTTATCCTCTTATTTTAGGCACTGAATATGTAGTCTTTATTTAGATAATGAATCATGTGCTTCCAAAGCTTGAATAGAGTTGTAGAGAGCTTGCTTTTCTAGAGTTTTTTCACCTCATCTTCAAGGTTATTCTATAACCCATGTTTTAAATTAAGTAATTTAGCTCTCATCTTTTAAATTACAGTAATAGTGTTGCATATACTATTCTAAGTTAGAAGTTTCAATTATTCTTTTGCAACCTTAAGCTTCCTCATACATTGAAAGGATTCAAAACCTTAAACATCTTGATCCATTCCTTTCTTCATTGCCTTCTTATAGCCTTCTAATTTTCAAGATAATTGTTAACCCAAAAGTAATTCTCCTTATTAACTTTTCTAAGATGTTGAGGATCTTAATGGGTGAATGGTCAAAAGTCAAGTTATTAGAGAACAAGGTTTTGTTGTTAGAGAAGCTTAACAATCAAGAGAGGTTAACCAATGCTCTTCTAAATTCTTCCTCAATAACCTTATCCCACATTGCATATTGCTTTAAGTTAAGAATTTATGTTCATGCATTAGGCCTAATAATCCTAGCTAACTCACACAATTCTTTAACTCATCACTTTTATCTCTAACTCTTAACTTACCCCTTTAAATTCATAATAATAGTACTATAAAGTCCCCTAATAACATCCAAATGGCTCTTAAACTACTACTAACATTCCTTAAATCATTCCAAAGAATACTTGTTTAGAAAACTATGTTTGTTACATAAACAAAAGTAAGGCAAAACAAAACTAAATTAGGCAAGATCTAAATTAAGAAGTGTATAATTTGGTCTAATAAGCTCAAAAGTGTAACTCAGACATTATTGGGATCAAAAGCAACTACAATTTTCTATTTAAAATGATGGTGGTGATTAGATATAATGGAATAATTCTTTACTAAAAATAATAGAGTGATTTTTTCCTGATCTTCTTCTAGTTACAAATGTAATGTCTTCTCCAAGTGATTTAAGATTAGCATCACTCTTATCATTTCATTAAATTAATTGTATTATCTTAAGGTTTTATTCTTCCTTGCTCTAACTTCTTTGGAACTTATTCAACTTAGCATACTGAATCTTGCTTAAGATTATAATGGCTAACTATTTTAAAGTAGATTACACTATTTATATAGCATTTTGGGGAGTGAGAGCTAAATTCTCATTCAAGGAATCAAAATTTTGGTTCTTATGGTATCAATATGTTATCTTTTATTATCATAACCTTATTTAATTAAATTTTAGTTGCATTATTTATGCCTCCATTTATCTCTTTGGCAAAGTTGAAAATCATATTTGATTCCTTAAGTCCCATAAGTTAATTGTAAGAAGGCTTTCATTGATAACATATTAGCATAACTAACTCAACTTAGTTATCATCCTCTTCTAGCTTCATAATTGGGATTATATCGTACAAGTCATGATCCATCTTAACTTTATCACATACCCTTGTTTGACATATACATTATAAGGAGCTACTAGCTTCATCTAGGAAACTTTCTTATGAAACTTTCTAAATGGCTTAAACCTATCAAGGATTAATATTCTAATGGTAAATTGTGAAAATTAATTCATATTTGGTATATATTGCACTCTAAACTTTTCCATTTTTAGTTTGGGCCTCTACTTCTACAAAAACTTTGATTTATTGTTGATTTGTCAAGTCCCTCCTTCCATTTTTCTTCTTCATTTTAGCTTCTAAAGTGAATTTGAATAGAAACATATCATCTCATTTATAGGAACCACTTGTAATCCATCCTTTTCCCAATTTCCTTGATCTTATATGTACAAAATCATACATATAGGCCTCTTATCCCAAAAAGAAATCATTATTGTACATTATGTTTGGGCACATGCCTTGAGGACTTCAAGTAAAGGAACTACAATATTAGTGTAGTTCGTGGGTAAGCAAAGTGAAAAAATAATCTTGTCAAAAGGTGATTATGTACTTGAAACAATGAGGGCTTCAAGATTGTCTCTTAGTTGCAAACCGTAAGGGGTATACTACTTGGTAAAAAGGTTGATAAAAGGGGATAAGAGGAAGTGGGAAGAGAAACAAGGGAATAGATAAGCATATGGTTGAGGAATTAGAGACAATAGAAGAAGGTTGACATATCTTAGAAAGGGGCAAAAATACAATAGAAGAAAGAGGCTCTCCTTTATTGAGCAATGAACCCAAATCAGGTGCATGTAGGGAGTAAATTTTAGAAGTTTGAAAAGTCATATTAAATATAGTATAAGGCTACCTTTTCCAATAGGTGGGAAAGGTAGATTACCACAAATGGTGAGAGATAGAACAAGACAAAAAGGAGAAAAAACATAGGGGATAAGCATAACAGAACAAAAGTAATGGACATAAAGAAAGCAAGGAATTCAACATAGAGAACTAGTTATTAAATATCTTAATAATAGTTAAACGAATGCATAGAAAACATAGAGTAGATAAAGAGAAGCTCTAACTTTTCACTAAAATAAAAACTAATAAGATACCTTTGATATCTTTTAATATAAATTTATAGATTAAAAAAAAGGAAATTGAAGTGGGTAATCAAACTAGATTCAACTGGAACCAATTTAATAATTACCTAATAATTAATTAACTTATTTTTGTAGATTCTAGATTGAAAAAAGAAAATATGAATGGAGTTAACCAACTTAAAAATAAGCTAACAATTACTCAACTAGTTCACGTAGTTTCAACTCGAGAAAAAAATTAAAAAAATGATTGTTTAGTTCCATTTCTATCTTTATATTGCAGTCTTTAGTTTTTATGTTTATTTTACTTTTTTACAAAAAATTAAAAAAAAACTTATTTGATTATTAGTAATATTGTAGTTATATTTTCATTACTACTAATAATTAAATATTAAAATAGAAGTTAAAATAATTAAATTTAGTAAATTAGTTAGCTAATTTTGCTTTAATTTCTTATAAAATATTAATATTAAATTATATATTTTTATTAAAAATTAATTTGTTAAATGAAAATTTCCAAATTTTATTTATAAGTTGAAACTTAATAAATGTATATATTTAAAAAAAACTAAATAAATTGCATTGATCCAAACATTCCAATTGCAGGATTAACATTCATTCTGGATTCGATGGTTGCGTTCTTATTTTATTCGAGGTTGAAGTATCTGGCAATTGAGAAATCGCTCATCTCATCTCAAGAGGATATCACAAGTATTCTAGGCAATGATCCAAGCTCTGCTATTATAAGTCATTGGAAAGGTCACCCGATCCACTCCCTTAGCAACCGAACTACCAAGGAACTCTTGCGAAGAGGACAAATTGAGGTGGAATGGTACAACATCGTATGGAACAAGGCACTCACTCCTTAACTTTCATTCATTCTTTGGCTCACAATCCTAAATAAAATGAATACGGAAGACAGGTTATCTTATCTACAAGTGAACCGAATTTGCCCCTTGTGTCAACTCCATGACGAAACGTGAGATCACCTCTTTTTCACTTGCCCTTTCACCTTCCCATATGGCAGAGGATTACGAGACAATGTCGCTGGTTTGATCCATGTAATACCATAACAGAAATTGTACAATGCCTATCAACTAGATCAGCTCGTTCCCAACTTTCTCAACATGTATTCCTACTTGCTTTGGAGACTTACGTATACACCCTATGGAAGGAACGAAACCACAAGTGGTTTGTGGACCAAAGTTTAACCAAAGAAGTCATTCAGTCGACCATCATTCGACATATCTGCTAGGTCCTAATTGTAAAGAATTACATCTACAATGCACAGCTAAAATTTTTTCATCCTTTAATATCTAAACACAAAGAGTGTTTGATTATCTCTTTTGATTTCCATGTAGTCTATTCTTACACCATTAGTCTAGGAGAGTAAAGGGTACAATCCTTTGTCTATTCTGTATTCTTTCTATTTATATATTAATTCCATTTTCCTTTTCAAAAAAAGGGATTATGAGAACCCAAGGGTCAGAAGCTGGAACCCATAAACATTATTTTACTATATAGGACTGAACATTAAACCAATATATAATTTTATTGCTAAAATTAATTTTATTATTCAAAATTGATTATTTAGATATTTAGATATTTTATTTCAAAAATGATTTTTTTAAAAATTTTGAAGATTATATATTTTAAATTTTAAATATATTGATTAAGAAATTAAATTATTAAATTATGTTAGTTATAAATGTTATTAATATTTAGTATCAAATAATTACATAATATATATTTAGTTAATAATAAAATCATATTAACAAAAAAAAGCAAAACTAAAAACTAAAATCAGTTTTTATGATTTTTCATAATCAATAAATCAAAACTAAAAAATTTTAAAAATTAAAAAAAAAACAAAATTAGAATCAGATAATGTCTGAAGTGAATTAAAAGGCCCTAAAGCCTGTATAAATTATCTAAGAAAAGAATTACAGAGCTGACCAAGCAGTTAATGTACTAAAAAGAAAACTAGAAACATACGTCAAACAAATAAATCATAACAAGTATTGTTCCTTAGGGAATTGCCATTAATGTGTCAATTGCATGGGGGTCATGAACACGAGGAAGCAGAGTTCATTACCCTCAGGTTCTCGTCAACTTTGAGACTCGTTTCTATAAACTCCATGATTGAGCCATATACAGCTGCTACATCTTATAAATTCACTGTGCGATAGTCCTTGTTCCCTTACCCGCCGTGTGATGAGTTCTTTCTTCGTCGGGTCCGGTGGCCTTTCAATTCTTTTGAAGCGTTTACACTTGCTCTCTTTCCACATATGAAAAATAGAAAGCCAAAAGGAGTTATTGTCATTACTCTATCAACACTTGAAGTATCTCTATTATTAGGTAGCCAACTCAATAAATCAATGTGACTTAGCCTTTCATGTCAATCTGGCATAGGCCAAAGATTTTTCCACGTGTTCGATGAAATCTCGCATTTGAAAAGTAAAGCGTCAGCGGATTCTTGTTCTCGTCGTATAGAAAACCAGTGTTCCCGATATTAAGAATTTGTAATCTTCTTTTAAGCATAAACTGAACTATTATTTTTATATTTTAACATGTCTTCAACGTGTACCGAAACTAAGTCATTCACATCTCTTTTCTATCTTCATTTAATAAGGTCATTAAAATGGTTGCCTTAGGGTATGTTTGGGAGTTTAGGATGGAATGGAATGAAATGGCAATTAATGGAACGGAATAGAATGGAGTGAAATGGAATGAAATGAAATGGGTCACTCTATTGTTTGGAAGTTTAAATAAAATAAGAGAGGGACTCCTGTGACCATTGTTTGAAAATGATACTAAAAATGAATGGAATAGAATGACTTGTAATATCTTTTTTCCAAAATTACCCTTGTAATAAAATATGCATAGTCGCCATGAAACTATTTTAGTAACCCCAAAGCATTTCAAATTGTAGGATGCCCAGAATATAGGTTTCTCATTTTCTTATATAAGCAATCAACTTTTTTGTTCTTTTTTATTAACCCTCATCGCACTGTACTCTTCGTTAGACATTTATTCATGCGTCTTGTTATGATTGATAATCATTCTTGGCGTTGTAAATCTATTTCTACATTTCACAGTGCATATTAATAATATATTTAAAATTTATGAACATTCACAATGCTAACTATATCAAGAGCATAGTAGCTATGGAGGAAAACATTCATCAATAGAAGAAGCCAGTTGAAGGAGAAATACAATGGACGTAGTAACATGTAGCCGCGTAGGTATTTGCTGGATTGGGGTTGTAATTTCATTAATTTTTTGAGGGTATTTTTGTCATTAAATTAGGGTTTGGAAGGCAAGCCATGCCATTCCATCCCTGACCCCCCAATTTGGGAGGTCACAAAATATTAGATTTTGGATGGCAAAGGATAGCTTCCAAAGCCATTAATTGCCATTCCATCCTGTTTCAAAATAGACGTCCAAACAATGGTCTGAGTCATTTGGGCCATTCCATTCCATTCCCTTCCATCCTTCTACCCACATCCAAACATACCCTTAATCTTAAGTGGATGTCTGGTTGAGGAACAAGTATTCCATTCCTCCTTTATTGCTGGTAATAATTTATTACTTTGTTTGATTAAAAAAAGGAGACAAAATAGACAATCCTTTGGTTTACATTTTTTTTAATGAAAAGGAAAGAAACCCGAGACATACTACATGATTAGTCTAAGGAAACAGACCCTCGACATATCCTCTAGAAGGATAGATTGGCACCCTATAGGTGAAGTATCAAAAGTAGTGATCCCTAAATCTAACTGTTCTGCAAAGTTAGCGAGCCAATCAATATATCGGTTACCCTCCTGACAAATGTGACGAAGTACAACAATCCAGTTCCAAGTAAACAATTCATTAATACCCATGACTAAGGAATTAAGAGACATTGTTCGGTTAGCCGAGGAAGACAGGATATTAGCCACCGCTATAGAATTCACTTCTAATTCGATCCGACAATAACTCAGATTCCAAGCAAGCGTAAGCCCGGAAAAAACTCCCCCAAAGTTCAGCAGAAATAGACGAGCACCAACTAAGATTCTGGATTAAGCCTCCAAGCTAAGCGCCCGCACTATCACGAATAAGGCCACCTACTATGGTTGAGTATGATGATCTTTTGCACGTTCCATCCGTATTTAACTTTACCCACCTAGGAGAAGGTTTGCACCATTCGATAAGTTCCTCACATCGAGGGCGACGGCCGATATTAGCTCTACTTTGCCAGACTAATGACTTGTAGGTCTAATATGCGTATGCCAAAATATTATAAACTAGTGAGGACGGCTAATCAAATTGTTCATAAAAAAGGATCATATTTCTCCAGGTCTATAGGAACCAATAAATAGCACCAAAAATAATCGACCAATCAAAACCAAGTACTAACCGGGGGTGTTGGAGATTTCTAATGAGCCACTCGTGAGTCAGTATAGTGAAAAAGTCAGCGAAGACTATTTATGGAGGGAACACGCTCCACAAGTTGCGGGCTTTGGCGCAGTCGCATACTACATGTAACAAGGATTCTTCGAGTCGACAGTGATAACACGCAACATCCATAGTGAATTGTTTATGGACACGTTGTTGATTAGAAAGTAATCGGTCGTGTGTGAGGAATCAAAGGAAGGAGTGAATGCATTGCGGGCCCTTCCATTGCCAAATTGCCTTCCAAAATTTATTAGGCGAAGCGTCTTCGTGATCCATGATCATGGAATATGTTGATGCTATATTGAATTGCCCAATGTTTGAAATTCCCTAGATTAGCTTATCTGACCCTAAGTAGGGCTTAGGAGGAAAAGTACCCATAATGGACATGCAAATCGAAAAAGGGAGCAGAGATTGAAACGCTTCCCATTTCAAATTACCATTAGTGTCCACAAAGTGTTGAACATGGAGATTAATAGTTGATTTGGATATTAGGGTCGTTGTATAGGTAATAAGAGGTCCCAAACCCTCAACCCAAGGGTCTAGCCAGAATCGAGTCCTAGTGCCATCACAGATCATCCATTTCATGCCCTGGAGTACAAGGTGCCACATAGCCTTTATACTTTTCCAAATCATTGAGCCGTCGATTGGATCAAATAAGTGGGAATGTTGTTGACATCAAAATTATACTTCGCGAGAGAATTTGCACCTATAACGCATTAGGCTTCGAAACCAGCGATCACCTTAGTTTCGCTAAGAAGGCATCATTAGTTTTTCGAATTTTCTGAATGCCAAGACACCCCATCTCTTTAGATTTACAAATTTAACCCAATTTACTAAGTGAATACTCTTTTTTCCATTAGACAAGCCCTATAGAAATTGTCGCATTAATTTCTCCAACTCATCATAAAGACTTCGAGGCAGGTAGACCCTCTGCATTGTATAAATGGGATGGGATGCTATGACTAATTGAGTCAATGTGATTCGTCCTGTGAACGACAAAAGATTGGTTGTCCAGCCTGAGAGACGTTGGTGAACCTTATCAAGAATATGTTGATAGGTTCTTTTACTAGCTCTCTTATGTAATACGGGCACTCTAAGATATCGTCCTAAATCATTTGTTTGTTTAAAACCCAATTCACTACTTAAATAGTGTGCCATCGAGTGAGGTATATTCTTGTAATAAAAGCACGGAGATTTTTCTTGACTGACTCGTTGTCCTAAAGCAGCATAAAAAGTATTTAAAGTGTCTCAAATTATGTACACTTGTTCAATTGAGGCTTCGGAGAAAGAATGAGATCGTTAGCAAAGAACAAGTGAGAGACAGAGGTCCCTTTCTACTTAATTTAATAGGCTGCTATCGTCCTTGGGTCACTGAATTAGTAATTGAATAACCCAATCTTTCCATACACAAGACGAAAAGATAAGGCGATAGCGGGTCACCCTGTCAAATACCTCTAGTGGGACTAAATGCGTTACTAAGTTTGCCATTCCAATTTACTCGCATAGAAATCGAGGAAATGCACTTCATAATAAGGTTGATCAAAGAGTCAGGAAGCCCAATATCGGTTCGAGTATCTTTGATGAAATCCTAAGAAAGCCTATCATAAGCGTTTTCAAGATCCATCTTAATAGCCATTATCCCTTTCTGTCCAGTTTTCCTGTTCATTGTGTGGATGAGTTCTTGAGCAATAACAATATTATCAGTAATCAATCGCCCTGGAACAAAACTACATTGAGTTAGAGCTACTAGATCAATGAGGTGAAGTTTAAGCAGGTTAATAATAATCTTAGTAATAGCTTTGTGAATCACTGAACATAATGTAATTGGCCTGAATTGAGTAATCGACGTGGGTGACAGAAGCTTTGGTATAAGAACCATAATAGTGCGATTCAGTTCAGATTCCCAAGTTTCATGTCAAAAAATTCTCTAGATAAAGAATATCAGAGAAGGGCCGACTATGTCCCATTGTGATTGGTAGAATAAGGTGGTAAAGCCATCAAAGCCTAGTACCTTATTAGGAGCCATATTAAAGAAAGTCGTCTTGATTACTTCAGGACTGAGTGGACATTCCAGATTAGATATAGCTGTTGGATCGCGTACGGTCCGAGTATTCACAATACACTGCGGAAAAAGACCATACAACAACATGAGTATAATCGAGAATACCAAAGATGTACG
>JANIJH010000006.1:29476456-29495277 GCA_024520975.1 Erythroxylum areolatum
AGTTAGGGTTTATTGCTTTGTAGTTAGATTTGCTTGATTAGAGTTTAATCAAGTGTTGAACAATGTAATGTGTTATGAATTTGTTTATGTAGAACTTTGAGCTTAAATATATGAATTCTCAAGAGAAAATAAATGTTTAACCACGCATTACAACCGGAAACTTCACAACTCGTAATGAATCCAAGCTACTCATGGTGGAGTCAGCGGTGGAAATGAAAGAAAAAAAACCTATACAACAATTGTCCCCAGGGAACCCCGAAGGGAACCCTGGGTGGTCTCTCTTCTTTCTTCTTTGTTCTCTCTTAACTCGTATGTATCCTCTCTTCTACCGAATGTCGATCCCCCTTTTAACCTAATTTGGCAAGGTTTTTATAGAATGGGTCGTGGTTCGGGTCAGAATAGTGAGAGGATTCTCTAAATTAAGTCCGGATACCCGACCGTTCGCCGCGACGAGGAAGGAGCTGTGCCGCGACGTGTACTTCTTGGATCGCTCACCGCGGCAGAACAATTAATCGATGCCGCGGTGCGTTGTTGCCTATTGATGCGCCGCGGTGAGATAATTAGTTTTTGCCGCAACGTGCCTTCTTCTGGATGCGTCGCGACATGCGTGGAGGAGCTCACGTCTTGTTGGCTTTCTGATCCTTTTGACTCCCTTTTCTTCTACAATACAAAATAACAATTTGCAGTATTAATTGCTCTTAGAAAATTTATAATGTAATTAATGTCAATTTGCAACAATTTTACTAACAAATTACATAAAATATAAGCTCACCGTAAGGGACTAATTTAAGCACAAAATCACGAATTAAGAGTCAAAAAGTATATTAACAGCCATGAAAGTGTAACCAATTTATAAGATAAACTTGGGCTCAATCAAGGATACATTGATAAGGAGAGGATACAAAAGTGAGGAGTCAAAGCTATAGTGAGGAGTCGGTATAATTTCCATCTTATTCTTATGTTAATTATTTTCCTTATACCATATCATGTATGGCTGAAACATGTTGATTTAGTTATATTGTTTCCGCTACGTTTTGATTTAGGAAAAAGTTTTGAAATCTACCATTTTATCTAAATCTTGCATGCTTTTTTTTCGATCCAATACACATTTCATTGTAAACACATTGAAAGTTAGAGATCTTATAACTCCTCCAAGCCTACTTTACATCTCCTTCTTGTCTCCTTAGCATGCCTAACGTTTTCTAACATAGTTGATATTTCTAAAGAGATTTCTCTATCATAATGATCAATTACCTCATAAGTTGATTTCCATCATTCATTATCCACATATCTTCTCACATCATCTATTAAACCCACACTTTCTAGGCATTTTAATCTACACTTGATATGGAATGCAAGAATATTATGTTCACTGTATGATAAACTTCTAGCTTGTGTTTGTGCTTTGCTTTTTATCCCATTTTAAACTGGTTATCCCTTTGTATTCATGCTTGTAGATAGTTGGAAACTTATAGTTAAGTAGAACGGCATCTCACGGAATCAAAACTTGTTGAAGGATTGCTTAAAATTGCAAGATTTCTAAGTGTTGAACTTTTGTAACTTATGAAAGACATGAATTGGGATGCTAGCTTGGTCCAAGCTACGAATCCTACTAAAGAACTTAGAAATCAACACAGTCTAACACGTTGGTGTGTTCTAGGCCGTGTTCAGTAACAAAATTCAACACTTATTTTTTAAGCTTTTCCTTAGCCTGTTTTCTTAGATCATTCATTTCTAATCTTCTTTAAAGTTCCTCCTTCAACTTATATATGTCTTCCTTTATATTCTTAACTACAAAAACAAAAAAAACCATTAAAAAAACGTAACATAAATAACTAAAACAAGACAAAAACTCATTAATCAATTTAAAACAAAAACAAATCTAAACCAAATACCAAATAACAATCAAAATTATTAGTTTTTAACACACAAATAAATCCAAATAAACTTAAAATTAAATTAAATAATGGTTCGGTTGCCTTCAAACTAGAACTTCTTTAAAAGTCTTTTATCTAGAACTTATCCCCAAACTTAAGTAGTTATTGGAGTAATGTGGTTGCTTCTTTGATTGACCTATTCTATGAGTTGGTCAATTATGTAATAAACCGTATGTGCACGACATAGTTGTAGCTAGTACTGCCAAGTACAAGTCGATCTTACGAAGATGATGAATACTAGTAATTACCCTTCCTCTATTATCTAGCCTAAAGATTGATTTTAGAATTTAATAAAAAGAAAATAAAAAATAAAATAATTAAAGAAATAGGAAATGATAATGAATGCAAAGACAATTGAATTCATTTAGAAAACTATTGTTATCAAAAATTAGAATCTAGACTTGAATCCCCATAAACATTAACAGATTGATCTTTTATCATGCAATTATTTGTTGATTAATTAAACTATGAAGACTCCTATAGTATTCTAGTAGCTGACCTTGAGTCTACTAACAACTAATCTTAAGGTCTCTAATTGAATTACTTAGGTTAAATCTTATAGGATTGTGTTACCAATTTATGAGTCCCTCTACTAGGTTTGACCTTAATCCGATTTATGTCATCATATCTTTAGGGTTACAATCAACTCCTTCTGAAACACGTAATGAGATCACAATAACCAATTGAACCAATTACATTAATAAAGAAATCAAATCATATCAAAGTATTAACATAAGGTTCATCTAACCTAAATATTAACCGAACGTTTAGTTACACATGATCGAATATGAAATCAAGCATACATAAATAGAAATACGAATCAAAAACAATGGGTTCATAATTCTAAATTTCCCTCATTGTCTTCTATTGAATGTTCTTGCGATATAGAGGCTTGATCTTGTATTCCAATTGGATATGTCGATGCTTTCTTCGTGTTTTTCATTTATTTGGAACAAAATCACCCCTTTAGAATGACTTTACAACTGGAAATCGCCTCCTAAATTCTCCTCTTCTTCAATTGCCTCTAAAACATTGCTTCTATATGAAATTCTAGGTTTTTGGTATATTCACAGTCTTCTGCATGACCGTGCATAATTTTATCACAAAAGTGCACGTCCATGGGAAATTGAATGATCAATATGCACAGTCATACATTCCTTCAGATTTGTCGATTCTTTGTTTTATATTGTGTTTTCTTTCGAATTCCTCTCTTTTAAGTCCATGAAGGCAATTATCACCTGTAAATACACTTGGAGCACATTAAGTAATAAATATATAGCAAAAGTATGAAATATCAAACAAAAAACATCAAATAAGGGTTATTTTACGTAGCACTCTATTACTTAATGTCCCCCCACATAATTCATAATTCATAACTTGATTTGTTCTCATAAAGAGCTTAATTTGTCTAATTTTCTTGATAACACCTTTATTTCATTTGTTAGTGCAATCATAGTATTTAGATTGCAAATCTTAAAAAATTTGTTTACTCTCACCTTTCCTAACTACCACTAGAAGTTATTTGTGGTCGTCTTTTCTATTGGCTCTAATCTTTAGAGTCCTATCATTTAATATTCCATATACTATATCATCTATGTTCTATTATGTAGAGTTTACCAAATCAGGTTAATGCATAGACTTGCATACTTTAGAAGGTCATAGTGTGGTCACTTTTCTAGTAGATACTCATGTTTCTCTAATGTCTCATATAAGGTATCTTCTTAAAATTGTTAAAAAGAAGAGATGTCGTTCCTTAGTTTTGTTAACTTATATTATAGAAGTATTTGATAAGAAACTTTTTTTTATAAAACTCTCCTAAGTGTTGATTGAAGGTATCATTTTTGAATTGCTACAAAGAATTTATGTCATTCCTTAGTTTTGTTCACTTATATTGTGGAAATTATTTAATAAGAAACTTTTTTATAAAAGTCTTGTAAGTTTTGATTGACTCAATCAGTAATGCCTTTAGCCATTATTTTGCCTTATCCATTAATATAAATAGGAATAGCTTCATCTTAATGGCATCTTTGGAGTTCCCATTAATCTTAAATTTGTCACATATCTTTAAGAAGTTAGTTATTTGTGAATTGGCATCCTCATCAATTATTCCATCAAATTTTACATTACATTAAGCATTTGAATTATGATGGGACTAAGCTCAAAATGGTGAGCATTCATCTCTAACCTTACAATGCTTAATTTGCTTGCTAATAGAGATGATTTAACACACTCCATCATAATTCTCCTTTCTTTTTCCATCTATTTTAGGTTGCAATTAAAGTGAATCACTATGTTCTTGGTTGTTCCACTCTGTTTGATTCTAACATAAAGTTCTCTCAAGTTTCTGATCTTCTTCAAAAAATATAAGTTATTATCTTCTTGTCATATATCATAATCACTCCTAAAACTAGAGAAAATAAAAATAAAGAAAACAAAATAAAATAAGACATAAATACGATTTCAAAAAATGAAAACAAAGTAAGAAATCTAATAAAACAAAATAAGAAAACAATAATACAAGACTAGAAAAATAATTAATAGGTTTTCTAAAGCTAGTTGTTTCCACGACAATAATACCAAAAACTTGGTGAGTATATAGTTGATATATATATTCATTGCTACCAAAATTTTCTTTATTATAAGCTTATCACTCACTAACTAGACAAATATATCTATCTTTGGAAAGTAATATAATGGTAAGTAGGGTATCAATCCTATGAAGAAGAAATCAACTTTATCTAATTGAGATGATGTTTAGACCCTAATTCTCTAGTGGAAAATAACTTAAAATTGATTGCTTAAGGGTTAAAGACGCATTTTGACAATCAACCTCACGTTTAGAGAAAAAAGACGTTTTTTTAGATCTATTTTCTCCAAAAGATGGATAAGTCTAATAGAAATTAGGATTTTTTTTCTCTTAAATATGTTTTACTTTACCTACACCACATGACCATGGCCCAGACAATGGTCTTCTAATCTTTCGTCTAGTTGATAAACAAGGTGATTGGAATAGTTGGGTCTCTAAACTATGGATCTCACTGTTTCCTTGAAAATGAATACACATCCTTTTGGCATAACTGTGTTCCTTAATTGTGGATCTCACTATTTCTTGATGGCTTGCATGGTCTCCTACATAACTATGGCTTAAGCCATATCACTTATTATACTTGATCCTTCTAGGGCATAGGCTGGCACAAGAGCAAGATCCAGACAATTTCCCTCCAAGAATTATGATTCTATTCATATTTTTGCTTAGAATTACCTAAATTCTTGAAATAATATCATCTTAATGTCGAATTTAGATAATTACTTAAAATGATAAGATATTAAGTACTTAATTAAAATAAAGTACTTAATTAAATATATGCATATTTCATGTATATCAAAAGCATTCTACTTGTCGAACTACAACATAAAGCATATTAGGCCACTAAAATCTTAAACTTTGATATGAAAATGTGCTTTAAAAGAGGATACTTTAGCTAAATAAGCTTTAAGAACTGAGATTTTCTGTATTAAATATTGTAATAATCTAAAAGGAGTCGAATAAGAAATGGAATGACTAATGCATTATGTTAAAAGAGTTTATCAAAAGTGATAAGTTATTAATGTTTGATTCTCACCCTAGAATATTTTTAGGAAAACTAAATTCATAATGGTCTAATCAATTTATAATAAATGAAGTATTACCTCATGTATTGGGAGAGGTATCACATCAAAAATAAATGTGCTTTCTAAATGAATGGTTATATGTTAAAGCAATATTTGGGACGCAACATTGAGGAAATAAAGGAGACATTACCTTTCTTTAAAAAGTTGATGAAGGAAAAACCAACTATAAGGCTCTAAAAAAGCGCTTCTTAGGAGACAATTCAACTAATTCTTTTAATGTTAAATTTTTTTGAGTCAATTTCAATGATACAACATATATGTTGGATTTATTTTACAATAAGTTTGTTTTTAATAATGTTTAACATGTTTATTTTTTTAATAATGGTTTAACATGTTTATATTTCTTTTTTTTTGTATTTAGAAAGCAACCAAAGGCAAGCATACTCTTAATAATGTAATTACAAGAGCTATTAGGTGATATGTTTTAATTACAATTGCACAGTATAATTGTAGCTAGCATCGATAAGTACACGTCAATTCCATAAGGATTTAGTTACTAGTAATAGCCATCTTTGTATTATCTATTTTAAATAATGAGTGATGTAATTAAAAAATAAACAAAACTGAGATAAACAAATAAGAGTAAATCAACCAAGATAATAGATAAATATAAACAATTAATAGATATATAATATTTAAATAGAGGATCTTTCTAGAACTTTACTATGCTTGAATTTTTCTTGATTCAATGATTAACTTAATTGGACTGATAGGAATTCCAAAGTTATAACCAAATTTTCTCTTGAGCAACATAGTCTTTATCCTTAAGTTGAATCGATAAAAATCTCTTTCTAATCAAAGCAGCTTAAGATCACATTAACTCACTTTGTGAATTCTCGTGATATGTTTCACTCAACTTAGAAAAATCATATGTTTCTCTCTTAAGAAAACCATAAAACCCTGGTTATTCATATTCTACACATTCAAATCATCTCTTGATCTTAATTTACGAATTCGATTATCAAATCTTTAACTCTAATTTCTTTGATTCAACATAAGATAAAAATATGAACAATTCATCTTTCATTAAATCGTAGATCAAATCAAAACATAACTCTATAGTTTATTTTATATAAATTTATATCTTAATTTAGTTTATAACAAAATAAAGAAAATACATAAAGAAAATTAAAGAAATAAGAGATAAATAATGAGCTAATAATTCTCAAATCTTAATCCTTCTTGATTAATCTTGATAGAATCTTGCTTTTCTCTAATATCACTTCTCCTTATTGTGCTCTTAAGTCTCTTCTACCTTGGGACTGATTTTGGTCCTCCTACCTCTCTTTATAGAAATTTAGTCAATGATAGGTCAAATGTGGTACTTTGTTAGTCCCCATGTTGCTCTACACCCTTCCAACTTCTTTTCTATAAAAATTAATACCAATACGGTCTAACACGACCTCATATTGGTCTTATATTACTTTAGGTAAAAGTAAGAAGAAACAAAATGATCCAGTATAGAACATAGGTTAAAAAGAAGTCTATGTTGGTTTTATGGTCCTAAACACAGGTTTATGCAGGTTATGTATTGCCCCATATTACAAAATATAGGTCTCTATTGGCTCCCTATTATCCCCATGTTTAATAACATGGCTCCTTATTGGTGCCATATTATGATTTTTTTTTCCTCTAATATCATCCCAAAGTCCCTCTAACTCAACTCAAACATGTTCAAATTTTTCTTTATTCATTAGACAACTAGAAAAAGGCTTGTAGACAAAATATAAACTAAATTAACTACCAAATCTCATATAAATCATTAAATCACTCTAATTCATACTAAAAAAATAATGTAATCAACACATTTCAAATTCCCACATACTTAAGCATTGTTTTTTTTAAGCAAATTAATTTTATTATTCTTAAATTATGTAGCGAACAACTCTAGGATGACATTCAAACAAATCAAACATCAATCAAGATTCTCCATTATTCATTTAATTGCAAAGTTCATAGAATTGATAGACATTTAGCTACTTGTATCAAGTGATAAATAAATCTAATTTACTCCATAATTCTTCAAACTTCATCTTAATTCACAAAATTCAACCTAACGCATAAGATGAATATATTTGAGAAAAAGGGTACAACTTTTAATCATTTTCATGCCCTTATCAAATGAAAATAAAATATTAAATTTAAATAACACAAGAGCATTTAGAGCTTATATGAGGAGTCACCTAATATTTTTACATGAGAGTAAATATCTTATCATGAATACTCCTAGTCACTCAACTAGGTTGCTGTTCTAAATGGCTACTAACACCATTCTTTAACTTCAGTCTTTTTATTTTGTTTGAATCCAACAGAGTGAATTTATTATAAACTAACTTATTCACACTTTTTCTTCTTCTTTTTTTAAATATTATTATGTAGGAAAAATTCACATTTAACTCAATGCTTGTATATTTAAAAGAAGTAATAATGCAAAATGAGTATCCTTTCTCAAAATTAATAAAGCAAATTAAAATCAACTTAATCGTCAAAATTATAACTATTTTCCTAAAAAAATCAAGCCATAACAACAATCAAACTCATAATGAATTATCTTGATCAACATCCTTAAAAAAATTCCCAAAATTTTTTCTTATTAATTTAATTATAGCAAAATTAGCAAGATTAGTAGACGAAGATCCAAAAATTAAGAGAACAACTCTTAGAAATCTACAACGCAACTTAGAGAGTTTGAGTTAGATTAACAAATAGAGGAGTTGGGAGGTGATATTCATGTTTAGGAATCAGGAACCTGATAGACCAACCAAGAATGATGTTCAATTATGCTAGATCAAACTTGATAGGAACAGAGTCCAACATTGTCATATCGACTATGAATGCCATCAATTTTGAAATCAACCCGAGTATGATTCAAATGGTGAAATAGTCTATTCAATTTGATAGACTAGGAGATAAGGAGCCAAACACACATATCTCAAACTTTCTAGAGATTTGTGGTACCTTCAAGATCAATGGAGCTAATGATGATGTGATAAGACTGTGATTATTCCAATTTTCATTAAGGGGAAAGGCAACACAGTGGTTGAACTCTCTATAAAGATATCACTTATTATATGGGATCATGTAGTAAAGAAATTTTGAATGAAGGAATGATATGTCCTCCTACTCCGAGGCTAATTCAGAAGCAACATATGACACATGGGAGAGGTTTAAGGAGATGTTGAAAAAATGCCCACATCATGGTCTTCCACCTTGGATTTAGATTTGGACCTTCTATAATAGGTTAAATCATAATACAAGGTAGACACTAGATGCAGTGGCTAGGGGCACTTTAAATAATAAGACACCAGAAGCAACCTATGACCTTATTGAGATATAAAGATGAACAATTAGCAGTGGTTCTCTTCTTGAGCAAGACTTAACAAGCCATCAGGGATATATAAAGTGGACACAATAGCACAATTGTCAAACCAAATGGAAGCTTTAAGTAAAAAAGTTAATAGACTGATGATGAATCCACAATGTCAAGTTATGCAGTATGAGGTGTGCGGGCTAGAACATTTTGGTCAAAATGTTCAAGCATTATAGCTTGAACATTTGGATTATATAGGGAATGCTCTAAGACCCCAAAACAATTTATATAGCAATACATAAAATCCAGGATAGAGGAATCACCCCAATTTCTCTTGAGGAATCAAAGGCAAATAAAGAATAATCCTCCATCGGCATTTTAGTAACAACTAGCTCAAGCTAAGAAACCAACTCTAAAAGAGATGGTGATAAAAATTGCTTAAGATTCTGATGCAAGACATCAATGAGCAAAGGCTTCTATATGTAACCTAGAGGTTTAGACTGATCAAATCATAAAATTAGTATCTAAAAGACTACAGGGGAGTTTGCCTAGTACTACTAAAACAAATCCTAAAGAACATATAATAGAAATCACCCTTAAGAGTGGAAAAGAGCTTCAAGAAGAAAAGGAACCCTAATAGGAGAAGGAAAATATAAAAAGTCAAGTAAAAGCTAAAGTTGGAGACCACTTTAAAAATATCAAGGAATTTAAACATGTCATCCCTTATCTTGCTAAAGTGAAGAAAGATCTGATGGATGCACAGTTTGGTAAGTTCCTTGAAATGTTTAAGCAACTCCAAATTCACTTACCCCGTATTGAAACTCCTATCTAGATGCTATAGCACTTAATATTTTTGAAGGAGCTACTATCAAACAAGGGAAAATTGGAGGAGATCTTGACTATAACTTTAAGCAGAAGGTGCTTAGAAGTTATAAAATGCAAGCAATTAGAGACGCTCATAGATCCAAGTAGTTTTACTATTCCTTGATAAAGTGGTAGTTTAAAAATAGATAAGGCTTTAGTCCACCTAAGGGCCACTATTAGCATGATGCCTTACTTATTAATTGAGAAAGGAGGATTAGGTGAACTAAAACCTACCAGGATAAGTTTGCGGTTACTAGATAGATTGGTAAAACATCCTAAGGGCATTATAAAGGATATTTTTATTAAGGTTTATGAGTTTATCTTCCTAGTAGATTTTGTGATTCTTGGTATAGAGTAAGATATAAAGGCACCTAGTTATTGGTCAACCATTTTTGGCAACTACTAAGTCGATTATCAATGTCAGTGAGCGCAAGTTAATATTAAGGGTAGCGAATGAAAAGGTTGAATTTAAATTGCGCAAAGTCATGAATCCTATCCTTAAACTTGTTGATATTAATGAATCTAATGAATCATGTCAAGATTCATTTTTGGATATTTTACAAGACTTTAACTTCAAAGGTTTACTAGAGCTTTTGCAAGTTTAAGGCAGTAAATAAAAAGAAAAACTCAGCAACAAGAAAAAATAGGTAGCTTACTTGGAGGTTATGGAACCAACGGTAAGACAATCAAAACCTAATTTTTATAAGCCACCTTGAGCATAAAAGGTATGTCAAGCTAACGAAATTAAACAAACTTTACTTAGGAGGCAACCCAAGAATTAGTTTAGTTCTTGTTTTTAAATTCCATTTCATTTTGTTCTATTTTGATGTTAGCATAGGATTTTATTGAGTTTTGATGTGGCTTAGGTTAGTACATTAAGCATCCTAAAGAGATTGTGCATATTTATTATGTTAGGGTATGCATGTTAAAGTTTTGTAACTTTAAGTAGAAAATTTTAAGTTCGTCCAACTATTTTTCATATTGCGCATGTTTATAGAGATTTACACTCCTACCAAACATTCCTGTGTAGACTTATACATTTTAGCCCAATGACTCGAGGACCTCATTAACTTTGGAGCGTGGTCTTGATTCCTCAAGAATATGGAGCCATCATATTAGGAGTTAACGTTCGAGGTGCTCTCCATGTTCTTTGTGGAGAGAGGCAGCTAGAGTTGACGCTTGAGGTGCTCTCCACGTTCTTCTTAGAGAGAGGCAGCTATAATAGGGATTGACCAAATATGATCCAGTTTTAAATGATGGGGAAGATAGTTTAGATGAGCTAGTAAGAATTCTCCATTATGATGGGTCTTTATAACTAGGAGTTTGTAGGAAAATCATAATACAACACACTAAGAAAAGACTTTTTGTATGAATCATCTCTTCGACACTTCTGGCATACGATTAGCATGGAGGAAGACTACAACCTTAGTAAATCAAAAGTGTCTATACTATGACATCCCACACTCAGATATATACGTGGTATTCTAAGCAATCTAGGTTATAGTGAGTCGTCAAGAATCTGGACGTATTCTACCTCTATAGTATGACTCAATAGATGCCAATATATCTGGGATATAGATTATCCTAGTTCATGTAATGTCAGAGTGAGAAGAAGGTTGGGACAATTTGTATTGAACCTTACATGACAAGGCTTGTACAACAGATGGGTGTCTTTGATATACTACCAGTTATACGACTGGTTGGTACTATGGCAGCATTAAATCTATATGTGATAAGGCACTTGCATATGGTATATAGATGGTGGTGCTTATAGGTGACATATACCGCCTAATTGGGGCTCCTAATGGGTCGATCACATCGAGAGGAGACAAAGAGCCATACGTGGCTGAGCATACACCACAACCGAGCTCACTGCCATTCCAAATGGAGGGGTCGCACATAAGAAGACTATTGTGAAAATACCTCCAGTGCGGTCACCACACCTAGATTAGCTGAAGATATCTCAGCTAGATAAACATATGGGTTAGATCCAATACACTCAACATACTATTCTAGTATAACAGGCAGAGATTGTGGAGAGGATAGGGCAACTCGAAGCCTATAATAAATGGATGGGGTACTTATTGATGCATATGACTGACCATCAAAGGATGACTTTTTAACCTCCACCATCTAGAGCGGCTACATTGTCTTCAACCCCTCCCCATTTTAAGGTTGTATAACCTGAGGACCCTCTATCGACGGACATGCTAGAGTCACAGTAGGATTGAGGAATGCTTAATTTTAGTTTTATCTTTTCTTTTTCTCATTATTTATGTATTTTTTCTTCCCTTTGTTATTTTATTTTGTCTAAATTTTAATGCAATCTTATTTTCATTTATGTCATTTTTATTTCCATGTTTCTTAGTTATTTTGTTTTTTATTTTCTTTTATCTTTTCATCCCATTTTCTTTATATTTTGTAAGGATGATTGTATCTAATATTGTATTGAACTTTCATCAAATTTAGAACTCTGCAATTCTTATTACTTAAGGTAGTATCAAAATTTGACCCTTTCTTACTTTTTGTTTTGATGCGCTTATATTGTGTATATTGGGGACAATGTACAATTTTAAATGTGGAGAAGAGATTTCTTATGCTTATTATAATCTTTTTTGTTAAATCTTATTAACTAATCTCACAAATTAGTTAAAATCTATCCATAATACTTTAGATCATTATTGACTATTAAATTGAGTCAGTATTCAAAAGGATGAAAGTTTAAACTTTCTTTTAATAGTTAATTTAAATGAAAATTACCTATTATTTACACATATAAGACTTTTGTGTGAGCTTTTGTACCTAAGAGAAAATACACCATTATTTTAAGCTCTTTCATTCTTTCATATGTGTTATCATACATGGTTGGATAATTTTAGAATTTTCTTTTATTATTCATATTAAGACCACATTTGTTAAATTAAAAGCATTGAAATGATAAAGGTATTTAGGTTGAACCTTTGTTTAGCCTATTTTCTTTATAATTACCCCACCATATTTTATCCCTTAGGAGTAACTAATTTTGAGACTTAACCTTTTTCTTTGATTATAACCATATTATTGACTTTTACCTTATTTTTCTTATAAGAATTTTTATTGTTTTGGAACCAAAGGCTATTTACATTTACTTGATTGCTTAAAGCTTAAATTTTGAAAAGATCTAATATTTCGTTAATTGTTTGTACATGATTAATGAAAAGATAATATTATATGTTGCGAGCATAATTTTAAAAAAATGTGTTAAAGTTATGGTACCAATGGAATTATGGTGGGAAGGACCTATATTGTGAAGAATTAAGTTTCTTTGATTTTTTTTTGTAAATTTCCTTTAATTTTATCACACTTTTCATTATCCTTATCATACCTAACCAAAGCCCCATTAAAACCTTGTAATAAGACCTTTTGAGTTTTGTTTCTAGTTTACTTATAAATGGTGGCGATATTATTCTATTGCAAGCTTATGGTTAATAATACTTCTATGCATTGAACTCTTACATTTTTTTATCCTAAACACCTGAGTGCATTGAGTGAAACCTTAGTGAGGGCATAAAAAGTTTTGCTTTTGATTTCAAAAAGATTATTGATGTGATTATTATTGATATTGACTTATGAAGGTTAGTTCTAGGATAGCTTGAAGAATATAATTGTATGTTAATTTGATTGATATGATATGATGATTTAGAGTGTGAATGGACAAGTTGAGGTTAATAAGGGATGGATGTTATAAGATTGATGATTTAGATTATGATTTGTTTGAGGAAAAGCGAAAGCTTAAGTAAGGGGATGTTCGATAAATGATTATTTGACCATAATTATATATCCATATTTAATGTGTTTTGTTTGTTATTTAATAGTTTTTTAGTATTTTGGTGCTTAATTTGTTTCAATTGTGTTTGTAGGTGATAATTGCCTTCTTAGACTAAAAAAAGAAGAATTCAGATGAAATCGTAGCATAAAATGAAGATTTGAAGCAACTTAGAGATATACGAACGTGTATAATGATTGTGTAGATCTCCGTAAACTTGTGAAAATTCAAAAATATTGTTTTTGGCCATGTATGTTTCCTATTTAAGTCCCTGTGCCATGTAAAATCTTGAATTCAGGTACTTTTGGAGATACATAGTCATATACATGACCATATAAGTGACCATGTATATCCTAAAATCCTAGTTTTTACTATAAAATGATGTTATTGGAGGCAAAACAAAAGGCGAGTTTTAGAGCATTTTTTAGTCATAAGAGACATAGAGAAGAGGTAGTTGTCAGTAGAGGACAAGGAAAACAAGAAGATTACGTCACAAGATCTGATAGATAACATCATTCCATCCAAATTGTAAGAAGATTCATAAGAGAAAAAAGGGGAGATTTAGAATATGATTTCTTCAATTTCTATTTTTTTTAAATATTTGTTATTGGTTTTGTTTTCTATGAGTATGAACCAAATTGTTTAATGTCTAGGTGTGATGAAACCTAAGATGTGATAACAATGTGATTTAATCTTTATGCAATGGAATTTTCTTAATTGATTTATTATGATTCAATTATTTATTATATTTTTAACTAATATATTTGGAATATTAGTCCATAACATGATTTCATTTGACTGAGATTAAGAAATCCTTTTATATGAACAGATTTACCATAATTAGAAGGAGTTACATGCATACCTAGAGTTAGATCGACATAAATCCTCTAGATTAGGGACAAACATAATACTGAAATTCACGAATCAATAATACAATCCTAGGAGTTTTAACTTAAAAGAGATTTCAATTAATTAACTGAGGGCTTAGTTGTTAACAGGCTTGAGAAACATATTAACACAAGATAGGAATTTCCCCTATTTAATAATCAATAATTCAATTGCATGATAAATGGTTAATATTTAAGAATTTTTAAGACGGTTCATCACCTAGGTATTATTTGCTTGATATCAACTTTTCATAGTATTTTCCTTTTTCTAAGTTAATTTTTGTTTCAATATTAGTCTAGTTTAGTTTAATTTTAATTAAAACCACAATCTGATCCAATCATGTATGGCTTTGCTCAACTTTCTATCACAATCATACATCACTAACTTGCTAAGATTCAGATATATGATCGTGCCAGATATCATTCTCTAACTCCTTCTTCATCTTTTCTTTGATTTTTCTTATCACCATTAATCATCAAACACATCAAATAACTTGAAACACACAATTAAGATCAAATCCTTACCCTAAACTGTAAGGCCCCAACATATACCATAGAAGTATTATGGAATTTCTAGGTGTATTAAGAAGTGAATATAATGAATTAGGAGCATCTAAGCATAGTAAGAGACATAATGGTAGTTAATGTAAAAGACATGGGTAAATGGGTAATTTGTTCATTTCATCACAGACATACATACTTAAACGTAAAATATGGATAAAAATGAAATTAATTGATGAGATTATATGCTAATGAGGGAATTAAAGGAAGAAGAAGGACCGATTTGCAATTTTCCTAAAGTCAACACATGAACCAATTAGATTAAGGCATGTGTGACCAATAAGAATAAAGCATATGTGTCCAGTAGGAATTAAGCATTTGTGTAAGTCTTGAAAGTGCATGAAATGGGCATATGGAGAAGAGAGAGGGATGACATTTAGGATTTGATTTCCAAATTTTTCCTTTCTCATTTTCTCTCCACTTCTTCGTCTTCATCCCATCATTTTGCATGTAAGGAATCAACCTAATCTTAGGTGGAAATCAAGGTAAAAGTTAGTGATTTTCTCTTCTTCTTTATCTTTTTTTACTTTGCTTATGAATATTTAGAATTATAAGGTTGTAATTAGGATTTAGATGTGTATTTTTGGTGTTTCTAGTTAGTGAGAAAGCCAAAGAGGAAGGGAAGGAAAGGCTTTAGAATAACTACTTGGCCAATTTTAAGGTTTGAGACTACACTTAGTTTAATTTATCTTTGTTTGTATGTCTGAATGGATACAAAGATTCATTTAGATATGGAATGGTTTCTGGGATGGTGTGTTATTTTGGTGTTACCCTGTATGGAATTAGTTGAATATGACAAGAAAATATCATGTAATGGAGTTCTGTTTTAGGTTTATTTGAACCAATCACATTATTTGGGTCATAACTCAGCCTGCAAATGTTTAAATTGGGTAATTTTAGTTGCATATGAAACTAAGACATAGAAATAGAAATCTCTAGAAGATACTTTGACTTAATTGGCTTTATGACAATGGAAATTGAGATTTGAAATTGTTGACCTGATGCTGCCCCGGTTTTGGAGTAAATTGTATTTTATATCTCATGATTTAGAAGTCAAAATGGCTTTCTTTTTAGTGATTTGGAAATTAAAGACATAGGGAACAAATTTTCAGAAGACCTCAAAAGCTAGTTCGAATGTTTTCTATATGCATATTATAGAATAAGTAGAGGAATGAATTATAAGTGTCTCTCACGATGGTGGCAGGGGTCACGATCGTGACACAATATCTTGATCTTTTGTGATGATCATGATATGGGTATCATGATCGTTACCTAGTAGAGAACTCTTTTTTCATGACCGTGACACGCTAGATATGATCGTGACCATAAAGAAGGGTCTTCTGTCACTCCCGTGACCTTATTTTCTAATTTTTAACGCATCTTATTCAAACCTTTTTTAATGTGTATGAAACTTTTCAAACACTTAGAAATAAATGAAATAGGACTTACCACATGTGAATCGGGTGATTAAACATTGGAATTTAAGAGTGATCATAATGCTTGCTAAAGACAATTTACATTTACGTAGATGATTTGTATTCATATTTATTACTCATATGTATGTAGTATGCACTTCAATGCAAATTTTATGACTTGAAGTGAATATTATATGATGAATATGAATTGGGGTTAAATGAAATGTTACAATGCCTACTCTATTGTCTTGGTGGTGGATAGATAGGCATGCCTATTGGGTTATAGTGCAGCTGCTACAATTTAACATTAATGGTGTCTTCATTTCGAGACTATCATGTCTCCACAGTTTGATACCTTCAGGTATTCATAGTTCGATACTTTCAGGTATCCACAGTTTTGAAATCTTCGAATATCCACAACTCCCATTATCCAAACCAACGGGAATGTGTAAGCCTAATACAAAAAGTAAGTAAATAGATATAAAAAAGAAATATAGCATGATGATAACATAAATAATTTGTATTGATGAGCATTTGCATTTGTATTGATAATTTGTATCAATGAGCATTGAATATTAATGTTTGGCTTATGAATGTGAATTTATGGTATATGAATAATATATTGAAGCATGTTTACATTATGTACCTTAATTAAGTGAGCCATCACTATTTATATAAGTTGTTATGTTTATGAATATGTGTGCTTGGTGGATGATTGCTATGAGTGGTCAACTAAATTAAGTGTTTCCCCACTAAGCTCTCAAGCTTTGGACGAGTATTAATCTATATAGTTCCAAGTCTTAGGAGTGAGGTATAGGGAACATTTGTAAGGACCAAGGCCAACCACTAGGAGTAAAAGTACCTTTGGAATGTTTTCTTGATTAAAGATGATTTTACATGTAATGAAGGACATTGTAATGTTTTCTTTTGTATTATCATGTAAATGTAAAGATGTAATACTACTTTTAAATGATAATGTTAAGTGATGTGAAATTTTTTAACGTGTATATGTATAGCATTGAATAGAAATGTATGCCAGAATGTATGTACAAGAAATTGGTTGACATATGTGTGGGTGGTTGTAGGTTCCGTATAGGGGTGTCATATTTTGTGGTATCAGAGCACGATTTAAGCGGTTCTCACCAATAAGAGTTTAGTAATGTGTGGTATGGTTTGGTATTTATGTTGGCCTTATGCAGATGTCCCTATTTTCTTATAGATAGTAGAGATGGAAAGACCTCGTGAAGCTGAGGAGTCAGCTGATAGTGTGGTAGGGAGAGATCAATCCATTTCAGGTCCTCCTAAGCCTCCAAGCTGTGAAATACCATCAGTAATTGGGAAGATTTTTTTGAAGCTCTCCTATGATATACTAAGATTGATGGATAGAATGCCCGCATCAAAAGCTCCCATATAAGCTTTAAGAAAGCATAAGGTGGAAGAATTTATAAGCGTGACTCTAAAAGAATATGATAAAGCATAATACTGGTTAGAGTAAACACAGAGGGTTCTAGATGAGATCAAGTGTCCACCTAAAGAAATGGTTACCTATATTGTCTCTCTCCTATAAGGGGCGACAGATGAATGGTGGAAATTAGTTCTACTACATCCTCAGCTATTTAACCCTCTAACTTGGGAGTTCTTTACCTAAGAGTTCAAAAAGAAGTTTGTCACAAAATCTTATAAAGCAGCTCAATGGAAGCAATTCCTGAATCTAAGACAAAGAAACCTATTTGTGTTTGAGTTGAAAAGAAGTACAACCAGCTTAACAGGTATGCTTCAAAGATTGTTTTGACAGAGGCCTTCCGATGCTGACAATTTAAGGGTGGATTGAATGATTACATTAAAGAGTTTTTGGTGGCAATAACTTCTAAACAAAAATTGAGCTACTATCAGCTAGTTGAAGCAGTTATCAGAGTAGAGAAGCAAGAGACAACCAAGAAAGAAAGGGCAGAAAGGAGGAGTATCTCTAGAGGTTGATCATATTGGGTAAGAGAACTTAAGACTCGCAGGGTACATTCCCAGCATAGTCAGTCTATAGCCCAACCACCAAAGGAAGACTTTAAGGGTAGTTTGCAACATCTAATACTAGTAGAGGCTTTTTAGCTAGACATGGAGATGGACCGTCAGAGTGCCCATACTGTACTAGGAGACATTAAGGCATATACAGATGGTTGTTCGAGGCCTGTTTTAAATATAAGGTTACAGATCACCTGATGGCTAATTGTCCACAAACTCAGGACAAATTATTGCATATCAGGGGAGTAAAGGGGCATCTAATGTAAACGATCTAGAAGGGGGGTTGAATAGATCTTTAAGCTTTTTGTAATTTTCTACAACAAAATCAGAAGTTAATTCACACAAAAACAATTT
>JANIJH010000006.1:29510192-29520519 GCA_024520975.1 Erythroxylum areolatum
TATATGCTAACATGATGCATGAGCAAGAAAATGCATTGTCTTAATTTCTCTTTGAGCTCGCATGTACTGAAATTTCGGGTCATAACCCTTAATATGAGGACGGGATGTTACAATCATCATCAACACCAGTTGAAGTCCAGCTGAGGCACGTGGCCTAGACTTTAATGATTGGAAATAAAAGTCATTTACCTAAGAAAAATCCTACATGTGTAAAATTCTAACTTCTAGATCCTTCCTTCAGGATCTCCAAAGAAGGTGAAATAATGTGCATTCCATATTTCTTAACTAGAGACAAAAATGAAGGGAGATTTAAGGGAGTCCCCCTAGGATGTGTTTCTAATTAAGTACTGGGTTGAGGCTTAAATGGGTAAGGTAATAAGGAGCTTAGTTGACCTAAGAGTCACGGAGCCTAATGTTCTCTAAGGTGTTAGGAGAAGAAGAGCTAAAAATAGGAATTGGTGGAAAATAAGTAAGAGCCTTAAGGAGGAGAGACAAATATTTTTCAATTGGTGAAGTAGAAACAAGCTAGAGTTAGAAATATAGTTGGGAAGAAGAAAGATGGAGGAACTTGAAGGAAGAGGAGGAAAATGTCCAATGCCGCTAGAAGCCTAACTAAGATCAATAAAGACTAAGTCTATTTAGTGGAATAAGGAAAGACTATAGACTTTGAAGAAAAGAAATTTTAAAATACCATTCCAAAAATAATAAAAAGAAGGAGGTGGGAAAAATAAAAGGAAGAAAAAGACCTAGATATATTTAAGCCAAATTTAAGTAGGAAGCACTTGAGAACTGGGATGAAATTGGGTAAAAAAAACCAAATAGAAGAAGGAAATGGAGGATAGGGAGAGGAGCTAGAGAGCCCTAAAACTTAAAAGTCAGAAACTAAGGAGAAACTAAAGGAACAAAAGGAGACAATAATGAAGAAAAGAATAAAAGGAAAGCAACAATAAAAATAAGAGCCAACTCTAAGAACGAAAGAGAGAAACCTGGAAAAAGAAGAATGAGAAGTAAATAGAAAAAACAAAAGGAGATGGAAGCCAAATCAAGGAGCAAAACTACGAGAAAGAAAGCATGAACCAATAAGGAGGAGAAGCCATTAAGGAGAGAGATGTGAGAATCTCACTCTATCCAATTCTTTTTACTTATAGTTTACATTTATTATTAACCGAGTGTGATATGAATGTGATAATTAATTATTAGAATATGACTACTAAAGTTGGAAGAAAGTCTTGGAACCACAAACATACCGCACTTGTTAGGATAGAAGAGAGGACTTTGCTTTCTATGACATCAAATAAGTTTCCGTAAATTGGTGTCCATGATCAATAGAGTCACGCATGCCATCATAAATGTCTAAAAGTTCACATTTTAAACTTTGATCAGTTTATGACTCCATTAAAGCTTCAAGAATTAGTGGGCTATCAATTATCAAAATCTTCCCTTACATATCATATTCTAGTTCTGTTGATTATAGGAGGATATATGGTGCTTCTTTTGAAAATGATTGTGGGTTGAGTTTTTTTGCCTTTCATGAGTTTACTGGCTTTCTTGAAATAATTGTTTAACTCATTGTCACAGTATTTGAATTTCAACAACTTGTCCTTCGGGCTATTTATTGGCTTAATGAACTTCTGAGGTGTTAGGTGTTACACTAAAGTTAATGGATAGATTGTTTCTATGAGTATCTTTTTTTTTCTTTCATATTTTCTAAAGTAGGAATATAAGAATGATTTCAAAATGATTTTCAATGGTAATTTTTGAGTAGACACTTCAAGATGATTTTAGATCTACAAGCCAATAAAAAGCATTAATCAAAATGTTGGAGGTGTTCTTTAAACTTTGAATTTAGGTTAAGAATGACAAAAAGCCGGGCCGACCCCGGACTACTAGCCTAATCCACTTTGACTTTATATTTTTTATAAAAATTAAAAAAATGACATATTTTGTACTTTTTTATCGAGCTGCAGGTTGGGCCGAGTCGAGACAACCCCATCCTAAGCCGATCCTAACTCATGGCTCAATTTGGCCGAGTAATCTTAACCTATGACCCAATTAACCAGACCCAAATTTGGGCTAAGTCTAACTAGTTTATATTTATCATCCCTAATTTAGGACAGATTTAAGCTCACGATACAAATCTTAGACTTTTATTAAGTTTCGAGCAAGATTCAAAACCAAACAAAAAACTTCTGGCCAGCTAGGTGCCAAGCCTACCTAGGAGGACACAAATCTGTACCAACTTCCCTATACCATACAATACCTGGACATAAGACGTCAACCTCCCTCGCTCTAATCCTAATAGTACCAACCCCACTCTCCTCTTTATTTTTATTTTGAGTAGTGCAGTGTTTTTTGTCACCAATAAGCCGATGATGATTATTATGTATTAGAGACCCCAATTTCTCAGTTGTTTGCTGTTGGTGTGCCCCTGTTAATGTTATCCTCCTCTTTTGATCCCTAATCTTTTTGACCCGTCTTTTTCCTTTTTTGTACCTCGGGTTGGGTTGCGTTCTCCATTCCTGCTCTCCAATCTCATGGCTCTGCTACGTTTCTTCATCCTCTGTATTGGGGCTTTGTCTTCGCTTGGCCTTGTTTCCACATCGGCTTCTAAATGCCCTAAACAATCTACCTTCTTTCCTTATCATCTCCAATCTCAATGTCTTGTCTCGATCTCCCCAAGCCACGTTCTTGAGGTACACTTTCTTTTTTCCTTTTATTTTCTGTATTCAGGCTTTTGAAATTTCAAATCTTTTTAGCATAATCGCCCTTTCCATAGGTTGCTATGCTGTTGCCGATTTTATACTTGTTATTTCTTTTTTCTATTTCATCGTTGATTTGATAACGCAAGTTGTTTGATTTAGTTTTTGATGGGTTTGGCTGAGTATTCAATAATTTGATTGCGGATTTTGAAGGGACTCAGTTGGATGTCTCATTTAACAAGGTTATTTAGGTTTTTAGTTTTTATTTGGAATAGGTCGATGACTTGTAGGTTTATGAAAATCCAAGGTTTCAATCTTGTGTGGAACTTGGCAAATTTGAGCATGAGTTAGGGGTTGACTTTCTGATTCCTTTAGAATTGGGCGATGAAATGACGACATGGGAAGGTTGCGGATTTAGTAGAATGCATCTCATTGGTGATTAGAATACCTCTGTCAATATGTTTGAACTTTTGCTATTACTTTATTTGCATGACGAAACAATATTTTTCCTTCGATGTATTATTTTTAGTTTGCTGACTACTTAACTTGCAAATGTAAATAATGGCTGCCCTTTCCGATTGGGGATGAGATTTGATGTTATATGGATTGGAGAATCACAGGATTTACTTGTACGTTTTAACTGTTTTACAATGACCACTGATGCGATAAAGTGTTGTTGGTACACAAGCACGGATCTGAGCATCATTATTCTCTTGATATCGCTGTATGTTTTATTATCTCATATATCAAACCTTTCTTCATGGTAGTTTTTGACTCTGTCTATGGACCCTATTATGGGAGACTACCTTCCATTTGAGGTTTCTTGATGTAATAAGAGAATACTTTCTCTGGAAAACTTAAATTGTTATAAACTCTGATGCATATTTGCCAAATGGACAAGCTTGCAGATATTTTTGCCAAACTCAGCTTGATTTTATGGTTATGGGTTAGCGGTTTTACTAAAAATGAAGATTTCTGTTTGTAAATTGCTCCTTTATATTAACTCAAAAGTCAATCAATAGCTTTACCTATCCTTCTGTGGAGTAATTTCTTCCACCCTCCTTTCATAACTGAAGACAAATTTGGACTTGAGCATCTGACACTTTAGTTACGTAGAACGTTGAAATCTAGTATTCTGACAAAAGTTGTGAGTGTTATGAGGAGTCAAGTAATCTTCTCTCAATCCATGTTGATTTTTGTGAGGACCACATGAATACTGTTTATACTTTTACATGGAAAATTCTGTAGCAAGATTGAAAATTTAACCACTTCCATATATTCTTAATGTTATTCTTACTCTATCTTGCAATCCATTGGGCTTCCCCATAATCAATTCTTAGATCTCTATTATTGATTTGTTCAGTTATGTTGAATAGTCTTGATGTCTTCTTATTCTACTTTGTTTGATACTATGAGGTTAACTAGATGCGTTTTCCTTTTCTCCTTTGGGATCACATAGCCTTTATTTAATTGTTTTTAAGGAATTGAAGATTTTCATTCTTCCTTCTTTTGGTACAAGGTTGTCATTCTTCCTTTTTTGGGTACCAGTTCATCATTCTTCCTATTGCTGAGTTTTATGTCCAATTGTTGTCAATAGGTGGATGGTAACATCCTGGACAGAACTTTGACATCATCTAAGGGGAATGCTTATACTTGTATACTTTTCTATGCCTCTTGGTGCCCTTTTTCACGCAATATTCATCCCAAGTTCAAGCTACTTAGTTCAATGTTCCCTCAGATAGAGCATTTGGCTGTCGAACACTCTTCTGCTCTTCCAAGGTATGATGATACTTGATCTGCTTTTAGTTTCATATCATCACAGGGAAGATATCTAATAGGTTTTTCCTTTCATTGACTGGTTAAATTCAATGTTCTGTTATATCTTGTGGAGGAATTTGTTTTCAGGTATCAATTTGTTATTATGTTATCAATGGCTTGGCATGTTGAGTGCTTGAACAGTTGCTTGATTATGTGCTTAAATATATACTCATGTCTTTATAGGCATTTTCCACTAGGTTTTAGTGAATTGTTACTCGAGTGAAGGACTGCTGTGTGTGCTTTTACATCTTGTTATATCATCTTCTTCCTTTGGGTCTTTTTTTTTTTTAATCTTTTGTGATTTGTTTATATGTGCCTGTAATCTTTGATACTTTTTTTTATCCGTTTTAAGGTAATCCTTGTACATACAAGACTGCAACCACTTCTTAAGTAGTATTATTAATCTGGATAATGTGATTCATCCCAAGCATGTCTTAAAAGATTCTTTCCTAAAATTGAAACTTTTTTGGGGGGTAAAAGGAGGATATATATTTGTAGCAACCACTTCGATTCTCGATTATAGATGTAGAGCGCAGTCAGGTAATTGGTTAGTAAAGGCTTTAGCCCCTTAGGTGAGTATTTGGTGAAGTACAAAAAGACAAGAAATGCAAGGGTATCACTGAGCTGTTTAGCAATTAGCTTTTTTTCTTCTTTTTTTTTGGGAAAAGAACAATTAGCTGTTGTTGTTCTCTATCTGTCTATGGACTACATCGCACAAGCAATCTGTCTCAAAAATTCTTGCAAGCCACAACAGCGGAGAAAATGGTATGGTTTGGCATTGTGTGACCCAAATTGCAATAAGAGAAACCATTTTCAGAACTACAGTACAAAAGTCAAATGGACTAAGAAAATAACAGGCCTCCAAATTGGCTTGACTCTTCTGTTAAGACGTAAACATTTTCCATGTTCAATGAAAACCTATGAAAAATATCTCCTTTGGAGTTCCTCAATAGCCCACCTGCTCTTCCTCCAGCTTGGAACTGTCTTGGGTATTGACTTTTATCTCGTCTGCTTATGGGGTAACCCATTCTCTTAGGCTAGTACAACCTCTAGCACTGTTATACTGGTTAACTAGAGATGCCCTTAGTTGGGCAACAGAAATCACCCTTTTTCAGTTGGAATACCCGGATCTCTTGGAAATTTAGGCTTTTCTTGTTTTCTTGGAATTTGTCATCTTTAACAAATATTCCTTTAACTGTAGCATTTTCTTCTGCTCATGTGCATGTATTGCCTTGTTTCACAGCGTATTTTCAAGATATGGTATCCATAGCTTGCCTACAATATTGTTGGTGAATCAGACATCAAAGATCAGTTATCAGGGCTCAAAGAATCTTCAATCTCTTGTACAGTTTTATGAGGAAACAACTGGTAATTCTTCCATCTAGACCAAAGCATTGAGAGTGAGCCTCATTTGTGGTCCATTTATTCTCGTGTGATTCTACATTTATCTTCTGAAAACAATAATTTTTATGGTCTGTTAAACCATCATGAAGTTATAAAAATGGTTTAGTGCGTGATTGAGTGCCACCTTTGTTTTTTTCAGCATATAGATGTTCTGGTAGTTAAATGGTTACAATTTAGCTTCATCTATTCTGACGTCTGATTCTCTCTGTGATTCAGGACTTGATCCAGCTCATTATCTTGTTGAAGATGAGACAAGGACGTATGATGGTCGTGAAAAATCCATTGTGCAGTCCTGGAGTGGTTCCTCCTTGGACGAGATTATGAAAAGGGATCCCTACTTGGTACTTGCTGCATTGTTCCTTAGCATCCGGATGCTGCTGCTTGTATCTCCTATAGTGTTGATACATGTCAAGGCTTTCTGGGGCTCATATGTTCCTCAATTTAACCTGGAAATGTTTGGGGAAACAAGCCAGTTATTTGGGCGTATGCTTCACATGATTGATGTGAGGAGAATCTGGACCAGGCTGAGATTATGCAAGATCAGGAACTTCCATGAAGGAGCAAAAAACTGCCGTGTATGGGCTTCATCTCTGGCTTCTGTTTCTTTAGGTGAATCTTCTTCATCATCGGGTAGATCATAATCTGAGGCAGATCCTAAACTTCCCAAAGATTTTCAAAGTGGATAGAAAAGAACATACTGAGGAGTATACCGTACCAGAGCTATTTCCCTACTGGTAGACCTCTGTCTCAACTTTTTCGCCTCTCTTATCATCACTCTTCTGAAGTATTATTGTTAGCTATAGTTATGATAGGTAAAGATGTTGTACTCCATTTGGGTTTTGTGAGGAAGCAGACAAGCATGTAAATTTGAGAACAGCTTTTGCTTGTCCGTTTTCTTTTTCTCTGTATATTACTTCTCCTTTGGAGGAAACAACTTTAGGCGAGTGCATGTAAGAATGTCTTCATAATCTCTCTCTCTCCCCCCCCCCCCCCCCCTCTTAAATGTCAACATGATGGGTAGTAAAAGAGTGATGCAAGTGGATACATAAGGAAAATTCTTTAACAAAAATAGCCTTAAGAAGACACTTGGAGCTCTGGATCCAGAAGAGGTACATTGTCTAGCGAATATTTAAGCTGCAAGTAAGTTGTAGTTTCGTTAGCATGATAAGCACTCGAGTTCCAGCGATGATTAATGAGATCAAACATTTTTTAGTAGAGGATTTGTTCGTAAAGTGTCGAAGATTCTGTTTCCTCCAAAGCAAGTAGATATAAACTCTCAAAACAATACTATGAATCTAGTGATCTGGTCTAGAGGAAGATAGTTGTGTTGAGAGACGATTAGTAATATCTAAAAGAGATGTCCCTAGATCCATCCAAGAACATAAAGCAGTGACGTATTCTCATGTTGTTTTATTGAAATGGCATTAAAAAAGGAGGTGGTTACAAGATTTAAGCTGCATAAAGTACACAGGACAATATTTGTCTATTTGTCCTATCTGCTGTAGATAGTTTATTCTAGATAGCCAGCCAAAGGATGAAGGATATCCTCGACGTTAGAAACTTACTCCATATTGCAATGACCCAAGGAAAGGTGGATCGATGCCTTCGTAAATTATCACTTCCGATTCTGTTTGTGAGTTTGCCTAGCAAAATATCCTTCCAGAAGAAGGCGTTAAATACATGAGGCGATGGATGGTAGCTAGGTTGAAGATGCAGCAGGCTTTTGGGAAAATTCCATGAGTTTTCGTTAATGAAAGATCTCAATTGTGTTTTTAGTGGAAAGAGTGAGGAAACTCTTGAAAGATGCGTCAATTGTATCAAGAGGCCCTTGCTAGATCAATTGTCATACCATAAGGAAACCAAACATCCACCCTTTATTTCACATAAGATCTCTGGTTGTACAGTGTCTCTTAGTTTCAATAACTGAGTGAGGAAGAATGAGTGTGAAGCTTTTGGTTTGATAGCCTATATGTTGTTGCCTTTGAGAAAGTATACATGTAACCACTTTATTCAGAGGATGTTCTTTTCTTCTAATACCCACCAGAATCTCTTGAGTATCAGAGAATGGTTAGTAGATTTGATGGAGAGGAGGTTTAATCCACCTTTCTGCTTCAGAAAACACATGTCAGCCCACTTCACCTTTGTTGCTCCAAGGTTATCATTTGAGTGATTCCATAAAAAGGATCTAAGAATCTTTTCAATTACTTTGATAATGCTTTGAGATAAGAAGATACGGGAGCTCCAGTACACATGCAAAGAGTTAAGAACTGATTTAATAAGTTGAAGTTTACCTACATAAGAAAGCGACTTATTCACCTATCACTTTACTCTCTTTTGGATCTTGTCTACAAGAGGGTGATAATCAAAATAGTTGAGTCTCTTTGTTGATACTGGGAGACCAAGATAGAGGAGAGGAGGACACTGCAATTTCATGCCTGTTGCTTCTAATATAGCAGATTCCAAGTTGGCAGCGACTTTAGATAGCAGGAAATGACTTTTGTCTAAGTTAATATGTAGACCAGTTAAATGCTTAAACACATAGAGGGCATGTATGTAAGTGTGAATAGACTCCAAATTAGCCCTGCAAAAAGGCGAAGATCGTCTGCAAAGTAGAGGTTAGTAAGGCCAAGTTTTTTGCATTTTGTGTGATGCTTGAAGTTGGGATTTGAAAGAGTCTCCTGCTTTATGACTGCATTAAGGATTTCCATGGCAAAAATGAAAAGGTAGGGAGACATGGGATCACCCTATCTAAGACCCCTTGTGGCTTTAAAATACTGAGAATGACATCCATTAATCAAAACAAAAAACGAGGCTGAGGTAATGCATTCCATGATCCATTTGATGAATTATTCTAGAAAACCAAAAGCTACCAACATAGACCATAAGAATTGCTAGCTAATACTGTCAAACGCTTTGTGGAAATCAATCTTCATCATGCAATTTGGGGGGCTATTAGAAGTGGACTAGCCCTTCATCAGCTCTTGTACAATAAGCATATTATCTCCAATGAATCTATCCGACAAGAAGGCACTTTGGTTTTCATTAATCAAAGGAGCTAATACTTTCTTCAATCTTACTGCTATAATCTTAGAAATAACTTTATTAAGGAAGTTTGTACATAATATGGGTCGATAATCAACAAAGCTTGTTGGATTTTAACCCTTAGGAATCAGGCATAAGAATGTTTTGTTGATCTCCCTGGGTAGTACCCCATTTCTGAAAATTTCATATATGGCCTCCTTGATAAAACTTCCAATTATGTTCCAAGAATGTTGATAGAAATAATCATTAAATCCATCTGGCCCTAGAGCTTCCTTACTATTCATTCCAAATACACACCTCTTAATCTCACTATCCTCCACTGGTTTAGTTAGGAGATCAAAATCAGAAAGTGGGATTTGTTGCAAGTTGAGTTTCTGTAGGTCTCTATGTGAAACATTTGTCAACACCCCAGTACCAAGAGAAGAATTGAAGAATCTTAACGCTTCTTCATGAATATCCTTCGAATTCTGGATGACGGTACCATTATGTGAAGTAATGGAATAGATTTTATTACAGTTCCTCCTGGCTAGTATCGAGTGGAAAAAAAATTGAGTACAATTGTCCCCATCTTGTAGCCAATTCATATGAGCTCTCTGTTGCAAAAGAGAAGAGTGATTGCTTATTGCGTGAAGGTAATTAGTTAGAGCTAATTTCTCCTTGTCAATCAGAGTTTGAATCTTTAGATTAGAGGACAACATATTCTGCACCCTGATCAACTCCAGTCTGGTGTTATTGATAGCTTTGACAGTAGATCCTTTGGAAGATTTCAGTAGCTTGAGTTCTTGTTTGATTATTTTCAACCTTTTGATACAAAAAAAACCGTTTTGTCCTTTTGGTACTGCATAGAGCCCCCTTCTTACGAGCAACATCAAAACCAGGGTCTTTAACTAAGTAATTGTTGAACTAAAAAGGATGGTGAGTAGTTGTAAGCTTGGACAAATTTGAGACAATAATGGGGTATGATTTGAGAATAAAAGATCCATGAAATTGGCCAGACTGTTGGGGAAATTTTGTAGCCAAAGATCATTTACAAGACCTCTATCTCGTTTTTTCCTAATGATCCAACTTGCTTTTTGCTTGTTTGACCACGTAAATGAGTGGCCAACATATTTGAGATCAATCACCTTATGTTCTACACATTCCCACATATCAGCTGAGTAGTTTCTCAAACTGGTGTTGCCCTAAGCTTCGGATGCAAAGAGACTGGAGTTGAAATCCCCACATAAGAGCCATGGTTTGTTGATATTACCACTATATTGTCTGATTTTATTCCATAGATCTCTACGTTGGAATTCAAAGTTGCTAGCATAAACAAAGGAGACATAAAAATCAATGTTACCTTGCAATAGTAAGATTTGAAGATG
>JANIJH010000006.1:29547975-29560963 GCA_024520975.1 Erythroxylum areolatum
CTCTCATCTTCTTCCACCTTTTTCTCTTCTTGAACAACCATAAATTCCTTCTTGAAAGCCAAGCAAAATGAACCCTACTTTTTTTCTTCTTTTCTCCTTTCTGTCATCCCAACGACTCTCTCTCTCTTCTCTTCTCTCAATTTTCGTTACTTCCTTCTTCTTCAAAAACCGAACAACCCTCCTTATTACAATTATGCCATTAATGAGTGCTTAAAGACTCTTATGCCCCTCTTTATATGCCTTGTAACTTAGATGGCTTAAGTGGTCTTCCCAAAAAGCCCTCATACATACATACTCTTACTACTTAATTACACTAAACCATATTTTAAAATCCTACCAACATTAACATAATAATGAACTCCAAATAGAATAATTAATCTAGCAAAACCTCAAAATTATTTAAATCATGCTAAACTCCTTCCAAAAAAAATCAAAACCTTTTTCTAATCATGTAATTGAAGGAATTTTATAACACTTCCTTCTAGAAAAATGTTCCTTATTGTCTCAATTTTCTAATGACATCAAAATCATTCAATTTGGTTCCATAATCTAAAAGTTATAACCCAAACATTTCCAAACTGTTCTTATACTGAAACATTATTCTGTGCACAACTTTCATGCAAAAATTGAAATTCTTAGAGACCAAATTAGAACTCGATTTCATCAGACAATTTGTAACCCTATTTCTCTAATTTAGTCCAAATTAAGAATCATCTCATTTGGATAACTAGAGAAAAAGTTATGGCTAAAATACCGAAGCATACCTAATAAACATGCTTCAACTTATAACTTCTAATATTTGACATATAACCCATCTTGTACATAACTATCTTTTCTACTTCATTTCAAATTCAAGAATTCTTCTTTTCTTTACACATGAATAGTTGCCAAAATTTCTCATTTCATATTTCTAACTTCTAAGAAAAGTTCGGGGTCTAATAATAAGGCTCATTCTTTGGATATCATTGTTAAATATGATAGCTTCGACATGTGATCCCTGTTGAAAAAAATAGAATACAAGGAAAAGCTAAATTATTCTAGTGACAGAGAAAATTAGCAAATTTAACATTTGACACATTGAAAAACTAAAATTTTAAACTAAAAATGGTAGCATCATTTCATAGAAAAAGGGCATAGAAATAAAAAAAAGCTTAAATATTTTATGATTTTAGTAGAACTGTAAAGGGATTTACAAAAATTCTAATTTAATAGCCAGGTCAACTTTTATTTTTTAAAGTTAGTGTAAAAAGGAAATGATAAATGAAGAAAGTATAATTATTATACATTTGAATAAAAAAGATAAACTTTTGTCTCTTGGACGGCTTGTTAGGTGATGTAGCAATTTGTGTTTTTTTAAATGGTTACTTTACTTGACCACCCCTCAACACCAGGTAAAATATCGTTGATCAATAAATGCTTTTTCATCCTACCAAAAAAAAAAGGTTAAGAAAACATTTACATAAAAATTATTTTGTAAATAGAATAAAACTAAATACAGTTGAACAGAATAATCAATATACCTTTTTGCCTATTTTATATGTTATAATTTAGTCAACTGGAAAATTTCATGGAATACAATATTCCTTATTTTGCGGTCAAATTTTGAAGACTTAAAAGCGCCTAGAATAATTAGAACTTTAATCAATTCAGGAGTTCTGTTCAAAATCAAATATGTATTTCTATTCCCTATTCAACCTTGAATGTAATAACAAATCTTCTAGGTCAATGTATATATTTTTCTCACTTTGTATTTCTCTCGTGAGATGCTCATGATAATCAACTATATAATCATATTTAGTAAAATGATAATCACTCAAGCTCTTCCCCATTTGTTCTAGGGATCTATTAATATCCTGGAGGGTCATCCTTGTAACGTCCTCGAATGTATATGCATTATAGGAGGAAGCATGCTAGTAATCAGAATAAAGATAGTCTTTGAATGTTTCCCAAAGTTGCTTAGGATTTGTTATGGTGAATAATAGAATAGGAGTGTAGCAAATAAAAGTCTAAACAAAGTTGGCTTCTAAAATAAAGCAGGCTCCTCTAGAGTTTGTTTTATATAAGAATTAGATGCTAGCAAGCTTAATTTTAATGCAGCCTCCCTAAAACAACTTCTTTTTTCATGATTAACAGTTAATAAGTGATAATGGTCCTTTAACATGCATAAGTAATAACCTTAGGTCATACCTCTATCTTCTTTAGGGTCAACAGTAACTAACCTTCCTATAACTTTCCTTCGACTCCTTTCTAACCATGTTCTTGTTTTGGGGGTCTAAACAAAATGTTTCGGAAAATCTTTATACAAATATTCATCTCATCAGCTTTTTTATTTATTGAATTTATTTTGAAAATTTCAGTTAGCATTGTTCTTAAGAAGTCAATTTTCTCAACAAATAAGACAAATCTGAATTTTTGTCAAAGGAGATAAACTATTGATCAGGAAGATGAACTTGAAGCATATAAACTAATGGTCTCATCTCTACTAGACAAAACTCATATATACGTCAAAAAGCTTCAGGAAGTGAAATCCAACGACCTTCCTGGAAATTACCAATTTCATCAATATCAATAGTGGTTTTTTGATCAATAATACTAAAATTAACAAGATCATGGCCCTTGAAGACATACTTATACAAGTACTTAACAAGTTTAACAGTAGAACATATTTCAACATTTATGTGGCAGTTAATGAGAAGCAAAAGGTACGGACTATGAGGAACCACCCACCTATTATCAATCTCATGCTTACAAATCTTTACTTTTCAACCATCATCTCTCCTTCTATAACATGCATAACTAACCTCACCATGGAAAGTAAAAAGGAGCAAAATTTTTAGGGTTATGGTTCTTGCAAACACCATTTTTCATGTAGGGGTTGTCTTTATTCATATGACCATAAGGAACGTGGATCATGTGTTTAATGACAAGAGAATATAATCGCGAATTTTGAACAGGGTCTGGTATTTCAGTAGATATGATTTGGTCATAAGATTAAGTAATTTAGAATGCGGCTTAAATATCAACAACAAATGAGCATGAGGGAAACCACACTTTTGGAACTCAATAACATAAACATATGTGGCAACCTCTCCAAAGATCTGTTTCTTGATTAGTTCATTTTTAAGGATCTCAAATTTAGCTCTAAAAAACTCTAGCCAATAAATCAGACCTATCTTGTGGCCTTTCATGAAACTCAAGGTTATCTTGAATCTCTTTCCACATTGGGTTGCAAGTCATGGTGAGGAAAATGTCAGGTTTACCATACTTTTGTACTAGAGCCAATGCATCAAGATAACGGAATTTTATGTCCCTTGGACCACCAACAAATGAAGCCAGGAGCACAACTCGATAGCCAATTCAATAACCTTCACTTTGACCACTGGCAATACTGTCCAAAACACCTTGCATTATCTCTGTCCTTATCTCATTCTGTCTCTTTCTACAGAAATCAAGTCTAAATGTTTCAATCTTTATATAAGCACTCCCAACAAATTGTTGAAATAGCTTTAAGCTATGAAGCAACATTGACTCATCATGTTCTCTTATTTGGAGCCTATAATAATAATACTTTCAAGCAGAAACAGTGTCATCTTCACAGTATTCTTGAGCAGCAACTAAAAATTATATAAACAAATTGAGTAAATAAAAGCACAAGATTAGACAACACTATAAAAATGAAATAGGAAAAAAACTTACCTATATTCTCCATATTAAACAGATCAGATGGATCAACAAAAGAATTGAAATTAATGTCAGATCCCTCATTTGAAGCATTGTTCCTCATTCTCTTTGAAAACAACCACTTAATTCCGCGATGCCATCTAGATTCACCACGAGGAAATAAAAAAGGATACTAAAGGGGATCATAATAGGCATAGTTAGATTAGATTCTATAACTTGTGACTGAATGGCTATATAATTGGATGTGTGGAGATTTATCAACCCTTTCATCATCCACCTCAATCCATATAGCAGCTACTTATGATGCAATAGGAAGATTGTATACACGTTGATCAAGGCTAGGATAACACCTCAAGACTATTGTATTATTGTCAAGTGTCGGAATGTCCCTAAGACTCCTGAAGAACTTAGCATAGGGATTATGTTCTAGGACTGTCATAATCATTTTTAATGTATCCTCACGAAGTTTATCATAACTTTTTGTCCTTCTTATAAGTTCCTCATCAGTATAAAAAAATAGAGTTGGATACCAGACACTGTATTAGCTTTCGAAACTAAACTATCAAGGAAATAATAAACTTGACCTTGAACACTAAATGTGTAAACATCTTTCTTATTTTTTGTTAATTCTTGATTATACGTAGCTCCATACGAATTAAAAGCCACATTATTATCATGGGCATGTTTGGATAACAACTGATCAACCAATTTTTGGCTGACTGACTAAAAATGAGCTATTTGACTTCAACAACCATCTATTTGTTGTGTTTGGTTGTTGGCTGGTTGAGTTGACTTATTTAACCTAACCATCCAAAATTAAAAAGCTACTAGGATGCAACATTTCAAGGGAATCAGTTGTTTATTTTTCTTATAATGCTAATTTTGCCCTTAAATTTTTTGCCAACCTTATTTACGCCTCTCTCGTGTTCTTTAGAAGGTCTCACTCTCGTTTTCTCTACCTTGTTCAGATTACCAGATCCTTGTACCTTGCGACAACGGATCAGTTGTGTTTCCTTTGTTCTTCTTTCCATTTCTCTTGTATCTTACAAGTTTCGGTCCTGAATCTTGTTCTCCTTATCTTGCCAGGACTCTTGGTTCACTTTACAAGGCATCAAGACTTGAGGCGTTGAGATATGTGGGTTTATTATTTACTAGTGGGTTTTTTGTTTGATTCTCCATTATTGCAAACTTGGTATTTTGTTCCTGAGAAGTTGATGTTTTAGGATCTAGTATGTACATGAACACAACGCCTTCTACATGCATCGCGGTTTGGTACTTTTTTTGACTTCCCTGAAGAAAATGCTAAGTATGTTCTATTACTCCCTCCAAAATTCCAACTTTTCTTTCTTCGACTCTCAAAGTTTCATCCTTTATATGGCAAGTTCCTTGATTTACTCTAGGAGGCTCCTTTGTTTGGTCATAGGAAATCTAGGAGCATTTTCGAGGCTGTTCTTTACTGTGTTATACTAGTAATCAAAGTTTCTTTTCTTTTCTTCTTCTTCTTGGTGTCTGAATTTTGAAAAGTTCTTAATTTTATTCCCTAGTTCCCTTTTCTAATTGTCTTTTAATTTAGAAGACAGGTTATGCTGTTTTAGCCGCTGTAGCTCCTTATGTGTTTAATTCAACTGAGAAGTTGATTCCTTCATTGCTTTGTCATTGCCATGTTTGTGCTTGTGTGTGTTTGGTTAGAAGCATGTTGGCAAGATCTATCAGATTATTGATAATAGCTTGTCCTTTTTCCACTTCATTCAAAAGGACTCTTTTGATAGAAAAGGGCCCAGTCATTTCAGCTATCAAGCTTTATCATCACTCTAATATCAAGAAATTTGTAGCTTCTTATTTGCATTTTTGGACATAGTACTAGTATATTGTCTAATTGAAGTGTTTTTTTCCTTGAAGCTGTTGTGAAGGTTAATGACTTGCATATGGAATTCCTATCCATTTCATAGTTTCTGGTGGAAGTGTCTAATAATTTGTGAGTGCTCTCTATTATGTACTTGACGATTTTTGATGTACTGCTTTTGTTGTCATCAATTGGATAAAAGAAAATGAACTATTCCTCTTCAATGAGTGACTTGTGCATAAGACCAAAAAAAAAAGAAAAACTTTGTCCATGTTCACATCTTCCAAAGTAACATTGGCTTATATGGATTGCTTGCCACCATGAAAGCCTCTGGCGGAAATTTTGAAATTTCTAAATATCTGATAGCGAAAGAACTTGCATTATTAGTATCTCTAGTTTCTTGCATGAACTCTCGACATTCCATGTTTCCTATTTCAAACTTCTTTTCTTTGTGTGATAAGATATTGTTGTGGGATAACTGATGCTCTAGCTGACTAATTTTTGGTGCATATGCCAAGAATTACTAGTTTGACTTCTGGGCAGCTGACTCAATGATGTAGGTTTGACTATGAGGTATGCTCATCCATTTGCTTGAATTTAGGTAAATCTGCCTCCCTTAATTTGTTGATGCCTTATTGCATGAAATTTTGTGTTCTTATGCAGGATGATGTTAGAGAAAACAATTTCAACACTTTGGGCATGTTTGTCAGAATATATGGTCCTTCAGCAGCTCTATCTATGCTAATGAGTAATCCAAGTTGTTTACAAAAGATTGCCAACCAATACGATTCAATGATCACATTGCTATTATTTGGCGGTGATACACTGATATTGGAAGGTTGATATTGGGAGCCATTTAGTTTCTGTTTCTTGTACTCTGATGTGATTTTCTAAAATAGGTACATACATCAACTACAAGTGCAATGATTTTTTAATAAACTTTTTCGTTATTTCAATTCAGGCAGCATGCATTAGTGATGCTGAAAAGAAGTATGACAACTTGCTGAAAGCCTTGGATCCTCAGCTCTCCTGCAATTACGAGAGGCGATGTGTAGAAGCCACCAAAGAAGGTAAGATACAACTGCATCTAAGTTTTGGTTAAGAGAAGTTGGTCCTTCTCGTCTTTAGGCTTACCTGCATTCAACCGTCAAACCTAGGTGGAAAGGTTTCTGGACATACATTTGGAACATGGAATATACCACCTCTGATTTTAGACGAAGAATCATATCGATCAAATACTTTGAGTTCGAAATGATGCAAATACCAAAATTTTCAAATGATATATGGGCCAAATTTTATGTGTCTAGTTTTACAAGAGAGAATTATGATATTCACTTTAAGACCTTTCTAGTTGACTTTATTGGTTTAGTAAGGTGATTAGTTTCATTTACATTTACTCTAATGCACTTCCAATTTTTCACAAGTTTAATACTTATACAATCACAAGCTTTTAGTTTGATGTTATTATTTATTGTTATCCTTACAACTAATGCTTCTAGGAACTGCTGCAATGCTTTTTGTTATGAAATGGTGCTATTTTTCTATTTCTTGCTGTAGAACTAGGACAGATGTGAGGGGAATAGAAAAATTCAAGTCCTATGAATTACTTCTTGCAAGCAATGTAGGATTACCTTTTAGGGATTAAACTTTCAGGTACACTTATGAAATATAATTTTGGCCATCAGAACTCTTCTGCTTGTGCCTTTGTTATTTATTCAATTTTTATCTTAAAATTTACATCTCTTTCTACTGTTGGGTTCAGTGAATTCTATAATGTTTTTTGGTTCTCAATAATATGGATTAGCTTGTTTCTTTTTGCGTTGTCCTCTTGTTGTTGACTGACTGTCCATAATAAATAACTTTGTTGCAACTATCTGTTGTAACTATATGTTGATTTAACAGAACATGCCTATAGTTCCTCTAACCAATCTGAAACAAAATCTAACATTTAATGAAAGTATATCTAAGGTAGATGTTTCATTAAATGAGAAGTCTTATAGTAGTTGATTGAAGTGGATTTACTGCAGTTGAACAACAAAGTATATTGTCTCTTGTTGCATTAATTTCTTGAGGGCTGTAGCTAGTTGTTTAATTTACTGCGTTTAACTCCATTTATTACTCATAACTGCCCAACATCTCTGTTTCACCTATAAAATGGAACAACTCAACACAATTGTTAGTTGTTAGTCTTTACTAAGTTTTTCCAGTCATCAGGTTCATTAGGTTCTTCGAAAGTGTGATCTCAGTGCTATTTTGGGGATTTGCAAATCAGGTAATTATTTCTTTTCAATGATATATAAAGTTTGATTCCCTTCATTGAATTTCTTGATGGTTTTGTAGCTTGTGTCTGAACAGATTTTGTATCCTTATTCTCTTATTTGAAAGGCCTTATGTTCTGAAAATTGAATGTAAGGGCTTGTTTTCACATAAAGATCAATTGCTTTTATATTCTGAAAATTGTTGTACATTTGAAAGATATATAGTCCACATCAGAAAGCACAATGTCTCCATTATTTCTGTTAGACATGTGTTGTTTTATCGATAATGTTATCTGGATATTTGTTTCGGCTCAAAGTAAACTACTTTCATTTTCTATCTATTTGTTATTTGTAAAACTTGGGAAGAAATTACTATGATCTTTATCTTGAAAAAGAGTATAGCTTGTGGCCCCATTATAGTGAATTTGAGTTCATTGTCTATTAAAGGTGTTACTCCCCCAAACTATCTACTCTTTTGAGTATAACAGAAAATCATGGGGTTTACTACTTTTTGGTTGATTTCTTGGGATTCTAGTGGAAGCATGAAGAGGATGTTTAAAAACTTTCTTTGAGTAGTAGCAAAAGTATATACTTCCTCTTTTAGGCGTATGCTAACTAGTAGAGGATATGGGAGGATGGATGTTGTTCTTTCTATTGCATTCGGTTATTGTTCTTTAAGCTTAATGGAGTAACAATAGAACAGATGATGTGTAATAATTTTTGCTAATCTGTAATCATAACCCTTCTCTATAAATTTATGTTTTTGGAATGCTATGAAAATTTATGTTTGTTTATTTTTATCATTTTCTAATATTATGTACTACTGAATAAAAAGCACTAATAGTTATTTAATTAAATAAATATTTAAAAACTTTCTTTAAGTAGTAGCAGAAGTATATACTTCCTCTTTTGGGTGTATGCTAACCAGTAGAGGATATGGGAGGATGGATGTTGTTCTTTCTATTGCATTCGGTTATTGTTCTTTAAGCTTAATGGAGTAACAATAGAACAGATGATGTGTAATAATTTTTACTAATCTGTAATCATAATCCTTCTCTATAAATTTATGTTTTTGGAATGCTATGAAAATTTATGTTTGTTTATTTTTATCATTTTGTAATATTATGTACTACTGAATAAATATTATTTACTACTGAATAAAAAGCACTAATAGTTATTTAATTAAATAAATATTTTGTCCTAATTAATAATTTAAAAATAAATTTTATTAAAAATGATCATCAATTAAAAACATTATTATTACCCATTCTTAATCGAATTTGTGATTAAATATACCGAGAGTTGTTATAAATTTAATATCAAAATTTTGTAAATTGATGCTGAATGAAAACATAGATTTCTAATTATGTAGTAATGACTAATGATGTTAATTAAAGACATCATAATTTTTCAATTGAAATTTTAAATTGATTTTAGAATAAATTCATCAAGACTCATTATAATTTTTGTATTTAAAATTGTTTAAATACGTAAAATTTAGACGTGTGTGAATTAATAAGGTATAAAAACATAGCTTCTTAATCATATATTAATGAATAAATTTAAAATTTAATTATAAGGCTTGCAACCTTATTTTATCCCTAATTCCTTAAGTTGAAACCATTTTATTGTATCCCTAACTCTCTCATTTTTTCATGTTTTATCCCTAACTCTTTTTTTTCTTTCTTTTTTATTTTCATGTTTATATTTTTCTAATATTATTTAATTATTTAATAGTTGCTTTGTTACCAAAAGAAGTATAATTTTCTTAAATTATTATATATAAACAAATAGTAATTTAATAAAAATGTTTTAATAATATAATATTTTAAATATAAATATATTACAATTTTATATAATTTTTGAATAATACTCACAATTTAATTCTATTTCTCATTTTAAATTAAGAGATAAAATAATTTTAAATTAAGTAATTAATAAAAAAATTATAATGATAAATAGTAAATTATATATTTATTTTATTGAAGTAGTTTAATTCAAGCTAATAAAACTAATTAAGTAGTAACATCAATTGTAAATTGATTAATTAGCATATAATCTTTTTCATCTTATATGATTATATGGCATCATCCCAAAAAGGAAACAAAGGAGGAAGTCAAGGGGGAATGATATAGGTCGGATTTGTTGGTCAAAAGAAAATCTTCTTATCTTTTGTGACATTTGTAATCAACATATTGAAATGAGTAAGAAAAAACGCGGTAGAGTTATTGGTCAAAGGTTGCCATGGAAAAAGGTGGAGGAACAGTTTCACAAAGCAACCAACTTACCATAGGATCAAACAAAGTTTAAAAATAATTTTGATTGGATGAGAACTAGATGAAGTCTTTGGAAACAATTGAAAGGGAAAGAAACGGGATTAGGACGGGATCATGATAAAGAAACAATTGCTGCTAGTGATGAGTGGTGGACTTTGAAGATTAAGGTTATCCTCTTTTTCCCCAATTTAAATTATTTTCCTTTACTCTAATACTAAATAGTTAGTTAAATATAAGTTATTTATTTTTTTTAGGAGAATATCAATTTTAAAACATTTAAAGAGGAAGGGCTTGAACCTAAGCTTGAATGGAAGTTGGATCAACTTTTTGAATGTTTGGCCCGAGAAGATATTACATTTTGTCCTATGGCTGACCCTTTACAAGGACAACGAGAAGTTGAGGAAACATATGTTTTTTCTCCACCTGATAGTTATAATGTTCATCATCAATTGTTAGCCTATCATGATCATGAGAATATAAATGAGACTAGTAGTCTAAACAATTCAGAAGAAGTGTGGAGAGAATCTACCCCGACCCCTCAAGCTACACATGATAAAGGGAGCGAGAGAAGAAGATGCAAAAGGGTTTTGGATAGTGATAGTTCACAAAGTAAAAAGAGTGCAAGAACTGATTCTGCTAAAAGGGCAAGAAGATCTGCAGCAATGTATGAAAGGCTTGACGATATGATGCAATTAATTCAAGAGAGGCATAGTGCAACAATGGAGATGAATAGATCTATGACGAAAATTTTGGATACAATGAATATTGTTGCATCACAAAGTACTAGTGCTGGTGTGTCACACTATGATGTTACGAATGCTTTGGAAAAAATATGTACTTTGCCTGGTTTAGAGATTGGTACTCTTGAATTTTACTTTGCTTGCAAGTAAATTGAAGATCTGCAAAGGATATGATGTCTATTTTGGAGAAAGTCGATTTATTCGTATATGTCCTAAGTAAAGGTTCCTCTAATAGAGATACCCAAGAGCATTTTCAACATTATGGTGAAACAGTGAGTAGAGTTTTTAAAGAAGTTTTGATTGCTATGGATAGATTTTCAAGAGATATACTCGTATCAAAAGATCCTGAATTTAAGGACATTCCATTACAAATTGCCAATGATGTTAAATATATGTCACATTTTAAGGTAATTGAATATGTTCTTCCTCCCCCTTAATTATATTTTCCATTAAAAAATGTTGTTTTATTATCTTATGATTATTATTTTATATTAGGATTGCATTGGAGCTATTGATAGTACACATATAACAGTAGTTGTTGCAGAGGAGGATCAAATGAGATTTAGAGGACGGAAAGGAAAAACAACAACAAATATATTGGCAGCATGTGACTTTAACTTACTATTTACATATGTTCTAGCGGGTTGGGAGGGATCAGCGCATAATTCTCGTATTTTCCTTGATATAATTGGTAATCCGATACTTAAATTTCCAAAACTACTGATAGATAATTTTAAGATTTGTGGGATTTGTTATTAATGATTTAGACTTTTTATGATATCATTTATACTAATTATATTGCTTCTATGAAAATTCGGGTAAATATTATTTGTTGACAAAGGCTATCCGAAAAGAGAAGAATATTTGACACCTTACTTAAAGACAAGATATTGTCAATCGAAGTTTCGTGGTGCAAATCCAAGAGGATCCTGAGAAGTTTTTAACCGAGCTTATTCATCATTAAGAAGTTGTATTGAAAGGGCTTTAGATATTCTTAAGGCTCGATAGAAGATATTGAAAAAAATGCCTAATTATTCATTAATGGATCAAAATAGAATAATTTGTGCAGCTTTTGCGTTGCATAACTATATTAGAAGAAGTACAATTGTCGACTCAGTTTTTAACATCATCAATCAAGATCCTGAATTTATACCTCTAGATGTATTTCAAAATATTAAAGTTAACTCTACATAAGAAGACATTGAAGAACAAAAAACTCGAGAGATGACAACTATTTGTGATAATATTGCTTCTAGTTTAATGACACTTAAATGTCGTTCTTGAATTGTTTTAAACCTTTACTTTAAATGATGATGTTCATTTGTTCTATTTGAATTGTGTTGTTAAACTTCATTTGTATTGTTATATTTTATGTTTGAATGTATCATGATGATGATAATTATTATTATTGTTGCTGTTATTATTATTATTATTATTATTATATGTTCTTATTAGACTTATAAGCTTAATTTTTGTAAAATTTAATATCTAAAATCTAAATTCCTATAAGAATATTGAACGAAATACTAAGATATTTAATATTCATATCCTTATAATTTTTTTAAAAATCATGTCCTCAATAGTCATATTACACATTAATAGCTAATACTGAACAACTAATTTTACCAAATATTAAATGATAAATAACTAATGCAATTAACTAGTCAAATCAGCTATTAGCTAATGTAAGCAGCTGATTGCGAAACAGAGCCGATGTCTCTATTAAGGGACTCACGTTGATTCAATATTTAGAGATACAAAGTCAAATGCCCCTCTTTTGACTTCGTGTTCAATTAAAAAAAACTAACACTTCAATATTAAAAGCTAGTAAGTGAAATACGTATAATTAGATTAAAAGAAAAATATTATTAAAAATAAATAACTAAATAACTATTTATATTATTAAAAAATGCTAATAATAATAATAGTAGAAACTAATAAATAATTAAATCGCGGGAGACAAAATACTCAATAGCAAACTGTCTTTTTCCAACAACTCTAAGTTGAAATGACCAGTCTCTTGTGGTGTGGTTGGGTACGGTATCTTGTATGCTAAACTGCAACCACGCAAATTAGTATTGTCCGCTTTAACCGGGATTCGATCCCCTGACCTCACGATTTTGTTGCGTTGAGACGCACGTCTCTTATCATCGAGCTACGTAGCTTAATGGTAAGAAGCGTGCGTCTCAA
>JANIJH010000006.1:29632184-29649912 GCA_024520975.1 Erythroxylum areolatum
ATCTGCCTTGAGTTCCTCCTTCAAGCTGTTGAGAAAAACACCTAAGAGACAGTGCTCTGGCCAATTCTTCACTCGTGCAGATCGCTTAGCAAATTCCTGACAATACTCTTGCATCGTTCCTGACTGTTTGATGCCATAAAGATACTTGTCCGGGTTCTGAAACTCTACTGGACCATAATGCTCTTGAAATGTCTTCATGAGTTCCTCCTAATAAAGCAAAGTTTGTTCGGTGTTGATTCATGTGAAGAGATCGAGAGCGTCCCCTTCAAGTTACATGGCAGCGATGTCAACCTTCATCTCATCAGGGGTGTGATAATACCGAAAGTATTTTTCAGCCTTCAAAATCCATCCTCTCGGGTCCTCACCTTCAAACTTGGGAAACTCAATCTTGGTTGACGGACGCTTGGACGGATTTTTCAGCCACCATGGTGTGTCATAATCGTCCTCATCATTGAAGCTCCGCACATGTGCTTTGCCCCTTTCTTGATTATCGAGACTGCCTTCAACATGAGGATCTTACTGGAGGATGTCTTCAGAGCAATCATCTCTGAGTTGAGATTGCTCAATTGGGTAGTCATGTCAGAAAGTTGCGACAAAAGAGCTTCAGTTAGGTTAGGGGTAGGATTCTGCAGGTTTTGTGGTTATTGTGGGTTTTGGGTGTTTTGCGGGTTTGGTTGACCAAAAGCAGAAGATGAGCGTGTGTTCACCGTATTTGAACCTGCTCTGATACCAAATTGGTAGGGACAGATATTTTAGAAGGTAGTAACGAAATAAAAATCTATTTAGCTCTCTATAAGCAATAATCTCACGTAAAGAAGGAATAATAGCCAATGGGAGAATCTCCACAATAAAAGGTTCGTATTAGTTCTTATTCATATCTCTGCATGCATAATATTTGTAGACAATTAAAATAACTAATTACCTAGAATGACTGAATACATAGCTGACCCCTATCTAGAAAACGTAGAACAGTCCTAAAACAATTAAAACTACTTAGCATGTGGCTTCCTTTTGGAATACGTAATTAGGGGTTTATCACACATCCATGAGATGCTTTTAATAGTCTTGACGAGCGTAGTATAAATAACAATAATGGATTATGGTCTACAAAATGGGGTTGGTGTTAGCACACTGAAATAGGAGATAATCATTCCTCTAAATTGTGTAGGATACATGCTTTGTTAGATTTGTAGCTTACTCTATCATTAGTTCTCAACTTTTGAAGTGGAGCCACTCAAAATACAAAGCTTACCTTGGGGATTTGATGTTTAAACCACACATACCAGTGACCTTTTGCTCTTCATGCCCAGATAACCTCCAAATTGATTTATTGTGAAACTTTTGGATGAGTGAACTGCCCAAATAATTTTATCTACTGTGATGGCGTTTGGGGGGGAGAGGTGGTTGTTAAGTCTCTAGTAAAATAGGAGAGAAATGGTTAATAGTGTAGGCCATTTATTTAGATGAAAATCAGTAGGAAGGAAATTACAGGCATCATTCAAGAGTTGCCATTCTTTCCTTAGACATTTTCTATCCTATTACATCATGTTTGCCTCCTTTCCACTCCCCTCTGCCAGCTAAATATTCTTTGACAACTAAATATTCCCTGACCTGACCTCTTACAATAACAACCATGCCACATCAGCTTTCTAGAATCTTTCTAGCAACAAAACAAACAAGTAATAAAGCAGAAATAACAAACAGTAGCCCTTTGGTATCAACCTTATTAATTGTTGGTCTTTTCTTCTAATCATTTAGCCCCTTTTCTTTATTCGTGAGTAGAAAAGCTTAACTGGAGGTCTATCAGTACCCCTAGCTATGAGTGTCACCTTGCCTCAAGGTTAAAAGTTAGAAATTGTTGCCGGATGTAGTCATAGGTCTCCCATGATGCCTCAAAATTTGGAAAAATTTTCCATTTGATCATACTTCAGTGGAGCTAGTAGAGTCCTGCCTAGGACGAACCCCCAAGATAGCTTATGGTTCAACTTTCTGTTCCAAATTAGCTTGGAGTATGGGAGGAATATGCAAGCTAGGGGTGTTAGTACCTATCACATGGAAAATTGGATGGATGGTGGCTGAGTTCGATAGTCCTAATTTGTATGCTACTAGACCAAATTTTTGAATAATTTGCGAGGTGATAACTTATCATTTGCTCTCTTGGCTAGCAACTTGTTGTGGTAAGGGCAAATTTTCAAGTAAACCAGATCACCAATGTGAAAGTGAACATCCCTTTGATGTTTGTCTGCCTGTTTTTTCATCTGTTGTCGTGCTACACTCAGATGCTCCTTGCTTTCTTTAAGCATTAAGTCTCGTTCTTTTAACTGTTCCTCTACATTGGCATTGTATGTACACCCATTTGTGTACTGTAGTAAGGGCGGTGGTTCCCTTCCATATACAATTTTAAAAGGTGTGAGCTTGGTGGTTGTGAAAGGTAGTGTTATACCAATATTCGCACTATGGTGATCACTATTATGTGCCCCTACTTGGGAGCGAGTCCAAGGACGATTCTCAGAAAAGTTAATATCTTTTCCCTTATTTCCGTTGGTTCCCTTCCTCGCAGAGCCTATTTTTGATGATGAAAATTGGCAGCACTTGTTAAGGACAAGGCCTGGCGAGATTGGACTAAATTATTCTACTTCTAAAGCTAATTTTATGATAACTTGTGCTTACTTTATTGAATAACGTAATAGCCTTATATAGGGAAAAAACATAAAAGTTCCACCTAAACTAGGACTCTTATTCAAGCTATTTTAGGACTCTTAGAAAGACTCCTCTTCAAGCTGTTTTTATTAACATAATTATAATAGAAACTAGTGCAGAAATAATAGACTCCTACTAAAATAAAATACTCCTTTAATAGACTCCTAATAAAACACTCCTCTAATAGACTCCTAATAAAACCCTCCTCTTTGCAAGTAGTTAGGTTTTTCCCACAATGCATCCATATCAACCACCTACTCTAGGTATGAGGCTGTCTTTGTACAAAACATTGCAGATAAGTTTCAAGACTATGGTTGACCACTTTCGTTTGGCTGTCTATTTGAGGATGGTAAGTAGTGCTGCGTTGTGGCTGGGTTTGTTGCTAGCGAAATAGTGCCTTCCAAAAGTTACTTATAAAAACCTTGTCTCTGTTGAACACATTAGATCTTGGAAAGCCATGAAGCTTGATAATATGCTGGACAAATATTTCAGCCACGATGGATGCAATGTAGGGATGTTTAAGAGTGACAAAATGGGCATATTTACTGAGTCTGTCCACTACCACTATAATTGCACTCAACTTTACTAATTTGGGTAGTCCTTCCACAAAAGTCATGGAGATATCATCCTACACTTGTTCCAGAATAGGAAGAGTTTGCACTAATCTTGCTGGAGAAAGTCACAAGGTTTTGTTTTATTGACAAACTGCACAGCTGTCAACATGTTTCTTAGTATCAGCCTTCATCCCTTCCTAATAGAGCTTTGCAATCATTCGCTTGTAGGTCTTCATGTAGCTAGAATGCCTTGCCACCAAATTGTCATGAAATTTAGCCAAAATTTTCAGAATTAATTTTGAGGTTTTAGAGAATACCAATTTGTTCTTGTAGCAAAGCTGGCCCTAACCAAACTCTAATTTAGATATGCTTGCAAGGCTTGTTTGATTCTGACCAAGTCAAGGTCACAGTCGACCTCTTCTTGAAGAACTGGTACGTCGATGCATTGTGCCACTGTAATATTCAAGAATTCGGGTATGCGAGAGAGAGCATTTGTCGCCTTTCTTTCCCTTGGTTTATATTCAATCACAAAATCGTATCCCAATAACTTAGTCAACCATCGTTGATGCTCCTCAATGACGAGCAGTCAACCATCGTTGATGCTCCTCATTGATGAGCCTTTGCTCAAGTAGGTGTTTCAAGCTGTGCTAGGCAATTCTGACAATTTTTTTTTTCTGCCTAATAAGTAATGCTGCCACTTTTGGATTGCTAATACTATAGACATGCGTTCCCTTTTGTAAACTGACTTCAGGCGAGCACGCCCTTTGAAAGCTTGATTGAAAAAAGCTACGGGTCGATTTAGCTACATCAATACTGCCCTTAGTCCTGAGCATGGTGCGTGTTTGTTCATCAAAATTAGGAATAGCTAGTATTGGTAGCTGCACCATGACCTTCTTACCTTCTTATACAGTTGCGTTTGCTTCTTTGCTCCACTTGAATGCATCTTTCTTTAAATGGGACGGCTATCTTACTATAGTCTTTGACAAATTGCCGATAGTAACCCGTTAATCCAAGGAAGCCTCATAATTCTTTCAAAATTTTCGGCATCAGCCACTATCCCATTACCTTCACCTTTTCAGGATCAACAGTCACTCCCTCCTTAATTATGACACGACCCAAATATTCAATGCTATTTCTATAGAAATAGCATTTTTTAAAATTAGGGAATAAATATAGAAATAGCAATTTTTAAAATTAGCGAATAAGCGTTGAGTTCTAAGGATGGTCAGTAATTCCCTCAATTGTTGCAAATGGGCTTCCATGGAGTTGCTGTAAATTAATGTAAAAAAAAAACTAAGACCCCTTTTCATAACGTTGGTTTGAAAATGGTGTTCATGATAGATTGAAATGTTGCTGGTGCATTGGTTAAGTTGAAGGGCATGACCAAAAACTCGTAATGACCCTCATGAGTGCAAAATGCAGTTTTTGGGATATCCTTGGTCTTTACCTGAATCTAATGGTATCTTAACTTTAAATCTAGCTTGGAAAATAGTTGAGCCCTTCTCAACTCATCAAATAATTTGTCCAACATAGGGATAGGAAATCGGTTAGGAATCTTTGCCTTATTCAAAACTCGGTAGTCTACACAAAATCTCCAGCTGCCATCCTTCTTGACTAAGAGTACCAGGCTTGAAAAGGGACTTATGCTAGGCTGGACAATCCCCGCAATTAACATCTTTACGAACCTTTCTATCTCATCTTTTTTGATAATGGGGATACCAATAAGGTCAGATAGTGATGACAGTTGTTCTGGGTTTTAAATTGATTTCATGGCTTTTTTCTCGCCACGGGGGTAGCTCAGTTGACCAATGAGAAATTTCTTGGAATTCTTCTATCAACCCTCGCACCCCGTTCGGAAGTTGATACCTTTGATCATCCTCTGAAAGAGTTAGCCTACACATCTCCTTGGCCTTAGATAATAGTCTTGTCCATAGGTTTTAGGGATATGACTGTTTTGCTTAGAATAATGTCCCCGTGCAGCATTATCGTCTCTTCCCCAGTGGGTATCCTCATTGTCATAGAGTGCTGAATGAAGTCAGTGTGTCACATTGTGTAAGAATTTAGATGTATGAAGAAGATTGTTATATATATCTTTATGCTCTAGACCCGTAGGTTCTTATATAGAGCTAGGGTACATAATTTTGGTAGTCTTCTAATTTAGGACTCCTTATTAGGAAAGATTCCTAATATAGCTAGATATTATAGCTAAGACTAATCTCTATGAGTAAGCCCTTAATACGGAATTATCTACAATTACGTGATTGTTTACACTCCCCCTCAAGTTGGTGCAAAGATGTCTATCATGTCCAACTTGCCAAGTTGCTCTTCAAATGGTTGTCTTAATAACCTCTTTGTGAAGACATCTGCTCTCTTTTCTTTAGTAGGAACAAACGGAATACATATGCTTCCATCTTCCATTTTTTCCTTGATAAAAGTGCTTATTAACCTCTATATGGTTTGTCCTTTCGTGAAGTACTGGATTGTGTGTAATATTAATATACAACTTCATGGGAGGCTTAACCTCCAAGTTTAACTCAGACATAACTCTTCTGAGCCACAAGACTTCACGCACTCCTTGAGCCATAGCCCTGTACTTAGCTTCTGCACTACTCTGAGCTACTACATTTTACTTTTTACTTCTCCATGTCACCATATTTCCCCATAGATAGGTGTAGTAGCCTGATGTTGATCTTCTGTTAGTGATTGAGCCAGCATAGTCTGCATCTGTATAAACTTCTATGCTTCTTTCTTCCTTCTTCTCAAAAAAAATCCCTTGCTGGGACATCCCTTCAAAAATTTCAAAATTCTGAAAACAGCCTCTAAGTGTTCTTTATATGGTGAGTGCATAAATTGGCTTACTAAGCTCACTGCAAATGCTATATCTGACCTGGTGTGAGATAAGTAAATCAGCTTCCCAACTAGCCTCTAGTACCTCCCTTTGTTTATTGGAACACCATTTTCGGATTGTCCAAGTTTCTTTCCTAGTTCCACTAGTGTATCACAAGGCTTACAACCACTTAAACCTGTCTCTTTTAATAAATCCAAAGTTTATTTTCTTTGACTCACCATAATTCCCTTCTTGGATCGAGCTACTTCCATGCCAAGAAAACATTTGAGCTGCCCCAAATTTTTTACTTCAAATTCCTTCCTGAGTTGTGCTTGTAGCTTCTCTATCTTCACAAGATCACTCCCAGTAATTATGATATCATTCGCATACACTATTAGGACAATAATTTTACCTTCCCCAGCTCTCTTGGTGAACAAAGTATGCTCTGATTGGCCTTGGGAATACTCCTGACTTGTTACAAACTTGGTGAATTTGTCAAACCAGGCTCTTGGGGCTGTTTTAGTCCATACAAAGACCTTCTAAGTTTGCACTCCTTACTGCCAAAGCTTTTTTTGAACCTTGGAGGTGGCTTCATGTACACTTCCTCTTCCAAATCACCATTCAAGAAAGCATTTTTTTTACATCTAGTTGGATTAGAGGCCAGTCTAAGCACACAGCCACTAATAATAGGACCCTGACAGTGCTCAATTTTGCCACTGGAGAGAATGTCTTAGTATAGTCTACCTCAAAAGTTTAAGTGTAACCCTTTGCCACCAGCCGAGCTTTAAATCTTTCTATTGAGCCATTTACATTGTATTTAATGGTAAATATCCACCGGCATCCAACCAACTTTTTTCCGCTTGGCAGTTCGGTTCTCTCCCACGTTCCATTCTTTTCCAGGGCCTTTAATTCTTTCAAAATAGCCTCCCCCCACTCAGGAACAGCCAGATCATCATGTATGTTATTTGGAATTTTTGCACTGGTTAGTGTGGAAATAAAGGCAGAAAAAGTTGGAGACAAGTTTGCATTAAAGACAAAGTTAGAGGTGGAGTATTGTGTGCATGATCTTTTCCCTTTTCTCTTTGCAATTGGAAGAAAAATATCACCAGGGAGATCATTTGAGTTACCTGGTTTGGTAGTCTCAGATTGTGAGATGTCAGGACTCAGATTCGGAGATGATAATTGGCTTGTATCAAATATTACTTCCCTTGCTCCCCTGCTATATACTGCACTGTGAAATGTTTTCTGCTCTTGACTTCCTACTTCCTTCTCAACATTGTCTTCTTCTTGATTTTCTTTTCCCTCCCCCTGACCAGTAAGCTTTTCTACTGCTGGTCCTTCTAGATTCAACTTCTCAGTTTTTTTCCCACTAGACCTCTCATCTTCCTCACTGAAATACTTCCCCTGAAGATGAGTGTTGCTATCATAAGGTTTACCTTCAAAAAATGTAACATCCATAGAGGTAAAAACTTTCCGGGATGTTGGATCAAAGCACTTATATCTCTTTTGGGTTCCATAGTATCCAACAAAGATGCATTTGATAGCTTTAGGATCTACTTTGGATTTCTTGGTATTATGGTTATAGACAAACAAAGTGCTTCCAAATATTTTTAGAGGGATAGGCAGGTTCGGTCTTGTATTAGGAAAGAAGGAAGAAAAGGTTTGTAATGGGGTTTGGAATTTTAAGGTTTTGGAGGGAAGTCTATTGATAAAAAAATTGGCAGTGAGAACTACTTCTCCCCATAGGTATTTCAAGACATGTGTTTGAAAGCTTATTGCTCTAGCCACCTCTAAAAGATGTCTGTTTTTGCATTCAAAAATCCTGTTCTGTTGTGGGGTGTAACTACAGGAGGTTTGGTGGACAATTCTTTTACTATCTAGGAAGTTTTTTAAGCCCAAGTTCACATACTCCTTCCTATTGTCACTTCTTAACATTTGAATCTCCTTTTGAAGTTGAGTTTTAACCATGTTATAGAAGGACAAATGTGGCACAAACATCAGATTTATCTCCCAAAAGAAATACCCATGTGACCCTAGAACAGTCATCAATAAAGGTGAGAAACCACTGTTTTCCATTAGGTGTTTGAGTTCTAGAGGGACCCCATAAATCACTGTGAATTAACATAAATGGCTTCAGACATCGGCTGTTTTGAATAGGGTAATGACTTCTATGAAGTTTAGCTAATTCACAACATTCACATTGAAACCTGACACTTTTATTGATACATAAATGAGGTAACGCAGACTTCAGGTATTGTAAACTAGGATGGCCTAACCTATAATGCCACAATATTACTTCTTCCTCCTCCTTGCTGACAGTAATGTGATAGCTCCCTTCTTCATATTTCTTGCCTTCTTCTTGCAAGATATGTAAGTCTCCAGCAACCTTAGCAACCCCAATCGTCCTCCCCGATTCTGAATCCTGAAACATACAATGAGTAGACCAAAAATTAGCTTTGCAATTCATATCTTTGGTCAGTTTGCTAACAGAAACTAGGTTATAGGAAAAATTGGGGATGTGAAGAACATTTTTTAGTGTTAAGGTATCTGAAATAGGGATTGTCCCTTTTCCTGCAACAAAAGCTAGGGAACCATCTACAATTCTAATTTTCTGGTTCCCTGCACAAGGTGAGTAAGAGGAAAAAAAATTGGAGCTACCAGTCATGTGATCTGTGGCTCCAGAGTCAATTATCCAAGAGTAGGAGGGTATAGAACAAACAAAGGCCTTTGAAAGGATTATACTTGACTGGACTAAAGAACAAGACGGTTTTGGGGTATTCTCAGCTAGAAGGAATGTGTACAGATGATCAAGTTGTTCCCTTATGAAAGGAAAGGTCCTCGATGAGCTGGAGGTATCCTGGTTATGACTGGACTGGTTCCTAGCTTGCAAAGTTTTCCCGTCTCCTGCTCCACTAGCCCCTTTTTCCTTCCAGTTTGCTGGTTTGCCATGTATCTTCTAGCAGGTATCTTTTGTATGCCATGGTTTTTTGCAAAAATCACACCAAGATTTTTGCTTGTTTCTACCTTTCTCACCCTCACTGTTACCATTCTTTGAGACAAATGCTGATCCTTCATTTTGGAAGTCCATGTTGCTATTTTTTCCCAACATGACACTCTTCCAAGCTTCCTCTCTTCTGACTTCAGAGAAGACTTCTCGTATTGAGGGTAGTGGCCTACGTCCTAAAATATGTCCCCTGACTTCATTCAATTCTGCCTTCAAGCTAGCAAGAAATACAAATACTCTTCCCCTGTCCACTTTCTCTCTATATTGGGTTGCATCTTCTGGATCTTTCCACTTTGTTTCCTCAAACATATCCAACTCCTGCCATATTATAGTCATTTCATTATAATATGCAGTCACATTTTGCTCATCCTGCTGCATCTTCCACAGTTTTGAATTGAGTTCAAACAGCTGAGCATAGTTTTCCAGGTCTGAGTATGTTTCTTTGACGACTTCCCACACATCTTTGGCTATTGGGAGAAAAATAAAGGGTCTTCCAACCCCAGGTTTCATGGAATTGATGAGCGAGGCTGTAACCATGGCATTTTCAAAGCACCACTGGTCAAAGACAGGGTCTTCTGTCCTTGGATTGCTCCTGTTATGTACCCTAATTTTCCTTTTCCAATAATCACGAGACAGGTTGGTTGGGAGCATTCTAGGTAGTTTCTTCCATTCAGCTTCTGGATTGAAATTTGTAGGGAATTTTCTGGGTGTATGTTGACTGAATCAAGTTAATTTCCTAATCCAGAGGAAGGGGTTGTGCTGTTGGTGCCCTTGAGGGATGAAGATCGAGACCCCACCATTGCGGCTTTGTTATTCATGGAAGAGTGTGAGTTCGAAAAAGACATTTGAGCCCTAAGATCACATCAAATCCACCAAGATTGAAAGGAAGGAAATCCCATACTATTGTGACCTCTTATAGCTGAAGTACGACCCCCTTGCAAACCCCTTTACCAAGTACAGGTGCACCAGATCTCATTGTTACCCCATAGCTTGTTGTCTCTAGTTTTACCACCAACGTTTTACTGATGAAGTTATGGTTAGCCCCACAATTAACAAGGACTATTACCTCTTGGTCCCGTATCATTCCTCGTAGTTTCATCGAGTGTGGAGAGCTTAATCCAGTGATTGAATTTAGTGTCAAATGGATTTCCCCCTTACGCCCAACATGATATTTTTCATCACACTTGAATCATAACCTCTTCTCCCTCTTGGCCTGAATTTCAGCTGCAGACATTCGTTTGAAAGTTGAATTAAGGTTACTAGGTCGAATAATCGTGAATTTTTTGGGGTGGGTTTGCTGTGTTGGTAATTTGGTGGGTGGTTGGATTAATATTAGGGCGGGTTCATGTGGGCTGGGTCTTTTTTAACTTCTTGGCTGCATCATTGTGTTAGATTGGGGTCAAAACCAGATTACCTTCTTCTATCCTCTCGACTGACTCCATTAATCCTAGTAACCCTAAGCAACTCATCTTCATTAGTTCCCCTTCATCACCTTCATCAAGCCTATTAAGAAATACTGCTACCAATGCGTCATCATCCAGGTGTTTTAGTGTAATGGTTAACGCCTCAAACTCCTTCCGATATTGCTCCACTGTGGATGTCTGCCATAGTGACAGGAGATGATGCTGATGAGTCTCTTTGCATTTTGGCAAGTATCTTCTCAGAAGTTGGGTTAACTCATCCCATGTTAATATAGGCCATCAATTCTCCTCCCATTGTAACCACGCTAAGGCAACACCCCGAAGGCACACCATTGCTACTTCCAACTTTTCTGCCTCACCCAGTTTGTTCACGACAAAGTACCTCTCCATAGGTCATCCTCCCTGTCTTATGTGGGCATCTCCAGTTTACGATCATACTTGTTGTGGCAGACTAGGACCTAGTGCTAGATCCTTCTGCTCCACAAGTTGCCTCTATCGTTGGACTCATGGCTGGGTTGGGGTTCCTGTATCCACTTGATTATGCTATACTTTTCCCCACAGAGATGGTGCTCTTGTGAATGGCATTTGGGACTTCATCCAACTTTTGGTTTAAAGAAGAAACTGAGAAGTCGAGGAGCGACAGATGACTCTTAATTGCCGGCATCTTCTCTTCCATATTTCTACTCTTGCTTCCATCCTTGTCACTGGGATTCCCTAGGTTCTGAAACTGACTCTAATACCAAATTTGTTAAGTCGCTAGTAAAACAGGAGAGAAATGGATAATAGTGTAGGTCCTTTATTCAGATGAAAATTAGTAGGGAGGCAATTACAAGCAGTATTTGAGAGGTGCCATTTTGTCGTTAGACATTTTCTGTCCTTGTACATCATGCCTGCCTCCTTTCTCTTCCCCTCTGTCAGCTACATATTCCCTAATCTAACATCTGACATTTACAGCCATGCCACCTCAGCTTTGTAGCATCTTGCTAGCAATAAAACAAACAAGTAATAAAGCAGAAATAACAAATAGCAGCCATTCAGTATTAACCTTAGGAATTGTTGGGCTTTTCTTCTAATCGTTTGGCCCCTTTTCTTTCATCTCAAGTAGAAAAGCTTAACTGGAGGCCTACTAGTGGCATGACTTCTTTAATATGTACACGTGTTCTTGTGTTTTTAGGAGGCTATATTCAGCAATTTTGGTGTATGATGGAGTACACTTTGGAGTTTAGACACCAGAATACCTCGTGGATTGATCTAGTGGACTGTTGGTCATTGGGGGAACACCAGAATGCCTCATGGATTGATCTAGTGGACTGGTGGTCATTGAGAGAACCCAAGTAGTGCCACCAAAACTACAAAAGGCATAGACCTGCCATTGCTATCTTTATGAAATATTGTTTGCTTCATGACAGTTGTTGGCCTTTGTCTCTTCTTCCTAGACCATGAGCTATTTGCGTTGGGTTGCACTTGTAAGAAGCTTTACCATTTTAGGACACAAGTATGAATCGATGTAACCCATAGAAAAACGTCATTGAAGAGCATCCAAGCATTTTTTGAAAGAAGCACAAGGATTGAAGCTTTCAGGGTTTAGTCCTAGTCGTACTACATGAAAAGGTCTACATATTTCATCCAAGCTTTGCTTTTGGTGTGTATAATGGATGAACCAGACCATAAAAAATTCTTCAGTCCTTTGTTCAATAAGCTAAATACTGTGGATTGCAACTGGGGATGTAATGACCAATGGGTTTGAATGCTACTAAGGACAGCTTTGACCACCTGTAGGCTTTTAGCTTGTGAAAGGTATCTATGGTCCTGCTAGAGATTATGTTTCCAATCTTTTGAAATTTAGGGATGTCAATTTTGGAACGGCCAGCCCAGCCCGATTTTGGCCCGGTTCATTTTGATTTTAAAAAAAAAAATATTTAAGGTGGGCTGGATTAGCCCAGTCGACCGTGGCTCATTGGGCCATGGGCCGGTCAGCCTGTGGTCGGGCTGGGTCGGGGTAGGAGTGGCCCAGCCCATTAACATCCCTATTTTGGATTAGGGGCAAGAAATCTGAAACAATGAGTTTCATGGAGATGATAAGAAGGCCTAGGTATTTGATAGGAAGTGATTGTGAAGAGTAATTGCGACAAGTAACCACAGATTGTTTCTGTGTTGTGAGCCAGATTATGAGAATTTGCAGAAACAAAAATGCTAGTTTTGTTGCTGTTAACCTGAAGATCAAAGACGCCTTTACGAAAGTGATTGAAAGTGTTTCAATGCCTCGAGAATACATTTAGATAAGAATTCTCAGCATGGCACAAAATTTTTTATACAAACTTTTTATCTTTTTCTTTTGTATAAGTTTTTCTTCTGGTAAAGGTTTTTATGCAAGTCCATTTTAAGCATTTTGATACTGGCTTTGCATATTGAAGATTTAATTCTAAACTCCAACTTGTTCTTGATTTGCGTTTTGTCTTTGAAGTTCATTATATTATCATATCTGAAAATTGACAGCTCTCCCTATGACTTGTGTTGTAGTACCACCCAGATGTCAGCAAACATTCACAAGCTGTTGAACTGTTCAAGAGAATTCGTCATGCGTATGAAGTAAGCAACTCCCAGCAATTATGAGAAATGATGACTCTTTTGTTATGACAATGTCATGAGTATGCAATTCCTAACAATTTTTGGAAATGACGACTCTTTTGTTATTTATCTGTTGAGATGCCTAAGATTTATCTTCAGTTCAAAATTAGGCAGGTAAATTGTTCACCTCTTTTTTCTGAAAAATGGTAATGTATTATGGATGGACCCATTTGAAGCAGTTGTTAATAGTGGAATCTGATTCCTTTCTCCCAATCATCTGGAATAATATGTGGAGAGATTGGCATCATAATGCTTTAAGTAGAGCGATGTACTAGCCTTTTCTTTACCTTGTTGCTTTTCAAAAAGATGCTAAGTGAGACTAAGAAACGTATGTTTCTAAAACAGATTCTATCTAATACGGTGACAAGGAGTCAGTATGATCGAGCTCTAAGATATCAAGAGGGCACAAGGAGGATGAACCGCAGAAACCACTATTACAGTTCTAGATATGAAAATAGGGCAAGGATATATAGGTGGGCTAAATTGAGGCAGCACATGCAACATGAGAGATATTGGGAACAATACGAAGGAATTGATGAAGACTCATCTTCCCACAGCGAGATGGAGGAAACAAGAGGCCCCTTTAGTGAAGTGCTTAGGTCCGCCTTCATAACTTTGTTCTTATTGCAGACGCTTGGATGTCGATTATCTCTTACATTTAGCAGCCTGCTGGCTTTGTTTGACCTAAAATTGGATGCTGGATACAAAGTAGGGCATTTAGTTGCATGGGTTTTGGGTGGGAGAGTAGGCATACTCCTTACCTTGTGTCTCCAATTTGTGAGTTGGTTGTGTGGTAAGACCAGCAGCAGCATTGTTACTGTGGTAGTAGTAGCAATGTGGATTGGCTCAACTCTTGCTAGAAATGCACCACTCCCGCAAGGCGCACTGCTTGCTCTACTTTACATGTCAATCAAGCTGCAAGTCGACATAAACTAAACCCATTTAGGTACAGCTCATGCTGGTATTTCTAGACCGACTGCTGTCTACTTAAATATCTTATGTACAGTTTTACCTACAATTTTAGGCGCAGATGGACAATGCAATTGTACATATATATATTCAAAGACATTTTGTTGATTGACAGAAAAGTAAGAATGTAAGCTTGTGTCAGCGGAAATTGGATTCAGTTTTGGGCGGAAACAGGTCGGAAGAGAATAATCGGGACAGAATATCTCCCCAAAAATTTTGCCTCAATAGTAACAATCAGTTTCATCAAATGCCTCTTAACTCGATGTCTAGGCCACATGTCCCCCGCAGCAGAATCTTCTAATACGAAAAATGTGACACATTCCGTTTCTTCTTTCGCAAGCAAGAGAAGCTATGAGCTCTTACCTTTATCATCATTCTTCATCTCTTTCAGATTCCTCCACAAGTACCTGCTGCTGACCATGTCCACAAATACCCAGAATCCATTCTGAATCATCTGCAACGTTTAAAAGGTAAATAAATAAAAATTCGTCATTAGCTCTAATACATCATTTCTTCATTATTTCAAGTCAATCCATGTAAATTAACTGCCCCCGAGTTAGCAAGAAAAATAATATAACACCATTAATGTTAAAAAATTGAAGATACCGCTGAAATCTTTTGTCATGGTCATTGTCGATTTCCGGAGATGAGCCCACTGTCCTCCACACAAAATATCTAGCTTCATAGGACACGTACTCTTTGGTACAACCCTTTACAAAAGCTGAATAATTGGCAGCAATGAGAAGAGAATCTTACGTGGCCTTACCCCTTGAAAGAGTTGTTTCTGTTAGTGTTAGTTTCTGATGCTTCGTAGTTTATGTTAGTGGGTTGTTAATCATGTTGCTTTTAGCAGCTTAAATTTAAGATTTCAGTTGTATTTTATTTATTATATATAGGACAACCTTTTATCTACCTAAGTTGTAGCCTTTCCAAACTACAAAAGTTTTCCTTTTTAATTATCGTTGCTAAGTAAAAGCTATCATTCTCTACAAACCTACTAGCTATCTTTTCTTGCAATTTACAGTGGCATCAGAGCTTAAGCTATGAATAGTTAGTTTAGATCTCAATTCCTGTCATGGATGGGAAAAATTACCTTCGGTAGAGTGCCCAGATGAAAGTCCTCTTTGACTACCATGAGTTGCTAGGGGTTCTAAAGCATGGTGTTGCAGATTTTGAGGAAGATGCAAGTGACGCACAGAGGACCTCTCATCATGAGAACAAGAAGGATAAGAAGGCCTTGTATCTGATTCATCATGGCATGAATGATGAGGTCTTTGAGAAGATAGCAGTAGTGATTACATCTAAGGAGACTTGGGACATCTCAAGGTGTTGAAAGGTTAGGAAGGTGAGACTCCAAACCTTACGACGTCAATATGAACTTCTGCAAATGGAAGCCTCTGAAGCAGTTGCAGATTACATTAGCCAAGTGCTTGCTGTGACAAATCAAATGAAAATATATGGAGACGAATGTAAAGAGCGGGCCAATGTGGAAAAGATTTTGCGTTCACTCACACCCAAATTTGACCAGGTGGTGGTGGCGATTGAAGAAGCCCGCAATCTTGATTCAATGACAGTTGAAGAATTATCAAGCAATTTGCAAGCTTGTGAGCTACGTATGAATGAGAAGCAAACTGAGAAACTAATTGCACAAGCATTTCAAGCACAAGTCACGATCAAGGATGAACAAAGTGGTGAAACAAGAAGGAAGGCAGGTTGATCTCATGGAAGAGGAAGAGGAAGAGGAAGAGGTAATTACTACTCCAATAACAAAACCAATCAGAATGATGACCTAGAAACATCAGACTCCAAACAACAACACAACACTAGAGGTCGAGGAAGAGGACGTGGGCGAGGAAGGTATGACAAATCTAATATTGAATGTTATTCATGTCACAAACTTGGCCACTATTCTAGTAAATGTAGAAACAAGCAGTATGCTAAACAAGCTCACTATGTACAAGGAGACGATAGTGAAGATGGAGGCTATACTCTTTTGATGGTCACCGTTGCAAATGAAATGTCAAACTATCACACTTGGTTTCTTGATACTAGGTGTACTGACCATATGTGCGACAAAAAGGAATTATTTACTGATCTTGATGAATCATTCCACATCAAAGTCAAATTTGCTGATGATAGTACTATACCAGTGATGGGAAAAGGGCATGTTCTTATCAGTTTGAAGAATGGAGTTCACAAATATATTTCTGATGTTTTCTATGTGCCAGGTATGAAAACTAATTTGTTAAGTATGGGTTAACTACTGGAAAAAGGGTATGTCGTGAATCTTCGTGATCAACAACTCTCCATTTGTGACAAAAGCGGTACATTTATTATTAAGGCACCTATGACTAGCCATCGTATGTTCCAAGTTGATATTTCTAGTGGTATATATCATTGCCTTAATACAATTGTTAAAGATGAGTCTTGGTTGTGACATTTATGATTTGGGCATCTGAATTTTCATAGTCTAAAAATGCTTGTTCAGAAAAATATGATCAAACACATGCCTACGATATTTTATCCTGAACAACTGTGTGAAGCCTGCAAATTTGGGAAACATCATAGAAAACCTTTTTCAGCAAAACATTAACAACAATCATCCCATCCACTTGAGATTGTTTATTATGATGTTTGTGGTCCTATGAACACCATATCAAATGGTAGCAATAGGTATTTTTTTGACCTTCATTGATTATTTCACTCGAAAAATTTGGATATACTTTTTACAAAGGAAGTCATAAGTCTTTAATTGTTTTAAGAAATTTAAAGTGCCTGTTGAAAACAGTGGTAGATTTATTAAAGTCTTGCGTGCTGATGGTGGAGGTGAATATACCTCTAATGAATTTAAGAAATATTGCAAAAAACAGGGAATAAAGCATGAGGTCACTTGTCCATACACTCCACAACATAACGGTGTTGCTAAACGGAAAAACAGAACAATAATGGACATGGACAGGAGCTTGTTAAAAAAAAAATTGCCCAATTCCTTTTGGGTAGAAGCTGTTTCATGTTTAGTCTACCTCCTAAATAGATCTCCAACAAAAGGTGTTCAGAATGTCACCCCTGCAAAAGCTTGGAGTGGTGTCAAGCCAAGTGTAAAACATCTTAAGGTGTTTGGTGCTATAACCTATGCTCATATTCCAGTAGAGATAGGGGGAAATCTAGATGATCGAGCTGAAAAGGCCATCTTAATAGGCTACAAGAATGGAGGATACAAATTGTTCAATCCTATGACAAAGAAAGTGATTACCAGCCAAGACGTCACTTTTGCTGAAGAAGATGCTTGGAATTGGAATTTAGATCATCATAAAGACTCTCAGCCAATGTAACGGATACCGTTCCGTTCCGCCCGGAAACCAGAACCGGAACGGGCTTAGGAATACCAGGTGTCGATTCCGGTTAGTACCGGCCGGTTTCGGTCAGTACCGGCCGATACCGTTAATACCGAAATTTTGGGGACCGTTTCGCAAAAATTAAAACCTCCAGGGACGAAATTGCAAATAAAAAAAAATCAAAACCTAAAAATCTAACCGCACCCCCACCCGACCTTCTCTTCTTCTTCGTTCGGTATCTCTCCTCCCTCTCGTCACCGCTGGCCCGCTGCTCCTCCCTCTCGTCGTCG
>JANIJH010000006.1:29652913-29695774 GCA_024520975.1 Erythroxylum areolatum
ATCTTAATTTGTTCAAACTAGCATTGTTCGCATCAAACCTTAAACATAATCATTCAAATTCATAAATTTTCTCTTCCCTTACACATGACTAAGCTACCTCAATTTTCTCGTTTAATGTCAAATTAAAATTCATAAATCTGAGAAAAGTTCGGGGTCCAACATTTCTTACATCAAAAGTGTAGCGGTTCTCATTTATTGATAACATACTATACAATTCATATTCTTTGTTTAAAGTCCATACTTTATCTAAGAAAAAAAAGTTCAAATCTACTTCAATTCTTGCCTTTATTAATTTAAAAGACATTCCACTAATTATAATTTATACAATAAAAACAAAAGCATATAAAATATTTTTTCTACACTTCATAGTGAAAGATCTAGTCCAATTAAAGATGGCAGGAGCTTATATCAAGCTCAAGTCACTTATAACTCAAGCTTAACTTGATTTTCTTTTCATGGATTGAGACTAAAATGAAGTCACTTTACTCAAACCAATAAGGTCAAGTTGACTCTTCTAAGATCAAGTCTAACTTGAAACATGGTTACTTCAATTTGGCTCATTAATTTTAGGTCAGGTCGAGTTAACACTCCCAAACTAGATCCCAACATGAAGTCTGATTAACTTTAGATCAAATCGAAACCCAAATTACCATCCTTATGTTTAACTCTATTATGGGTAATTGATTATTCATATATACAATAAATTTAATAATATATTTAATATAAAACATATTTTATATTTATAACTAATATAATTATCTTTTGATCATGATTAATGAATTCTTATAATTTTGATACTATTCCAAAATAAATTAATTATAACACAGATTTGTTTCTCAATCTTTCTTAAGTCAATCTCAATCTATGTTACTTCAACATGAATAAATAATTATTTACTAAATTATCACCTATATGATTATATAATTAAAAATTAACCATTTATAATTACATCAACAAAAATAAAATCAATGCATAGTTTAAAAGCAAATAAACTCAATAATAATTATCTTTTCATCTCAATTTTCTTATGAAGTGTATAGATTCATTTCAAATTTGAAATTTATTGCTAGTATGAAAACTAATTGAAAGTTTAAATTAGTTATTAGTCAAATCAATTATAAAAGATTTATACAAACTTGATATTATCAATCAATTTTTATTTATTAAGAATATAAAACTGGTCGTTTGAATTTCAATATAATAAACTAAGAAACATATTTACTATTAATTTCACTAAAATAACACTAAGTTTTTTACTATGTAAAATAACTTTGCATCATAATATTCTTTTAATTGCAATATTTTTTAATCTAAATTAGGAACAATAATGTCGTGATTTCTGTACAATATGTATTATAGATATAAATTTTGTGTTTGAATTATTTGAAAGTAAAAAAGTAATACTAAATCAAGATTATACATATTTGAGTTTGCTTGTGATGTATCATCTAAGTTTATGCGTCAGTTTTAGTGTTGCATAAAGTTGCTAGAATTGATCTCACATATGTAACTTAATTTTTTTTATATAAGCGTTATGATTTAATGACTTGATCTCAAATTATTGATCGATTATTTGTTGAAGATTCATTAAATGTTTGATTATTGTTATAGATGATGTCAATTTGCTTAATATCTTGAATTTGAAGGTGTAAGGGTTTATGTCTTAATGACATGTTCTTATGTAGGTGTTGATTTGCTTGTTAAAGACTTACCAAAAATTTAAGTGTTGGTATACACATACTTTGGTGTTATTTTGGTCACTGATGTCAACTTGATGATGCTTCAGTGTTTTTCCTTATAGGTTTTGTGAAATATTGATAATTGAGTGCATTAGTGTACCTGCAACAATTTATCAGAGCTCTTAATAGACAAACCTAAAATTTTGAGGAGCTTTTAAAACTTATTTCTTCTTTCCCTTTAAATGTTGTGAAATCCTCTATTATAATGGTTTAAGAAAGCTTGTAGCATTAATTTGAATAGCAAATGGTGTCAATTAATTATCGATACAATTATTATTTATAAATTTATTCTTGATTCATAAAGTTAACTATAATTATGCTACATGACAATCTTTAATTAGACAGATTAATATTGAAAATGAATAATTTTTGTAAACTCAATTTCTTTTATCCTAACAATCTGCAACTAATTCTTAGATAACTTAATTATTTGAGATTTCAACTTCATTTTTTTTTGAAAATTTCTAGATCTATAGTTTCACTCTAATTTTTATACCTTGTAGTTTTAAAAGTGTACAATAATATGGATACAATCTTCCACTGATGTTCAACAAATTAATATATAATTTAAATATTAAACAATATGAATACAATTCTCCATAATAAGAAATATATTTATGATAAGCCAATTAGGAAAATAATACAAAAATATCTTTCTCATCTAAAATTTAAGATTATTTCTTGCAAAAACATAGTTTAACTTATTAATTTCTACTTGATTTGTATCAATAACATATCAATTCAATAAAAATAAATTAAATGGATATAAGGTACTCAATTGCACTTTGATAGATGGATATTTGACTATATTTTACCACCCATATTTGATATTTTTTACTTGATAATTTATATTTTTATCGTATATTTGGTACTTAATATGCTCCAAGTTTGTTTACAAGTGATAATTACCTTCATAGACTTAAAGGAGAAGAATTCGGGTGAAAACGTGATGTAAAACAGAAAATTAGCAATCTAGAAGGAGTGTACAACCGTGCATTTTTGTGATTTTAGACATTTTTGGACATGTACGGTCTGATAGACAACCGTGTACTAGAATGTGTAAGTCTTAAAAACCTTAGTTTTTAATATAAAAAGACGTTTTCGGCAGCTAATAAAATGGGGAGCCTCTAGGAGATGATTTCCAGACGTGGAGAATGTCCATAAGGGATGATTTTGGTCTAAAGAAGTGGGAAACATGAAGAAATCATCGAAAGATGCATCGAAAATAAGATCAAGCCTCTACATCACAAAAACATTCAATAAAAGACAATCAAGGAGATTCAGAATTATGAACCCATTGGTTTTTATTAATATTTCTATTTATGTATATTTGATTTCATATTCGATCATGTATAACTAAATGTCCAGTTAGTATTTAGGTTAGATGAACCTTATGATAATACTTTGACATTTGTACCCTTAATCACATTCAACTTTGCTGCACCTCTGTTGATTGGCCTATAGATCACAAACAACTGATGATTGATTTACATTCCTTTCTTGATCATTTCAATCATCATACTAGAACAACTCTATCCATTAAATGCACATTTTTAGGCCCTTATTTTGGGAATGTTGCTCTCTCAGAGCCCATCTCTCCTTCTGCTGGATATTGAACTCTAGTTGATCAGTTGACTTTCACTAGTTTTAACATTATGGCTGGTGACTTACCATGTCCACCAGGTTTACCTCCTATAAAACATTTGAACCAAGAGAAAGTTCTACAAAACCCACCAACATTCAACCCAATGAACTACCTAATCCATTTTTAGATACTTAAAGCCTATGGCCCCTAATTTGGTTTGATACAGAAATTGACCGTTTTATCCAAACCATGGACAAAGTTGATGACAACATGGACTTGAAAGAAGATTTTGACAATGACAGTGATGGCATAGATTCTCTCTCTTTCCCTTTTTAAAAAATTCCTTCTTATCTTGAAAAAGAATCTTTAGGACCCAGTGTTTCCTAATCATTCTTCTTTTACTATTTACTTTTGTATGTTAGTGTGCATTATTGTACCTAGGGAATCTTTTTCCTTAAAGTTGTTTTTTCTTTATTCCCTTGCTTAGTTTATAAAACAAGGCTTCTCCTTCATTGGAATCAAACTTGAAAGGCACTCAAAAGACTTAGATTGGAAAAAGAAATAAAAATATTGTGTGTTTCTCATCCTATGGCTTCTTTCTAAATTCTATCTCCAGAAAGCTTGATTCTTAAATAATGTAGTCCTAGTTATATAGAAAGACAAGTATGCTCTACACTTGCCTTTTCATGATGATCCTATGTATAAAAAAGTCTTAGACCATAGATCCGGTTTGAGGTTGTTGTTAAACGGGGAAAGATTGGAGAGTGTAGATTCCTAAAAGGCAGGCCTTGAGAGTTAATGCCCGTTAAGGAAAAAGGGCTTGTGTCTTAGATAGCATACCTAGAATTTACACTACAATCAGTCTTTGTTTATCTTTGATCTCATATGGATCTTTTGTTTTAAATTACGAGACTAGTATATAGGCTGGAAACTTGTGGTGCAACTCTAGTAAGGCTTATCGGTGAAATATTCCATAAGTCTAGAAGCCACAACGAGAAGAGCCTTTCTCAATTCACTGGTATAAACAATGCCACGTACCTTGGTGATGTTATCCCCGTGTGCCCTCTGACTAGGGTTAGCTCGAGTGTATCAGAGCCATAAGTGTTATTGATCGTGACTATAGTATTCTGGATAAGAGTGAGTAAGGAGTTTTCTTAAGCCATGAGTTAGGAGTTTTCTTAAGCCATGAGTACCTTACCAAGTAACACTTTTCATCTTTCTTCAACCCTTTCTATTGCCAATCTCTCTTCTCATGTTAAACGTACTATTTCTAATAAAATTGAAAACCTTGTTAAAATCACCCATTTTCTTGTAGAAAGTCATATTTATGATAATTCTTTACCTTTGATTAGTCCCTAAATTATCTACTCCTATGACCGCTCTTGGACAAGAAGTATAAGAAACATGCTCTCTACACATACTCCAAAATTTAAAGAAATCATCCAAAGTTCCTGTTTAAAATAGTGTGGTCTAAAAGCTACCACTGTAGAACAATATGTGAAGCTAAAAATTCCAAAGGAGCTCATCTCTCTTTAGAGGGAACATAATCATACTCATCTTTATATTGGAGCTATTCGTCTTATGCTCACCCTCAATGGAATAAAAGGATTTCCTGCTACAGCTAGCACTATAAGAAAAATTGGTTTTAGCGATGGAAATTATCGATCAAACGAGTCATCGGATAATCGACTGTAGGTAAAAGTTAGCGATAGAATTTAAAAGTTTCATCGCTAACATTAGCGACGAACCTATAATCCTGTCGCTAAATTTAGCGACGGAGTTATAAGCTTCCATCACTAATATTAGCGACAGACACTCTAGATCTATCGATAAATTTACCGACAAAATTTTCTTATTTTGTCGATAAATGTACTACTAAATTTACCTACGGTTTTTGTTTATTCCGTCGATAAATGTACTGATGACAACTTCAATAACCATTTCTCAAATCCTTTTTGAGTTATCTGTTGATATTCTTTTGATTTTTTTACATTTAATTTCTCTAAAAAGTAAGTTAATTGATAAAATAAAGTAAAAATTATCTTAATTGATAATAAAAAATTATTATTTACAACAATAAGTATCTTGAAAATAAATGTAAATTAAGAATTCTGGCAAAATGAATCTATATTAACTTATCCATCTAAGCTATGCAGTTTGTGAAGGTGGATACTCTGATTGTTGTGATGAGGTGTTACCCCTCCCTTTCGACTCATCCACCTCATTACGGAGCTGGGCTATGCATTCCATCAGCCTCTCTACTGTGCTCTCAATCTGAACGACTCTCTGATCATCACTCAGGATGAGATACTATTATAAAGCCATGCCTTTCAGTATGAAGAAAACAAAGGTTAGTTAACATGGTCTTCTATAAGTAACTACAAGAATATGTAATCCTATGAAAACTATATGATATAAAGACAAAAAGGGAAGAAGATCATTATACCACATAATGCTTTACAACCATAAGAAAATATGACATAAGACAACTATAAAAAGTGAACATTCGGGGTAAGGGCAAGGGTAGGTGAATTCCTCAAATTCATGAACACCCATAGGAAAATCAAATTTAATTTATTACAAATATAAGGCTATATTGTCCATGGAAACATTAAAAAACCAAATGAATCTTAGTGGACTAAAGAGTGTTAGTTGTCTAGTAAGTCCATTATTGTTATAAACCCTAAGATTAGGAAAATTATTATACATCTACATAGCCATTTTGGATACTTCCCTTAGCTCCGTTTTGATTAGGAAAAAGGAAACAATTAAAAGCTTATATATTATGTAAGTAGGATACTATAAATCTTAAAGTTGAAGTATCTAAAATATGAGAAAGTAGCTTATTCACACCAATAAGGTAAGTACTTCACAAAACAAATCTATCAGAAAGACTTGTAAAATGGTCAATTAATCTTGAAGAGTTTGAGGTTAGGTAAATACCAAAAAATTATTTTGCACTTAAAATATTAACACCGTTTTAAGAGAAAGATGAAACCATTGAGAATGAAAAACTGATACGGAAAATGTACATAAATAGGGCCATATCAGATGGGGTTAGAATGTAGGAATATATTTGGAATAACAATACAATATATAGTTTCACACCAATGTAAAATATCTAATAATGAGGAGAAGTATAAGGTGTTGCTATTTATGATGTAATTAGACTCTGAATTGTAGATCAAACCCATAACAATAAGTTTAGACTAATCTCATGGTAAAAAAAGTTAAGCAGGAAAAGTATAAAGAGAAGTTTGTGTAGATAAAGAATATACACACACATACATACACAAACACACACACACAAATATTAAGTCACCTTAATAACAAAATTTCAAGCTAACTATTTACATACCCAAATTAGGAGTAATAGAGCACTATTGTGTCAAAAGGAAAATTTTTTTACGAGAAATAGACAAAACTAATGCCAACTCAACTAAATCAAGTAGGTATTACTAAGGAAAATGAAACATATTAGACATATCCATTCAACAAAAATCTATAAAAGGGACAATTGTTAGATGATTCAAAACAAGTGAAAAAGCTTGTAAAATAGGCTCGAATATGACAAAAAACTATGTAGAAAGTTTCTTAATATATAGGTATGAAATCTTATTAATAATCATTATAGATAATGGGGTTGGAGATGGGTCCATGCATCACATACATGGCAAGGTAGCAAAAGTGTCGGAATCAAAATTCCAACCCCACGACATCCCCAGAAAATCTAGAATCAGTGTGCATGTATAAACAAATTATAAGAACATGAAATTACAACATATATACCTTGTAAATACTCCTCCTTTCTTGAATCTTCTCTTTGTTTGGGTTGTAGCAAACACCAAATACCTTCCTTGGCCTCTAGAGAGCATGTAAAGATGAAGAAAAATCAATGTGTAAGGGTGGTTAGAGTACCAAATAAGATGAGTTCAAGTAAATGTTCAAGTGAGAGTTAGATCAAAACCAAGTTACATGCAATAATTGCTTAAAATTTCATGAACAAATCTCAAAATCACTCCTCTCAACTCCCGGAACTCTTCTAGACGCTTAGCCTCTCTATTGAGTGTGTTTTTGGCTAAAAATTTCATGTGTACATAAGTGAAGAACTCACTTATGTACCACCTATCATTAAGTCGGTAAGCCACGATCATGGCTTGATTAAATGATAGCCATCCACACTTTGTTTTTCATCCGATCTTTTATGCACGTTTTGTTTATTTCCAATCATGGCTTGCTTAAATGGCAGCCATGCACACTTTGTTTTTCATATGATCTTTTATGTGTGTGACCCTTAGGTTCCCAGTTATTTTGGTCACTTGAATTAACTCTTAATTCAAGCGAATCATGAAGGGTTTCATGATGCCAATTTGGATTAACATTCGAACTCTTCGATAATTAATTATCTAACTTACAAACCTTTTCATAGTCAATTGCTGTGCAATTCGTCCCTTTACCATCCTATACCCTATTTAGTTCAAAGTATGGGCTATGTGTCAACTCCCACTAGTCTGATTACGTCAGATCTAGTTCAAGTGATGTCAGTTTTTGTCATGAGGATCTCATTACTTTATGTGTCATTGAAGACTCTCTTTATGACACGTAATTGCTTTGGTCAGAGCCTCCCAAATAATAACCCTGACAAGAGGCCGTGGGTATCATCTCCTTCTATCAGGAGTAGCGAATCCTTTATTAGCTACCCAATTACTTTTGAATACTAATAATTGTACACAATCACCACCCTATAAGTAATCTCATCTCGAGGTTTTTAAAAATGATGTCAAAGCACAAGATTAGCATCTAAGATATCATTGAGTACCTCAAGTCTAAGGATATTTGCACCATTGCTATGATGAGATTAATTACTGACATTTGATAGATCATCCAAATGATCATCTCATAGTGGGTCATATGATGTACTTACTAATCTTAGTAAGCATCCACATGTTAACTCTAAACATCTCATGCTTACAGTTTATGAGATCCACTACTTGATCAAATTAAGGAGTATAACATATGCTAGTCTATCTGAAATAACAAAGTCTTGTCTCATTAATCCTGTGACTTGGGATAATTTAGATACTAGCATAATTGCACATGATAGGAATCCCATTATCATGATCTCATCATGATTTCCTTCATGCTATGTTTTGTATCATGGACTTCATCAATTCGATTTAAGATAGACATCAATTCATAAACAAATGAAAATCAAATTAATGAAAATTGCCTTTCGCTTTATTAATCAAAATAAAATTTGTTCAAAAGTGCTAAAGGTGATTGCCTTTAAAGCACTACTCTAACAAGTGGCACATTACATATATATCGTTTCATAATCATTATAAACATTCCAAATTACAAATCATGTCTATCATCATCTTATAGAACTTTCGTCGAACATTTGATACACTATTTAAAAACAACATTACTTTGTTTCAAAGCTACTAATTCTGATGCATTATTCACTAACACAACCATATAACAAAAAAACAATGACTCATTAACAACCCAAATAAACTTCCCTCACGACTTAATCCACACTAAAAAAAATATTACAAACACTAAAAATATAACTTAAAGGCAGAAAATGGACAACCAACCTCTACATGAAAAACCCAACACAATGGAAGCAATGGAAGAATGAAAGGAGATCAACAGATGGAAGAAGATGCGTCGAGGAGAAAACAAAAGCCATAAAAAAAACTAGAGAAGACGGTAGGGGGTTCAAGTGTTAGGTTTTTATTAATTATAAAATGATGTTATTTTACCATAAATTTAAAAACACTATCGACATTGTTTGATTTTACCGAAGGAAAAATAATCCATTGATAAATGTCGTCACTCATTTCTTCCGCCAAACATTGCCGCCTATTTTCCTAACGAATTTTGCTATTCTGTCGCGAAATTTTGTCAACAAAGTTTCTTACAAAAATTCCCTCCACATTTATCGACGAGTTTTTTTTTTTTCCGTCAGGAAATGTCATTTTTCCCTATAAGTTTATCAATTGAGTGGAAGTTTCATCGCTAATTTGCTATGGAATAATTTTTTATGTTAATTTTTTGTCAATAATCTTTAATTTTCTTGTAGTGTAGGATATCCCTTCTTGACAATGCCTACACTATATACCAAAATGCACTAATTGGTACTTTGTTGAAAACCCTTAATAATGAAAATTTCATCCTCATTGTTGCCCCTAATTTCAATATCATATTGGATGATCTCACCATGTCTGAATGACTCCAAGTCCAGATCCAAATTATTGGAGCAGAACAAGATCCTACAACCATTATGACCACTCTACACCATCAAATGATCTACCGTTTGTAGAATCATACAATAGATCTCAATTTTCATAATTCCACTTCAGATGCCTTGTACATGGTAGTAGACAGAGCTCATGATCAAACTACCATTATTTAGATCCCGAAGCAATTGCCACTGATGGAGCTTGAAAAGTTGATGCTAACTAAATGGATCATTAATTATCAACAAGTTTTCCATGCTCCTCATAGGCACTCTTTTCACACTACCACACCTCCTATCATCATGACCCTATGAGATGGATCGGTGAAATCCATTTACACCAGGCCTAATGAAGATCAACTTGGACCATCAACTACATCTGGTCCTATTTTGATGCTTCAACTAGTGTTCTCACATACATAAGGCAAAGATGGACCTTCAATCCATTATTTCAAACATGATGGAGAACTTGTATATGTTAGCCATCAATGTGGACATTTTATTTGGGATGTAGATTCATCCATGTGTGATCCAGATTGTGAGATTTGTTTGAATTATGAACTAGACAGTAATGATGATGAGCTATATACTTGACAGAAGAAGAAGAAAAACAAAAAAGCAAAAAACCGAAATTCATTGTTGTCAACCTGCTTGATAATTCCACTATCAAAATGATGATGATGATCCTGATTCTCGTCCTTGGATTAGGATTAAAAACCCAAGACCAAGATCCAGAAATCTTCAAGAATTACTTAAAGCTATTGACTAGGAACATTTGTTCCATCCAGAGTCAATCTCGAAACATCCTTTACCAGTTGTTCATTCTATTCTTGTTTTTCATAATCCAAACCCCATTCCTTGCAAGATGGTCAAACCATATGAGGAAGAATTCCCGCCACTGGAAAGACACACTGATGAAAATAATAGGGTTATTTCTAACCCTTATGTTCATGTTACAGGAATTACTGCTCATAAAACTATGATCTCAAATCCTGTTGATGAAACTCTCAACTAGTATACTGATAATGCTTTGGTCCAAAATAAAATCCTTTGACGAATTGATTCCAAACTTGATGGGATGAATCAACAAACACAGGCTATTTACCAACAAGTTGATACAGTCTATTCATGGATCCAAACGTTATACAAGTCTTTAAAAGATCAAATGGCCCAACTTGATGTTGATCTTAAAAGATATGTTAATACTCAATATTTTGGACCTGATTTCACCCATAAAAAGCAAGAACTCAGAAAGATGAAGGAAGTACTTCAATGAATGGAAACCGACATATAGAAAGAACTATCCAAGACTGTCTATGGAACTTACCCCACACCTTTTCTTGTTATCTAACCTATATATTCTTCACTAAAATATCTTGAAGCTACTGATTATGAGAAAGTATTCAAAATGAATTATCATTTGATTAGAGAACATATCCATTCTACCATCACTAAACCTAAATCGACCAAATCCTCAAAGCCTAAACTTGACATGTCCTCTGAGCCATCACCTTTATATACAAAACCAACTGATCCTTGGAGCAAATCCTTACAAATCAAAACCCTGCCTTCTTGTCCTCCAAGAAGACAACCTTCACAATCCACTGGGAAGGACAAAGCTCCTCAAACAGATTTCATAGCAACTCTTACACCAATATCCATTCTTGATGTATTCAAAGAAGAATGCTCCTTTGTGCATTCTAGCATATCAGAGCAATCTTCTGAAATATCTAAACCATCTTCAAATGAGTCTAAGCAATTTGTTAATCTATCTGACTTAGCTCAGATTATGTTGACCATGCCTGAACCTACTAAGGTTGAAACAGACATTAGTGAAGTTGAATCCATAAGAACTAAACCTTTCAGAACCTCACCACCGATAGCACCAGTACCACCACCAACCAGACTTACTTTAGGACCCTAGTTTACCTTTGATGATCTTCCACCTAAAAAATGGAGATAGCACCTTCATGATTCTATGCTTAGATTGACTTACAAATTAATTGAACAAATAATCCATTAAGAGATATTTTGTCTAAGTTTACATCTCATTTTATATGCACTTAATGAGAATGGTGGCAAAGTCTAGATGATTATCAATGACTGCGGTACATTCAAGTCACTTATGCTAGATTACTTCTTGACGTAATTTATAAAGAGTTTATTGGTGATTTTCCTCACATTGATAAACAAATCAAGCAGGAATATTCTGAGACGAAATGCTATTTTCTTGATAGAATAGATCTACATAAACATTTTCAATGTATGACAAAATGTTGTTATCTTTTTAATGGATTCAATGATGTTAACTTTTGTTATACATTCATTTCCTCTCTTTCAAAAGAGTTACAACCTGAATTAAAAAGGACCATTGCTACATTACGAAGATATATGAGGGATATATCTCTTAGAGAAATATATCAACTTGCCTTAGCTTCACTTGAAAAGTTTTGTGAACAACAAAATTTTCTTAAGAACATGATGAAAGGCGGTCCTCTGTTGAAAAGCCTTCTAGAAAAGCTTTATTTGAAAATCAAATGTAAGGAGGAAAAAAGCTGTGAGTGTTATACAAAAACAAGCATCACCATAAACAATTCTCCTATAAAAATTTTTGTCAATCCCGCATTTCTCCTAGAAGGAATTATCCACCCTTCAGAAGAAAGAAATGATGTAGATTTGTCAGATTCTTGAAATGAAGAAATCCTGAAGCCAAGAAGGAAGATTAATGTTTTGTCAATGGCAAGCCAGGACATTATGCTCATCAATGTCCTAATAAGACGAAAAGGAGTGTATATCAGTCATGAGCTATTTTTGATCTGTAGGCTAGTCAATAGAGGAGCGCTAAATTTGAATTTGAGTAAGGGTATAGATGTAGCCTGTTGTCGTCAAACAACAAGGATGATGGATGATGAAGAAGGAATAAGCTTTTTGATCTCGTAAGGGAATATCCCAAAGTTGGTGTTTATTCAAGATCTGGGACATTTGAATGCACCATTTTGACAGAGGCTGGAACTATTTAAGGAAGGTCCAGAAGAGAGATTTAGAATTAGTAGGATCCGAAGATGTCTGTAGACATGGAGAGGAGAAAGGGAAATAGGACAGGCATATTGAGCGAATAAAGCCCATAAATGCCACAATGCTAGTTTACTGAGTGTATCATAAAGATGATAAAGCACTCGATAAGGTGTGACATAATCAAAATGATGAGCATAAGGACGAACTTTGAGAGTGATAAGTGTGAGGTGAACATAGTATAATAGACTCTATCAAAGAAGAGTAAGAATCTCTTATAATGTAGTGTGAGGATTTTTAGAGAGAGGAGGAAATGATTTTGGAGTTTTGGCATACTGAGGAAACTCCATGATGGGAAGGAGGAGCGGTATTGTTATAGAGAGAAGAAGAGAGATCAACTGAACTTGTTTATTGGATCAGGGAAGAAAGTCGACAAGAATATTGATGTCCCTTAATATGAAAAATGGTGAATTTATAGCGGGAGAACCATTCTTGCCATTGAAGCAATTGACTTTCTAGTATTGTCTTCTTTTTCGGCTCAAGAATCTTAGGAAAAGCTTTGTTGTCCATTTCAGTCACAAAGTGATAAGGGCTGAGATGAAAATTGAGCTTTTCAATTCTTTTTTTCACTGCCAAAATTTCTTTGCAGCTAGAATGGTAGTGTTTTTCAGATTCTTTGAATTGGCCATGCCTTAGTGTCGTTTCTTGCCAATCACCTCAATAAGGACAGCACCCCAATAGTGGTCACTCGCGTCTATCTATAGGAAGTGTTGGCCTTTGTTAAGAATCTTTAAAGCTGGTGAATTCTGACAGGCTTTCTTTAAGTATTATATGGCTTTAATCTTTACTTTATGGTGGTAGATTCTTTTTGAACAACTTTGATAAAAGAGATGTATAATCAGCCACGTGAGGGATGAAATCCCTAACGTAATTGACAATTTCAAGGAACTTTTGAATCTGTTTAGTATTGAGATTTTCATTTGGAAAGTGCAATAGTTCACTGGCTATGTGTAGATTAGGCTGATAAAATCCATCGTGAAAATTCATACCTAAAAATTCTATTTGGGTCGTCCTAATATGGCTCTTTTTGGTTGAGAGCATAATCCCATGCTATTTTGTCAAATAAAGCTTTGTGTTCTTCATGGGTTTTCGAATATAGTAATATGTTATCAATGTAGACCAATGTGTTTGAGAGAATGGGCTCATAGATTTTAGTCATGGCTCGTTTGAAGGGGCAGTCTTGGTTCCAAATGGCATTATTATCCATTGATATTGGGTATTAGGAATACAAAAGACTGTCTTGTATCTTTCTTGAGGGTCAATTCCCAATTGCCAAAATCTTGTTTTCAAATCAAACTTGGAGAAAATTGTAGCTTCTTTGAGAAAGAGGACTTTAGTACTAATCTTTAGCAGGGGAAACTTGTCATCTTGAATGAAACCATTGAGAGGTTTGTAATCAATCACTAACCTCTTTTTCTCGCACTTATGTTCAGATCTCTTGTTCATATAAAAAGTTTAACAAGCCCAGTCATATTTTGTGGGCTTGATTAATCCTTTAACATGGACATTTGGTAAGGTATTCATGGCTTAAGAAAACTGCTTACTCACTCTTATCCGGAATACTGTAGTCACAATCAATAACTCTTATGGTTCTGATACCACTTGGGCTACCCCTGGTTAGAGGGTAGATGGGGATAACATTAGTAAGATATTTGGCATTGTTTACACTAGTGAATTAAAAAAGGTTCTTCTTACTGTGGCCAATGTTGCGAATACTGTACCAGACTTGGTACCATATTGGATTTTAGTGCGGTATTGTATCGGTACCGGTTAATACTGGGTACCGTTTCGGGTAATTTTTTAAATTTATAAAATAATTTCTAAATTTTTTTAGAAATTGTAAAATAGTTCATTGTTATATTGTACAGATGTACAGTTATGGTTTATAAGTTTACATAAACCATGTTTCCAAAAATCATAATAATCATAATTAATATTAAATAACAATAATTTTCAGATATTTCACATATAAATATTAACTACAATTAATATGAAAAAAGACAATTTTTATCATATAAGTAAAAAAATTAAGAACAATACAAAGTGTTTAAAATATTACAATTTTATCATATAATAAATAATAATAACATTAAAACATCAAATAAAAAGAACAATAAAAACCCTCTTTCTAATTATTACAATTTACAACAAGAGTTCGTAATAAGAAAACAACCAATTAGAAGTGAAACTTGAAAAAAATATTTAATTTACTATTAATTAAATATATTATTTAATATATTAATTATTAATAAGAATTTAAACAATTTAATTTAATATTACATATTTAATTAATTAAAGTTAATTATTACTAAAATTGTAAACAACTTAATTTAATTTAAATTCGTAAAATTAATTATTATATTTTTAAAATATATAAATTTTAAGTAAAATTTGATTTAATAATTAAAATATATTTAAATTTTAATATTAGTTTATAAATAATAAATAATAAATTATTTATTTTAAAAATTATATAATATTTATTAATACTTTATTAATAAATATTATATAAAATATTAAAACAAATTTAATTAAGAATAATTTAGTTTAAACTTTTTATTTAATGTATAATTATTACGAGTAATAAAAATAATTTATTTTATTTTTAAAATAAAATTAAAAATCACAATAAAAGTTGAAATAAATAGCTAATTAAAACAAATATTGAAAAGGGAGAGAGGAGGGGACATAGGAAAGTAGTTTTTGAAAGGTTTTTTTTTAATTTTGCTGAAAAGTCCTATTTTTAAAAGTTCACAGTACTAGTTGGTATTTTAAATACCAGCCGGTATAGGCTAGTACCATGCAAAATCGGCTGGTATCGATCAGTGTGAATGACCAATGTTTTTTAACATAATTTTGTACCGTTTTTCGACTGATATGGTATGAAATTCAAATATTTGGCTGTAGCTCCTAGACTCGTGGAATATTTCACTGAGAAGCCTCACTAGAGCTGCATCATGGGTTTCTAGCCTATATATCAGTCTCGTGATTTATAACAGATCATCCATAAGAGATTAAAGATAAACAGTAATGTAAATTCCAGGTATGCTAGCCAAGATATAAGCCCTTTTTCCCAACAAGCATTAACTCTCAAGGCTTGCCTTTTAGGAATTTACACTCTCCAATCTTTCCCAGTTTAACAAAAACCTTAAACAGGATCTATGGTCTAAGATTTTCTAATACACAGGATCCTCATAAAGAGGTAAGTGTAGAGCATACTAATCTTCTGTATGACCAGGATTACATTATTCAAGAATCAAGCTTTCAAGAGAGAGAATTTAGAAAGAAGCCATAGGAAGAGAGACACACAATATTTTCTTTTTCTAATATAAGTCTTTTGAGAGTCTTTCAAGTTTGATTACAATGAAGGAGAAGCCTTACTTTTATAGACTAAGCAAGGGGATAAAGACAAACAACTTTACGGGAAAAGATTCCCTAGGTACAGTAATGCACAGTAACATAAAAAAGTAAATAGTCAAAAGAAGAATGATTGGGAAACACTGGGTCCCAAAGATTCCTTTACAAGATACAAAGGAATCTTTAAAGAGGGGCAGAGAGAATATGGGCCACTATTATCATTGTTGGAATGTTTTGTCAAGTCCATGTCATCATCAACTTTGTCCATGGCTTGGATAAAAGGTCAATTTCTGTATCAGACCAAATTGGGGGCCATGGGCTTTGAGCATCTGGAAATGGATCATGTAGTTCATTGGGATGAATGTTGTTAGGCTTCGTAGAACTTTCTCCCAATTTAGATGGTCTTTGGGAGGCAAAGCCTAGTGGACATGGTAAGTCACCAGCCATAATGTTGAAACCAGTGAAAGTAATCTGATCAATTGAAGTCCAATATCCAGCAGAAGGAGAGATGGGTTATGAGAGAGTAAAATTTCCAGGATAAGGGCCTACAGATTTGCATTTAGTGGATAAAGATTTTTTGGGATGACGATTTAATTAATCCAGAAAGGAATGTAAATCAATCATCAACTGCTTGTGATTTGTAGGTCGGCCAATAGAGGTGTGCCAAAGTTGAATGTGCTTAAAGGTACAGATGTACCCTATTGTCTTCAAATAGTAATGACAATGGATGTAGAAGATAGAATAAGTTTTTTTGATCTCGTAAGTGAATATCCCAGAGTTGGTGTTTATTCAAAATCTAAGACACCTGAATGTGCCATTTTAACAGAGGCTGGAACCATTCAAGGAAGGTTCAAAAGAGAGATTTAGAATTGGTAGGGTCTAAAAATTTTTTGTAGATGTAGAGAGGAGAAAGGGAAATAAGCAGGCATATTGAGCAAATAAAGCCCATAAATGCCACAATGTTGGTTAAATGAGTGTGTCATAAAGATGATAGAGCACTTAATAAGGTGTAACAAAATCAAAATGATGAAGAAGGGGAGAAAATTTAAGAGTGATAAGTGTGAGGATAAGATATTAGAGTAGACTCAGTTGGAGAATAGTAAGAATCTCTTCTAGTGTAGTTTAAGGATTTAAAGGGAGGAGGAAGGGATTTTGGAGTTTTGGTGTATTGAGGAAACTTTATGATGGGAAGGAGCAAAGGTATTGTTGTGGAGAAAAGAGGATAAATCAACTGAACTTGTTTCTTGGGTCGAGAAAGAAAGTTGACAAGAATATTCTGATGTCCTTTAATATGGCGAATGATGAATTTATAGCAGGAGAACCATTCTTGCCATCGAAGCAACTGGCTGTGTAGTAGTGTCTTCTTTTTAGGCTCAAGAATCTTAGGAAAAGTTGTGTTGTTTGTTTGTATCACAAAGTGATAAGGATGAAATGGAAATTGAACTTTTCAATTCTCTTTTTTACCACAAAATTTATAGCTAGAATGGTTGTGCTTTTCAGATTCGTTAAATTGTCCATTGGCATGACCACAGTAGTGTCGTTTCCTGTCAGTCTCCTCAATGAGGACAACACCTCAATAATGGTCACTAATGTCTGGCTACAAGATGCACAAGCCTTTGTCATGAATCTTTAAAGTTGGTGGATTCTGACAGGGTTTCTTTAAGTGTTGTATGGCTCTAGTTTGATCTTTATTCCATGGTAGTGGATTCTTTTTTAGCAAATTTTATAAAAGAGATGTATAATTAGCCATATGGGGGATGGAATCTCTAATGTAGTTAACTATTACAAGGAATTGTTGGATCTATTTAGTGTTGAGATTTCACTTGGAAAATGCAATAATTCACTGGTGATATGTGGACTAGGCTGATAATAACCAGTATAAAAATGCATATCCAAAAATTTTATTTGGGTTGTCCCAATATGGCTCTTTTTTACTGAGAGCATAATTCCATGTTGTTTTATGAGTTCAAAAAAAGGTTGGAGTAGAGCTTTGTGTTCTTCATGGGTTTACAAATATTGTAGTATGTCGTCAATGTAGACCAAGGTGCTTAAGAGAATGGGCTCATAGATTTTTTTAATGGCCCGTTAAAATAATGAAAAGGTAACCTTGAGTCTAAATGGCATTACCAGATATTGGGAATTAGGAATATAGAAGGTCGTCTTCTATCTTTCCTGGAGTCAATTCCCAATTGCCAAAATTCTACTTTCAAATTAAACTTGGAGACAATTGTAGGTTCTTTGAGAAAGAAGACTTGAGTACTAATCTTTGGAAGGGGAAACTTGTCATCTTTTGGGAAAGCATTGAGAGGTTTGTAATCAATCACTAATCTCTTTTTCCCACGTTTCTATTCAGTCTCTTGTTCACATAAAAAGCCTGAGAAGCTTAGTCGGGGTTTGTGGGCTCGATTAGTTCATGTTGTAATAGGATGGCACATTCTTCTTGGGCTAATTTTAGATCATTAGGTTTCATATATGGATAAATAGCATTTGTAGGATTGATATCCTCATTCTTGTTAGTTGGGAGATGGATGAAGAAGTGAGGATTCTTTCATAAAGGTTGAGGATGTGAGAATTATGCATGGTTTTCAGGATAATGTTCTTAGAATTGGTCTCGTAGGGGCACGTATGGAGGTAGCACTTGTGTGAGTTCAAACACATTTTTTATGTCAGTGTAGGCACTGAAATTGGCACAATATTTAATCCCTAAAGGGAGGATTTGTAATGGAGATGCTTTACAATAGACATTCATGTCAATAAGAATATCTGGGCTGGGGAGATGGTTTTCAAGGACTTTAGTCCAAACCAAATAGTCAGGGAAGAAGTGGATTCCTATTTTTTTTATTAGCCCAATTTTAAAAGAATTTCCAATAGTAGTCGTGAAAAACTCATCGTGTGAACTCCATGCTTCAAGAGGTAAAATGTTAGGCTTCAGAATACTTCGACATGATCTAGTGTCCATATAACCAATAACTTTAATGGACCTATCATATTTGTCTTATTGTAGTAATTGGATATGGACATAAGGTCAAGGAATTGTGAGGGGTCTCAAATCTAACTTCAAACACTTTTTTTGTGACATGTGTAACATGTCATCTTCAGTATCATCAGAAATGGAGATATCAAATGATTCAAACTAGTCATCAGAAGAATCAAGTGGAACAACAAATTTGGTCTCTTCATCTTCATTGGATTGTTCTTCAATGAAATCTTCAATGTTTCCATCATCTTGGATAGGCATGATAGCTTCAATGGAATTTAATAGATTGACATCCCTTTTCGTCTTATTAGGACATTGACAAGCATAATGTCCCGGCTTGCCACAGATAAGACATCGATTTGCCTTCTTTGCTTAAGGATTTTTTCGTTTGAAGAATCTGACAAATATACATCGTTTCTTTCTTCTGAAGGGTGGATAATTTCTTCTAGAAGAAATATGGGATTGATGAGATTTCTTGTAGGAGAACTGTTTGTGATGATGTTTCTTTTTTATTTGACAATCACAGTCTTTTTTTCTCCTTATACTTGATTTTCATATAAGGATTTTTACAAGCCTTTTTCAATAGAGGACCAACTTTCATCATCTTCTTAAAAAACATTTGTTGATCACACAACTTGTCAAATGAAGCTAAGGCAAGTTGATAGATTCTCTAAGAGATTTATCCGTCATATCTCTTCGTAATACGGCAATGGTCCTTTGTAATTCAGGTTGTAACTCTTCTAGAAGAGAGGAAATGAATGTATAATGGAGGTTAACATCATTGAATCCATTGAGAAGATAGTAACATGCGATCATACATTGATAATGTTTATGTAGATCTCTTTTATCCAGAGAACATCATTTCATGTTAAAACATTCCTACTTGATTTGTTTATCAATGAGCTAGAAATCACCAATAAACTCTTTATGAATTACGTCAAAAAGTAATCCACCAGAAGTAAATTGAATGTATTGCAGTCGTCGATAATCATCTAGACTTTGTCACCATTCTCGCAAAGTGTAGGTAAAATGAGAAGTAAACTTAGACAAAATATCTCTTAATGGATTATTTGGTCGAGACATTTGCAAGTAAATCCAAGCACAAATTCATAGAGGCACACTCTTCATTTTTTAGGTAAAAGATCATCGAAGGTAAACTAGGGTCCTGAAGTAGGTCTAGTTGGTGCTAGTACTGGTGCTGCAAGCAGTGAGGTTCTGAAAAGTTCAGTTCCTATGGATTCAACTTCACTAATGACTAGTTCAACCTCAGTAGGTTCAAGCATGGTCATCATAATCTGAGCTAAGTAAGATCAAAAAATTGCTTAGACTCATTTAAAGATGGTTCGGATATTTCAAAAGATTGCTTAGATATATTAGAATGCACATAGGGGCATTCTTCATTAGATATATCAAGAATGGATATTGGTGCAAGAGTTGTTGCGATGAACTTTTATTAAGGAGCTTTGTCTTTCCTAGTAGAGGGGGAGGTTATGTTTTTGGTGGAGAAGAAGGTGTAGTGTGAATTTGTAAGGGTTTAGTCCATGGATTAGCTAGTATGAAGGTTATGGCTCAAAGGACTTGTCAAGTTTAGGTTTTAACGACTTGGTCATTTGGGTTTACTGATGGTGGTGAATACTTTCTCATAATTAGCAGCTTCAGGATATGTTAGTGAAGAATAGATGGGTTGGATAATTGGAAAAGAAGTGGGGTAAGCTCCATAAACAGTTTTGGACTATTCTCTCTGCATGTCGACTTCCATTCGTTAAAGTACTTCCTTCACCTTTCTGAGTTCTTGCTCCTTATGGGTGAAATCAAGTCCAAAATATTGAGTAGCAACATATCTTCTAAGATCAGTATCAAGTTGGGCCATATGATCTTTTAAAGACTTATATAATATTTGGATTTGTGAAGAGACTGTATCAACTCGTTGGTAAGTAGCCTGCATTTGTTGATTAAGCCTATCAAGTTTGGAATCAATTCATTGAAGGCCAAAGCATTGTCAGTCTACTAGTTGAGAGTTTCATCAAAAAAAGTTAAGATCATAGTACTATGAGAAATAATTCCTATAGCATGAACATAAGTGTTAGAAATAACCTACTATTATCATCAGTTCGTCTCTCCAGTGGAAGCAATTTTTCCTTGTATGGTTTGACCATCATGCAAGGAATGGTGTTTGGAGTAGGAACAATAGGAATAGAAAGAATAACTGGATAAAGATGTTTGAAAATTGCCTTTGGATGGAGCAAATGTTCCTAGTCAACAACTTTGAGTAATTCTTGAAGATTTCTGGGTCTTAGTCTTGGGTTTTTAATTCCATTCCAAGGTCGAGAATTAGGATCATCATCATCATTTTGACGGTGGAATTGTCGAGCAGGTTGACAACTATAAATTTCTATTTACTGTTGTTTTTTTTATCTTTTTCTTCTTTCGTCGAGTATATAGCTCATCATCATTACTGTTTGATTCATAATTCAAACAGATCTCACAATGTGGTTCAAACATGGATGATCTCAGACAAAATGTCCATGATGATGACTAACGTATACAGGTTCTCCATCAAGTTTGAAATAATAGATTGGAGTTCCATCATTGCCTGTTGTATGTGAGAATACTAGTTAAAGCATAAAAATAGAACCAGATGTAGTTGAGGGTCCGTGTTGATCTTTACAGGCTCTGTTGTAAATGGATTTCACCGATGCGCCTTATAAGGTCTTGATGATAGGAGGTGTGGTAATGTGAAAAGAGTGCATATGAGGAGCATGGTACACTTTTTGATAATTTGTGATCCATTAAGTTGACATCAACCTTTTAAGCTCCATCAGTGGCGATTGCTTTAGGATCTGAATAATGGTAGTTTGATTATGAGATCTGTCTACGACCATGTACAAGGCATCTGAAGTGGAACTGAGGATATTGAGATCTATTGTATGATTATGCAAATGGTAAATTATTTGATGGTGTAGAGTGGCCATAATGTTGTAGGATCTTGTTCTGCTTCAGTAATTCAGATCTGAACTTGGAGTCATTCAGACAAGATGAGATCATCCAATCTGATATTAAAATCAGGGGCAATAATGAGGATGACATTTTCATTATTGAGGGTTTTCAGCAGAATATTAATTAGTGCATTTTGGTACGTAGTATAAGCAGTGTCAAGAAGGGGTATCCTGGCTGTAGCAAGAATTCCTTTTCTTCCATAGAGGGTGAGCACAAGATGAATAGCTCCAATATGAAGATGAGTATGATTTTGTTCTCTCCAAAGAGAGGAATTTCTAGCTTCACATACTATTTTGTTATAGTGACTTTTAAACCACATTGTTCCAGACAGGAACTTTGGATAATTTCTTTAAGTTTTGGACAATATGTAAAGAGAATGGTTCTTATATTTCTTGTCCAAGAGCGGTCACAGGAGTAGATGCTATGGGGACAGAGCAAATGTAAAGAAGTATCAGAAATACGACTTTCTGCAAAAAGATGGGTGATTTCAGAAGGTTTTCAATTTTATTGGAAAGAGTACGTTTAACATTAGAAGGGAAATTGACAATAGAAAGGGTTGAAGAAAGATGTAAAGACATCGACTACTTAATTAATAAAGAAGATAGAAAAACCAAAATGAAGGGACTTTTTATAATGTTGAGTTCCGTAATTTAATCATAATTCAGAGAAGGTTTTAGATATCTAATTTTGCTTGACTAAATGGTTAGGTCCTATAAAATTTAAATTAGGAAGTTACGGAGGAAGTTTAAACTCTCAGACGTGAAGCTTTAAAAGAAGGTAAACTAGACCCTTTATTCATAAGGCTTGTATTTAATACCATTATGACAATTCTGATTTTAAATCAACCAAGTAATTTATTTTAGATATTTTAAATTTTACAGATTTTTTGACAATTCATAAAAGATAAATAAATTTAATTTTCACTAAGACTTTCATTTACATGTCATTAGATTAAATCCATAAATTTTCTCTTTCTTTGGAATTATTAATTTTTTATGATCATTTTCTTTTTTTTCCTTAATCTTTTATTAGGGTAATTGAACTTTTTCAGGGAAGTTAGATCATCAATGTGAGACTTGGAATAAAATTCGACCTCAAAAGGGAAGGGATGTTATTAAGTAATTAAGAAAAAGCACCTCTCTGTACAAATAAAGGATTCAATAACCATTTTATTGAAGTCAGGAAATCAATTTATAGTTTATTCGTATTCGTTACTGCTATTTCCTTTGTGCATTGGCACTAAGGGGGTAAGTACAACACATAACCTATTGGTTTTAAGTCTTTACTTTTCAATTGATAACGAAATTATAAATTACTTTTGGCCTATTAATTATTAACTTCAAAATACTAAACTACAGTTGACAGACATTGTCCAGATGGACCAAAAGTAGGGAAAGGGTAATAAGTTTTATTCATTTGCTTCACTAGAGCATGCTTTGAAATGTATTTCTACGCATTACTGTATTCTGCATTCGTAATTATCAAACGCCGATCATTAAAGTAAAAGAAAATATAAGATATGAACACTGACTGGACAAATAACTAACACATAATCCTCAACTTAGACCAAGGATTTAGCTGACGATTGGACCTAACCAGGCATCGAAACAATACATGATGTATTGTCTTACTTGTCATTTCCAAGGACAAGAAATATGTAACTTATTGTAAGATTATTGCTCCTTTTGAGAAAAAGAGTATTTTAAGGATTAACTCTACAAATCAAAGATGTACACATTAAATGGGAAAAAAGAGATTTAAACTACTCTAAGAATTAAGAGATTGAATGAACAATGAGGTCATATCTATACATTCAACTACACAGTAGTCCATTGACTTGCAAAACAAGACAGAAGGAGGGGCCTCAACTGCTACGCAACAAATCAAATATGTTTGGCCTCAACTATGTCGCGCTCTTGGCAATCTTGACGGTGCTGTAGAAGCGCTTCAGGTCCTTCATAGCCTTTTCCTCGATCTGAATGGATCGAATTGATGATGGTGTATCAATCTCAGGTTTGAACCAGCGGTTCATCCCAGGAGAATCTGACGGCGATCCCTGGCCACTGGCAACTGCAAACCCCGTCGTTCTCAACTTTGGACTGTGGGAAATATTACCCTGCTGTTTTCCCTAATATTCAGAAAGCAGACAAAAACAGCAGAAATGCATGCCTATGAAGTTCGCACAAATGTACAACCAGAAAAATGATTGAAATGGAGACAGTGCATGATATTGAAACACTTGTAAATCAAGTGAGTCATTTAATCAACAAGAAACGGAATTTGAGGAGCCATATACAGGGAAATAAATAATCCTATGAAATCATGGAATGAATATGAGATCCACTTTCCATTTTCAAAAATATTAATGGAGCATCGGCCTATATGAATAGTAAGTAAATCCCCAGAAAAAAAGAACAAGGGTTAATATGAATACCTGCTGCATTTGAATATCCCTAAGAGACGGACGAGAAATATGTGGTGGAGTCCCAGCAGCCCAAGTAGGGGTGCCTTTTTCCACATCAGAGTCTTGCGATGGATCTGCTCCGATAACAGGTATTGGTTTGGATGGCAAAAATGAACTTAGCAAAACTTTCCCATCAATTCTGTCATTTAAATGATCCTCCATGTGATCCTTGTTCCTTATTGGTTGACTAACTTTGACTTTGCTCTGCTCATCCTGAATCTCTCGAAGCGTAGTAGATCCCTTCGAAACCTTAGCCCCACCCCATGCAGGACCCTCACTTTTAGGTGTTAATGGAGGTGGACAAGCTTCTTTGGGGGTATCATCAAGGGCACCACTTAAGAACATGGAAAGCCCACCTTTTCGGTTCTTCTTCTTAGATGCAGCACATGATGCACTTTTACCTTTCGATAATTCAGAGTTGCAATTCTTCTGAACAAAGAAGTCGTTGGGGGCTTGGTTCCCCACACAATGCTCAGACATCCAAGGTTGCTCCTTAAAAATATTGGAAACAACCAAATGTGAGATGTCTTAAACTGAGCTCTGACATCTCAAATTTCTATCCTGGATAACTTGAAGAAAATAACCAATATAATTTCTCAAAATTTGAACTATAACAATACCAAAAACTGTTACTTACCTGTCTAATATCATCAAATACCTAAGCACAATTCATTTGAATATTGGAGGCAAATGATTGTACAGGAAGCTTACCTTCTTAGATTCTTCAGAAATCTCAACATTCAGGAGTTCCTTTTGAGAGTTTGATAATACCTCACTTCCGCTAATACTAGTCACTGCTTCCAATTGTCCCAACTTTTGTTTGCTTCTTCTTTTTTGTTTCTTTGAAACCTCAGCCCTTTTGTTCCCTCTCACGTCTAGCAAAACTGATGCTGATCCTTTTGACTGTGCAGTCCCAACTGGAACACCAAGCTCTACTAGTGAACTTTCAAGTGCTGGCCTTGTTTTCAGCTTTGCAGTTTGTTGGTCATCAAGAAGATGACCATTAGCTTGTTTTGCCTCCAGTATCTCAATCTGTTGTAACTTCTTTCGCAAAGCTCTAACTTGTTTTGAAACACTTTGAGCTAAATCATCTTTAGGTTGTAGAAAAGAGTCTGATCGCTGAACTGCCTCCGTTATCAAATTACGTTTATTATTATTGTAGTCACGAGTTCTTACAACTTCACTTTGACAGTCTTCCTCTTCACTATTTATAATAGCAGGGAAAGTAGCTGTTGGAGTAGGCAACTTACGGTAACTCCACGGTTCAGATGACTTTATATCTAATAGATTTTCAAGGCTAACTAAGAGCTCTGGCGCAGCACTAGCAAATGCATGCGATGAAACAGTTAGAATGTAATCAAGGTTGTGAATGACTATACCCTGCAACATGACACCAAAACAGTGATAGATCAATATAGAGTAGGACCATTGCAGCTGCATTGCCTACAGCAAACTAAACACCAGGAGTACGTATAGCAAATAAAGAATGAAATATGAAAAAAGACAGAACATCCAAGAAAAAATATAACAATGATTTGTGTCAGGAATGATACAAAAACTGTTGAGACTGTATTAGCATAAAAATTATGATGAACAACTATTGAATGGGAGAAAACCCCTAGCCAAACTGACACCATGTTACCTACAATTGGCCCTGGCAGGCTGACTCTGAATCCAACATGTCATGAGTAAAATAACTTCATCTGAGGAAGCTTACTTGGGTCAGAAATATTTTTTGTAGTTAAGTAATACTGCAAGTTCATCATGCAAAAGCCTTTGAGATTTTTCTTCAGAATTCTACTATCATCTCAAGAAATACCTCACAGTGCTTGCGCAGATCATCAGCTCCAAGAGAATCGGCAATTTCAAGCATTTGAACAGCATTCCGTGGCTCAACAAGGCTTTCAGCTGCAACTTTTTCACAAAGGGCTTTTAAGCTGGGTGGTGCTGGCTGATGCCAACAATTATCGTTCTGGGAAGTTGACAATGCATGGTTAGACACCATGTCATTGACCATCAAATCTTCATCAAGTTCTGCTTCCTCCCCAACTTGTAGCTTCTTTATCTGAGAAGTTTTGGTAACATTTGGAGAATATTTTGGATGATAGACCGAACTCAGAATCAGTAGATGTGTTTCACCAACTGAAACTGAGGTAGCCCTCTTCACACCATGTACACGAGTAGGAATTGGCAGCTTATCTTTATCTTTTTTCCCATCCCACATGAAAACATCACCAGAAGCAGTAACAACAGCACTCCAGTATTTCCCAGCAGATATACTCACCACACTTTTTCCACACAGTGAATAGAGCTGCAAAAGAAATTGGTGTAACATCTTTCACAAGAGCTTCTAGAACATAGTCAAAGAGACAGTTTCATTCAGAAAAACCTGTTGACATCTAAGATCAGCATCTGCTGAGACCCAATAAAATAATGCACCATCATCTGTGAGAGCCAAGCTATGCACCATCCCAGCAGCAATAGCTGACACATGAAGCCGTTCCATTCGATGGAACTTTAGAAGGGTGCTTCCACTCATCTTTAAATTTCTAGTAACAATGACACGTCTTGGTGTAACAAGTCGATGACCCCAAGTGTAGATCTGTGAACAAGAAGTGTTTTAGTATTTAGCTCTATTACAGCTGAAAGGTAACAAGATGTTCATGAAAACAAGACTAGCCCACAAGATGAAATCAAAATCAATAAAATGCCACAGCCTCAATTAAAGCTAAAAAGGTAAGGAGTATGCATGTCTTTGAAATCACTCAAAATTACCTCTCCATCAGCTCCCAGCACAACTGTGTGATACTTTGCCGCTGAAACTTTAGTGAAGACCTTACCTTTCAAGTACTCAACCACTCTTGGAGTGTAATTGGATGCCGAATTAGAGGTTCCATAACCAAGTTGACCTTCTCTGTTACAGCCCCAGGTGAAAACTTCACCAGAATCGGAAACCACTGCAGTGTGTTTGTTTGCTGCAGCAACAGCAACAACCCTTGACCGTAGGGAAGTCACTTTCCGAGGTGTGGGTTGAGTGTCAACGGTGTAGCCGAGCTGACCCTCTGCAGAGCATGATAAGTAGCATCTTTGAAATATGCACACAAAGTTGTACATAGCTAAAATTCACCAAAAATAGGGTAGACAATATCCACCTCGCCAAGAGAATCAAACATCATAGAGGTGATATTGAAATTGGAGGCTATAGGTTTTAAAATTTTCCTCAGTCAACAGAATCCAAATTTACCTCTATTGGATCCCCAGGTGAAAACTTCCCCACCCTCAGTAGCCAGAACAGTGTGATGTTTAGCAGCTGCAATTGCCTTCACACAGCGGGACCCCAGGCCAAAAGTCACCAGACGAGGAGTAATAACTGCAGCTTGACCACTGAAAAGAAAAAAAAGGAAACTCACCATGTTTGTTAACAAGTTAGTCAAACAAATCAACGTTTTCTTATATAGATATGATTTGCCAGGAGTTTCTTGCTATCATTTCACACAAACAGAAGAGTGAGAACAGAGAGAAGGGTAAACAGTTCTTGACTGCTGCAGTCAGAACATGCAGGAATGGAGTAATACTTACTAATAACCAATTTATAGACACTATCTTCTAATTACATAAATACAAATAAAGTTTACAGCTTCCAAGATTCACAATTTATTTGTGGGCATGGACAATGGATCAAGAGGAATATTATACCTATGGATATCAAAGTCAGGATGGCCAAGGCGGCCCCCTCTTCCAAATCCCCATGTGTAGACCTCACCTCGTGCACTAACTGTTACACTGTGGAACCTTGCAGCAGAGACCAATTTAACAAAAGAGCCATGAAGTGTGTCAACCTTACAAGGGAGCTTTTGTATATGTGCATTTCCAGTTCCGAGCTGAAAATTTGCACCACTTCCCCAACTAAACACCTCGGTGGCTACCAAAGATGGAAATAATAGTAAAAAGTCACCACCATATAAAAAAAAATGAGTTTGCAAGCACAATAAGATACCCATCAATCAAGTTGTAATATAGCAGTGTGTACCCAAATCTTGTTTTTCTCCAATGGCCTTTAGTACTGGTCCGGATAGCAGATCTATTGGTGTACGGTATTTAAAGTCTTCTGACAAAATAGAAGCACCAGATTGAAGAAGGAGACTCGCCACTGTAAGATGGCCAAAATGTAAAGCCCTGTGGAGACTACTCCATCCTGATTCTCCATCCTAAAATGAATAATTTTTAAATTTCATCAAGGGTTAGGTGAGGTGTTAATCATATGATCAGAGAATACAAGATTAAATTGCAATGTAATACTTAGAATTGTAACTAATGAATTTTCTAACTGGAAACAAGCTAACAATAAGAAAATAATGGAAAACATCTTTTGAAGCTTCCCAAATGCAATACAAATTTAGAAAAATGAAAAGCAGTTTTTCCAAACATTTTCTACATTTTCAATTAGGAAGAATATGTGTTGACCACAAAAATCCATGTCCCTTTTGTCTAGAAAGCTTCGTGGAAAATTGCTCACAACATGTTCTAATTATCTATTAAACTAATAAAGAGCAGATGAAGTTTCTTCTCTCACTGAATAAGCAAAAAGGGTATAAAAGCATCACAACTTCACAGCATCATGCATATATCCACAACTGGGACAACAAAATCAATTATTAATGAGTCTTCAATACCAAAACAAATTGACTGATTCTAGAGCCTGTGAAGAATAATTGAATGTCAACTTTAAGACACAATTATATAGATCCATAGTCATTGATTGTCAAATAGAGGATCTTCAACCAAAATACATTGCGTTTTAAGAGAAGAGAGTTTGTTATAGGGGCAGCTATAAAAGTGAAAGTCAAATAAAATACAAAAATATTTTTACCAGCTCTGCTGTTGACCATTCTGTTTTGGGAAGTGAACCAATTAGTTCAAAAATGTCTTTACTTTAAGAACATTTTAAGAGCAGTAAATAAAGTATAAGGAGTGTTACACACCCTAGCATCAGGATCAGCACCAAATGCAAGAAGCCTCCTAACAATAGGAATGTGATTCCTCCAAATTGCGACATGAAGGGGTGTCAGACCAAACTTGTTTCTTGAGTTAATATTACCTCCATTCTTCTTAAGTTGAGCCAACGCTGAATCTACATCAGCCAAAGAACCTTCTTGCACAGCAATCCATAAGTCCTTTTGGGAACCACTAAGTGAAAATTTCCGAACATGTATTTGATTGTTCTGCTTTTGTCCTCGAGCTGGAAACGGCGACTCCATTTTTATTATTATTAATAGTCTAAACTACTCTTTCTATTATTTGCTGCTTGATGTTGCTAAACAGACACTTATGTCTTCCCTAGATATAGCCACACCCACTCTTTAGTCATTACACAGCTACCAAAGTTATCTGGCCCTTGAACGGCATTCTTACATAAACTAAGAAGTATACATAACTTGAACTAATTCCATTTAGAATCCGGTTTTATATCAACAAACTGTTAAGCCACCATCATCATCTCCATCTGTATCATGAATGCAGACCAGCTCCAACAACCACTCACAGATTCCCATCAAGAGTAGAGAATTGTCTAACCAGCAATCAAAGTGAACAGCATTAACAACTGCTGGTTCATAAATATACCTATAGGGAAAGATAAAATAGTATTAGTACATGGAAGAAGAAAAAAACACAATAACAGAGAAGAATCTACCGGACTTTTCTTTTTTTTTTTTTAACATTACCGTAAACAACCTCATGATAAGAAAATGAGTAAAAAGTAAAAACAAATGAAGTGATTCACATAAGGATTACACACTTATGATGCTTCACTAGGAAAATGCACCTGAAAAGGATGCAGCATAAAAGTCAGATAGGCAACAGGTATACTAATCTATCCAGGTAAAATCAACAGATCCACATTCAAGTACATAATTGACAGTAACATACTTCGCAATAAACCACTAATACGTGTTACTGAAGCAAAGGAAAGTTTCAAATTTGAATACCAATTGAATGATTATTCAAATACTTTAAAGCTTCATAACCAATATGCTGGCTTTCATATTTCAGTAAAATGATTCAACACGGAACTTACTAAAAGTAACAAGCCCCATTGAGGCAATGCTGCATGTAACTAATTCCAAAGGCAACTTGGAATGAGAAATCACATATTTAGGAAAGTTCAAAAATAAAAATGCAAACAACCAAGGACTAAATGAGATCCCGAACTAAGTCCCATGGAAGAAAACATTTAAAGATAGTGTCAGCGTTTTCGTAAGTCAATCGGCTTCCGCCCCTAAAACCAATCCAAGCAATCGAAAGAAAGACGACCTAGTTAACTCAGAACTCAACAACGGAAAGAAAACTTCATAACCAACCAAGTAAGAACATCCCAACTACAGTTAACAAAGAATAGGACACCAGTTACACACAAAACCTAGATCCACATTGCATCCCTGATCATAAACAAACCTAAATAAAAAAATTGGCAAACTTTAACAACCAAAACAACAGAATCGGCATCAGAAGCAACAAATCCTACATCTCTCTAACTAATTCATGAAGTCACCCCCAAAAGTTAACGCATATTAGGATTTGCAAAAATTCACAGGAAAAAAAAAATAGTCCCAGAACCAGAAGTAGGAAAAGCATTGAACTCAACAAAATTATAACTGTAAGAGGCCACAAAAAAGAAAAAAAAAAGAAGTGAATCGAGAAAACAATAACATTTGATTGAAAATGAAGATGTCAAAATCACCTTAGGCCTTCACTCGAGAAACAGAAGTGGAAAGAAAAATAAGGTAAGGATGCTTATATGCGCTTGGTTTCGGTTTCAAAAGAGAATCAAACCGTAGAATATGCCTCGACGATACCAAAGCAAACCAAGGCATCAAAATAAAAGAAAACATGAGAGAGGATCGAACCCCTGTACATGTATTGTATATGAAGGTCAGGAATGGGGTTAAATTCTAGGACTAGAGGTGGCAACGTGCGAGTCTATGAAAAGTAACCACTTGGATTGTACCACGTAAGGTAGAGTGCGTGTACCGGTGATCCAGGGTATGACACGTGGCAAACAACTGAGTAGACATGAAACCAAGAGCATCGAGGAAGCGAGAAGTAAAAAAGAAATGTTATTTGGCATGTGGCGAAGTTCTTGGCAGTTGGAACCGTCAACATCGTAGGTTGTGTCGGGGGTTATATTTCGAATGCCTTGTTTATCCTCCTCCGCTTTTACTTTTCTAAGCCAATTTTTATTTTCTTTTACGAGCCCTTCTCACGATATGATTGTCTTTTTAATTAAAATGAATTAATAAATAAGAACCCTAAAAGGTGGCCCATGTGTCAGCCCTAGCAAATCTTTTTTTAAGAAAAGAAAGAATCAATCAATAAAGAGAGCTCCGAGGTGTATTTCTAATCATCACAGCACATCAAAGAATGCTACCAACAGTGTACCCAAGGCGCGGGGAGAATTAAAATTATTAATTGAACTCTATCAGTATAAGTAAGGCTTTTGTTGCACTAACTGAGATCCTTTTCTGAATTTTCTCAATGAATGGTAAGAAATCCATATAAGATGGCCTCCTCTCCTACTAGAGATAAGGAACTCCAAGATAGGTACAAGCAAGCTATTTCGATTGTAATCCTATCAAACTAGTAATAATTAAAAAAAATAAGATCTATGGCAGATAAGGATATAAAGAAGCAACTTTTATCCTTATTCATTTCTACCTCATAAGATTCTTTAAAGCACCTTAAATCATTCATTAAGGCCTTATAGAGTTGGAATATGCCTCAAATAGAAGCAATAAGTCATCAACAAAAAAGAGGTTATGAATTTTAAGTTGCTTAAATTTAAAATGATATTTAAAGCTCCTTTTATGCTTAATCAAATAATTCATAAGCCTTGATAAGACTTTCATTGCAAGAATGAATAAGTAGGAAAATAGATGATCACCTTATCTAAGCCCCTAAGCACCACCGAAGTATGTAATAGGCTCACTATTAACCAATACACTATAAGACATACTGGAAATGCATTGAGAGAGCCAATGAACAAACCTTGGAGGAAAACCAAAAACATGCAAACTATTGACAATAATACCTAATAAATAGAATCAAAGACCTTATTGGAGTCCATTTTGATAGCATAACTCCTAGAAGAGCGCTTCCTTTTATAGTTTTTAAAGAATTCGTATGCTAATAACACGTTATCACTAATTGATCTTATTAATATAAATGCACTTTGAGAAGAACTAATCAATGGTTGTAACACTTCTTTGATCCTAAAAACAAAGACTTTGAAATTAACTTGTAATTTATGTTATTGTAATATATGTCCCTGGATTCCTTCAAAATGTTAGGATTGACAATTTTTGGCACTAAGGTGATGAAGGTTTTGTTTATTTCTCTAAGCATACAACCAATGTTAATGAATTATAATACCACATTAGTAATCAAACACTTCAATAAATGCCATGAATTATGCAAGAAAAGAGCATTTAGACAATCTTGACATGGGACCTTATTTGAATAAAGAGTCAAGAGGACTTTCTCCAATTCAAAAACTACAATAGGTCTGATTAATAAATTTGCATCAACTGAAGAATTTTTATCAATAATAAAGGATTGTAGCTATTGAACTAAGGAGGAGAAATTAGATGAGAACCCAAGGAACTAATTGAAATAATCATAAGTGGCCTTTACAAGATCAAACTAAGATGAGATAATAAGCCCATTAGGCATCATAAGAGAAGTAATTCGATTATGATTCCTCGTTAAGAGCACAAATTTAAAAAAAAAATGAAGTACTTTTGTCTCTATACTTAAGTCATTTAATCCTTAATCTTTAATTGGGAAAGGAATAGCTAATCTTAATAACTTGCATATAATAAGATAAGGCCTCTTTTACTCCTATTTTAACAAGATATTAAGAGAAACTTGATAAAGCATTTGTTACAGCTTATCTAGCTTATCTTTAACTGATGTAAAAATAACTTAGGTGTCATTGTATTCTTCTCTTTTTTAGTAATTTAAGTTCCTCTTTAATCCTTTGTAGTTTTCTCATACAAGTAAAGGACTTATGTCCATTAAACTGATGAGACATCCCTTTTAAGATCATACTTTCAAATTTAAGGTCATTAATCAATTAATTATTGAACTTGAAATGAAAGTAAATGATCCTTTTCAAGTTAAGGCCATTAATGACAATTGGAGGATGATAATAGAATATAAGATTCCTCAATAATGCAACACTTTTAGGAAAATTGCTTAGCTAAAGATTGTTCATCATAACTCTTTGATGGTGTAATTTTATGTTTTAATCACAAGTCTATGGTGCCTAACACTAGTGAGTACAGGTCAAAAACTTGAGAACTAGAAGTGCTACTACTTACCATCTTTCTATTATCAAGCTAAAAAATTGTTTTGATGATGATGAATCAAACGCAAAATTAAAATAATAAACTAAAATAAATAAACACAATACTATCTAGATCGAAGATTAAACTAAAAAATAATCAAAGAAAATAGTGGTACTTAGACTTTGAATCCCCTTAAGACTTCTCATGCAATTATAATTTTACTAAATTTAATTTATAGTTTATTAAATTGTGGAAATTCCTATCTTATATTAATATTTTTGGTTTAGACTATTAACACTTAACCCTCAGTTGATTAACTGAAATCTCTTTCTAGTTAAAATCCCTAAGATTGCATTAATAGGTTTAGAAATTTTGCTGACCCTAATGTAGAGGATCTATGTCGATTTATCTTTAAGTTTACATGCAATTCTTTTCAATTATGGTAGAATTATTCCTACAAAAGGATTTCTCAATCTTAATTATATGAAATCATACATGAATTAATACATTAGGAATATTAATTCAAGAATAGCTAAGAACACAAAATCTCAATGAAACTTAAGAATGAATTAAGTTATAACAAAATCAGTGCAAGGTATATCCAAGAGTTCATCTAATATAAGTACTAATAAAATGATAGTTTATAATTATAATCATTTTAGCTCCTTCTAACCCATGAAGGCAATTAAGAACTAAAAACATAATATGAACGAATTAAGAACCAGAAACCATAGAATAAATTAACAAACAAAATGCATTAAACATAGGATTAAAAATGTAGTCTATTAAGTAGTTATCACTCTGTTAAGCTTCTTTTGTAACACCTCGTTACCCATGTCAAGGCTAAAATAGGAAATATGAAAGATTACTGAGAGATTAGAAATATATTTCATGCTCATGCATTATATGATAAGCACATATATGTGATTATTGAATTTGTGCATATGAAAAAAATTGTACATGCATTCATTGACAATTTTCCGGTATAATTGCTTTATTTATATGAAATGAGATTTTTATTGAGAATCATGGTTTATGTATATTGAAAATTTAATTGGAAGGCGTGTTTAGTGATTTTGAATTTTTGGTGAATTTTAGAAATAATTTTTTAAAATGTTGAATATTATTATACTAAAAAATTGCGAGTAAATTGGTGAATGGAAAATGGAAATGAAAAACCAAATGATATTAGAGAATTTTGAAAATGATTTTGAAAATTTAGATATGACTTTAGAATTTGTGAGAAGATGTTATTAGAAAAGTTTGGTGATAATTGGAATGAAATGATGGGAGTTATGGAACTAGTTTAATAAGAACTAGTTAGTTGGGAAACTAGCTAAGACCTTAGGAATAGGACAAGTGTCCAAGTCCAAAGTTAAGTCTTAACTTTGAAAGACAAGTTACTGTTCTTGTCTTCATCTCTCTCGTAGCTTTCTTCTCCAAAGTTGCCTCTTTTACATAAAGCTTTTCATCAAATCTTCACCAAAGAAAAACATTGTTCTCATCTATTCTTTTGCTACTCCCAACTTCGGTTTTCTTTCATTTTCCTCAAGAAAAACCGAAACTTGCCAACCTCTACAATGGTGTACGTGAGTTGCATGAAGTTTAGGGCTCCTTTAGTTTCTGCTGATTTTGGAGCTATATCAAGTAAGTATTGTGTAAATCCTTTAGAGTTGTTGTTTATGAAACAAAAATGGTGATTAGTTGATATTTCATATTCATAAGAAAAATGGACATTTTAATGAAAACCATGTATGGAGTGAAAATATGGATATGTTGATTTTTCAGATTTAAGGATAAATATGTTATAAGGTAGTATAGAAATGATCTTTAGAGTTGAAAGAGCAATGGAAATGTGTATGAAATTGATGCAAAAAATTATACTTTATTTTGGTAAAATTCATATAAGCTTGGTATTCACTGTTTTAGCATGAATTTTTGGATGTTTTGAAATGAACTGAAAATGAATTTAGAGTTAAAGAATAGGTTTGTGGTGATATCTGGGAAAGAGAATAAATGATTTAAAATGAAAGTTTGAGGAAGAAATGAAGAAAATGCAGAAGTTGAATGTGCAGAAAAATGAGAGTGAAACAGTGCAATAAAATGGATATATGCGTGAATGAATTTTCTATCTTGATGTATATGTTTTAATCTAGAATTTGGAGTTGTTTTTCAATGATTTTAGTTGAATGGAATTGGAAAATGAGAGTAGAATCAAATTAGAAATGTTAGATAGAGAGAAAGAAGAGGAAAAAGATGAATAAAATGCAAAAAAATGAAAAGCTGCGTAAGTGATTTTCTGGTTTGGATATTTGGGTTTAATTATGATTTTCAATTTGTTTAAGAGTGTTTTGAGTTGAAATAAGAGTCAAAAATGAAGTGAAATTAAAGGAAAATAGAGATAGAAATGGAAGAAATAAGAAAAAAGAAAAAAAGAAGAAGAAGAAGTTGCAGAGTTAGGAAGAAGGGAGATGAAAGAAAAGCACGGTCGTGCAATAAAAGAACTTGGAAAAGCACAATCATGCTTCTACATGATCTTGACTTTTCTATTGAGTTTGAAAGTCACGATTGTGCTAGAGCATGATCGTGACTTTTTAAACCCGTTGAAAACTCACGATTGTGACTTCTATGGCTACAGATAAATGTAAACATCCCTTGATCTTTTGGCCATATCTTCTTCTCTCGACCTCCAAATGACATGGGACTTGAACCATTAGATTTAAAACACATCATTCTACATCTCCACAAAAAATTATAGCCATCTGAAATCATTTGGGAGAGACTGAGTGATAAAATTGAGACAAAAATTGGTTTTAGAATTTGGGTGTGCACGATCGTGTATTAAGGTTGCACAGCCATGACTTAATTGTTGGTGTGTGGATGGGCATGCATTATGGTTGCACACTTGTGACTTGATTTTCTTGGAATGCACGGCCATGCACTGATGTTACACCGCCGTGACTTAATTTTAGTTGGGTTAAAAGTGTACGTTCATGCACCAAAGAGGTTTTTGCACCCTAAATGTTAGACCCCGTCTCCGGAGTCCAACTCAGAGGTCATAAAAACATGAGTTCTGATTTATTTAAAACAATTTTAGTCACAAAGATATAAACATTAATGAATACATCAGAGTTTCAATAATCACTTGGGCCCATTACAGAACACAATGCTTGTTTTCATAATATCTTTACATTTCAAAAACCACCCCTTTTAGCTTATTACAAAAATACAAAATAGCAAATTTGAAGAAATTTCTCTTAGTTATCACCTGAAGATGGGATAGAAAGGGGGTGAGCTTGAAAGCTCGTGGGTAACAGTTTATAACGAAAAATAAGCAAAAACCATTGAAAACGTTCACTTGTCATAGAAAAAATCTCATTGAGTTCATAAAGAACTTGTTTCTAAAAATTCTCATCATGTAGTCAAAATCTCAAACTACAAAACGTGAATGCATTAAACTTGTTCACATAACATAAACACATAAGTATATCAGAATGATTCGGGTGGATCCAAAACAGAATGTACTATGCATTTTCACATAATGGTCTTGCATAGCCAAGAACTTATGGGAGTCCATAAAGGAGCTCCATGCCACTAGCGGGGTGAGAGAAGCCTTTAGTCAAAATGCACTTGACTTAACATAGGGGACCACCACAAACCCACATAACATGTATTTCATGACCTGTAAAACATATTGCCCAAAATGACACTTTTTCGAAACTTGATTTTTCATAAACATGAGATATGTCAAAACCATGATTTCATAAACATGTTATCTTTATATAAAAAAACACTTTCAAAGTCTTTTCATAAATCATCACACAACTCATATAACAACATATTGCACTTTCTCAAATCATTCAAAAGCAATAAATGCAACACTTATGATGCAATTGGAAACATTAAACTTTCTTGATTCAAAGTAAACATTAGCGGCTTATTCACTCTATTATAAACATGTACCCACCTTGATTTCCTTGCTTATAGACTTGCTAAAAAATGCCTCTTCTCTTGTGCCTCTTGCCTCATTTGATCCTTTTATACAATAACAAAAATTCCACTTAATAGGGTTTTCAATTGAAAATCCCTTAAGCACAATCACTAAAATTGGTTCTAGAATACTTAAACCCAAGTATTTTCTAAACTTCATGAACTAAAATCCTTCCAAAAATTTAAAAGTTTTAAAATGATCTTACCTTCATTCTTCACCAAATGAAGTGATCTTTAGCTCAAAGGGAAGCTCTTCTCTTCCTTTACTTGTTTCCCTTCTTGAACAATCTCAAAATCTCTCTTGAAGGCTAACACAATTGAAACCCTAGCTTGTTTTCTCTTCTTTCTCCCCTTCTCTCCTTCTCTTCCTATTTCTCTCTCTTCTTCATGACACTCTCTCTTTTTCTCTTCAATTTTTGTTCTTCTCTCTTCTTAAAAATGCAAGAAAACACTTCTTCTTCCAATTATGCTCTTAATGATCGAGAAATGTTCTATTTGCCCTTCCATTATGCCTTATGTCTTTTATGCTTAAGTGCCTTACCAAAAGTACCATTGAACATTCTAACATAACACTTTCTTCTAGAAAAATGTTTCCCATTGTCTTAAGTTTCTAATGATACCAAAATCAATCCATTTGGTTCAAAACTCTAAAAGTATTGCCCTAAACATTTTCGGACTATTCTTATATTGAAATAGTATACTATACTTAAATTCCCCCCAGAAATTGAAAGTCTTAGATACTGAATTAAATTTTGATTTCTTCATACTATTTGTAACTCCATGTCTCTAGTTTATTTTGAAATAATAATCATCTCATTCGGAGCTCGAACGATCCAAAAATCATCAAAATACCGAAGTATGTTCAGTAAAACATCCAATTCATACTCTTCCAATCGATACCCTTACTTTGATTCAATCCATCTTTTTTTAAATCAACATCAAAATCCATAACTTTCATGGAGAGGTATAAAGAATCGTGTTAGAAATCTATTGGTCTAAGAATCACTTTGTTTGAAGGTCAGATGATGAAGTTATGGCCGGAAGAATCAAATAAGGTTTTGTCCTCAATCATATTGAACCTATCTCGGGACAATTGACATAACTTACTCTATCTCGGGACAATTGACATAACTTACTCTATAGTTATCAGATCAAGGTAATTCTTAGAATTTTCAAAAGAAGACTTCAAGATCTATAACTTTTATGAAGACTTGAAGACAAATTCTATCTTCTGTAGGGTCAAAAGTGGACCAGACGATAGGGTCAGACGAAACTAGACAAAAGGTAAGATGAATTGGGAAAAGTGTCATAACTTTCCCTAGAGATGTCGGCTTAAGGTGTTCTTTAGATGGTTTGAAAGAGGCCTTCAATATATACAACTTTCATGAGGACCTAGAAGACAAATTCTATCGTTTGTAGGGTCAAAAGTGGACTAGACGATAGGGTCAAATGAAACCAGATGAAGGATAAGATGAATTAGGAAAATTTTCATAACTTTCCCTAGAGATTTCTTATTAAGGTGTTATTTAATTGGTTCGAAAGATAACTTCAAGATCTACAACTCTTATGAAGACATTGAGGACCAATTCAGTTTTCTATAGGGTAAAAAGTGGGATAAGCTAATAAGATCAGATGAACCAAGATAAAGGGTGAGATAAATTGGGAAAAATGGTCATAACTTTCTCTAAAAAACTCAAATTAAGGTGTTATTTAGATAATTTAAAAGAGGACTTCAAGTCTACAGCTTTCATGAGGACCTAGAAGATAAATTCTATCATCATAGGGTCAAATGAAACCAGATGAAGGATAAGATGAATTGGGAAAATTTTTATAACTTTCCCTAGAGATGTTTGATTAAGATGTTCTTTGAATGATTCAAAAGATAACTTCAAGATCTCCAACTCTTATGAAGACATTAAGGACAAATTCAATTATCTATAGGGTCAAAAGTGGGATAAGACTATAGGATTAGATGAGCCCAGATAAAGGGTGAGACAAATTGGAAAAAATGGTCCTAACTTTCTCTAGAAAACTGAGATTAAGGTGTTCTTTGGAAAATTTGAAAGAGGACTTCAAGATCTACAACTTTTATGAAGATCTCAAATACAAATTCTATCATTTGTATGGTCAAAAATGGACTAGATGATAGGGTCAGATGAACCCAAATAAAGGGTGAGATGAATTGGAAAAATGGTCATAACTTTCTCTAGAGAACTTGGATTTAGGTGTTATTTGATGATTTGAAAGAAGACTTCAAGATATAAAACTTTTATGAAGACCTCAAAGACAGATTCTGTCGTCTAGATGGTCAAATTTGGACCAGAATATGTTCTAGTTAACTTAAGCCGAAACAGAAAGTCAACCTAAGACGAAACAGAGTCAACTTAAGACGATATGACGTCATCACAAACGATATGATGTCATCACAGATGATATGACATCATCACAAATGATATGATGTCATCATTGATGATACGACATCATCATAGATGATACGACATCATTACAGACGATATGATATTATCACAAACAATACTATCTATACTCCTGAGCATTTCCCCTTATAAAGACCACAACTTTCAACTTCAATATTCAAAAATTACATTATACCGTTGGAAATATAGAAAGATGATCTACAACTTTCTAGAAGGAACCTTTCTCTAATTAAGGCTAGATCAATCCAAAATTTCCCTCAAATTCAGAACACGAATTTTACATTCATCCACCAATGTACTGCACTCAGTTTTCAAATTCATGACAAATTTTGAGATTATTAAAGACAGAATTTAAATTCAATGTCTTCATGAGAAATGTAGCCATATGTCTTTGGTTTAATGAAAATCAATAATGATATTGTTTGGATAACTAGAGGAAAAGATATGGCTAAAAGACTGAAACAAACCCAATGAACATTTTCCATATCAACTACCAATTTTGTTTCCAAATCTTTCCTTAACACAACTCATACCAAGATCACCTTTTCTACTTCATTCACTCCTCATTCTCAACTCAATAACATCCATAAGGAAATTATAATCCATGATTAATCATGAACACTAATAACATAATATACATATATATACATATCCTTCATCAACTTACTACACATATTTAACTTCATTTTTGCTTTCATTTTACTTCTAACTTTCACCTTAATTTTTTTTCCCATTTCATAACCTCTCATCTACCAAAAGCACCAAAGCAAAGCGTGAATCTATCCTCACTTCTCATTTACTACTTTAATCTTGCCTATCATTTCTAATTCAAGAATTTTCATCATTTATTCTTTACTTATGACTAACCGCCAAAAATTTCTCATTTAATAGTTCTAACTTCTAAAAAAAAGTTTGGCGTCCAACACTAAACATCCTTCCTTCTTTTTCCTATAACTTCTTCTATAGTCATCCAAATGAGATGAATTTTTATTTGGCGTAAACTAGAGACACAAGAATACAAATGATGAAATTGAGTTGTAATTCAATCTCTAAGAATTTCAATTTCTAGATGGAAGTTAAGTACAGAGAATTGTTTCAGCATAAGAACAAATCCAAAATATTTTGGGTATAACTTTCAGATTACTGAACCAAATTGAATGATCTTGGTGTCATTAGAAACTTAAGAGATAGGAGAACATTTTCTAGAAGAGATTATTTCAAATTACTTCATTTGCATTGTCTAAATGATCAAGAATAGTAGACTCGAAAGTCAGTTTTTGGAAAAATCTGAAATGATTCATTGAGTTATGAATTGTGATTTTAATGGTTTTATTGAGGTATAATCCTAAGTACAAATTATACTTAGGTGAGTTTTGATATATGAATGTTTACATGGTGAGAATAATAGAGCGATACCCAGGATTTTCATGAACATGCATTGTGAATATTTCATTTACATACATGTGCATTCTTAAACACTTATAATTGTGCAAAATGTGATATATGTACATTGCTTAGTATAGAGGAGCAATTGAAACGTCAACATCCAGATGTTGCCGGAACTTCCAAGCAGTAGCTTCGGGAGTGACTTATGAGTAACCTAAACGATTTTTCTCACTTAACTGTTTGCTTAAAAACATGTTTTGAATGATAAGATGAATGTGATTGATTATGTTGATGCTAAACAATGTAGGTTTGAGATTTGATATATTAAGGTGATATTGAAGTGCTACCTATACGTGAATGTGACAGAATATATGTTAATAATGATGTTGAATGTCGGACCTTAGGTCCAATGGAAAATGTGATTTGACTGTGAATGTGCAAGCATGTGATCGATTGAGCATATTATATGTGAAACATTCCTATACATGAATGCGTGTAAGATAAAGGAAGTTGTGACCGGAGTCGCCAGGATAAAGAGCTTAAAGCTTAGAGTGTGATTAGAGTCTTAGGCTTGGTTAAGAATATACCCGATATCCACTAAGGGATATAGGACATAATTTGGCGCAGCTCGATATCCACTAAGGGATATGAGCTAGTAAAATGGTGCTCGATCACAACAACAATAATAAATAAAAGTGAGTCTCACGCGCATTGCATTTATACTTGATATGTGTATTTTTACATGAATGAAATGACCATTATGATTGTTTTTGAAAGTGAAAGGTGGTATTTTATGAGTATCCAAATATGTGAAATATATGATATATGTATGATGTGTTGCATGAATTGAGTGAACCATCGATGATGATTACCTCATTAAGTTCGCAAAACTCACCAAAATTGCAACGTTGAATTTTTAGGACCGAAAGACAACCTTAGCTATTGAGGGACACTACAAGCAGTGTAAACTTATACTTTTAGGGAAAAGAAGAAATGGCTTAAAGGTCGGTCAGCTAGGTTTTTGACAGATTAGATAGAATTTTATGTAATTTCCTCTTTCATGTAGCACATTTTGTATTAGGCTATGATGATGTACATGTATGGATATTTGAAAGATACATTGTATATGTTGGCGCCTGAAATTTTTTTTAGCATGATGAGACCAATTTTGGGGTGTTGCTAGATTATTTATGATGGAATTGATTAGCTTGTTAATGTGGGTAAGATAATATGACATGGGCTAAGGGTTTTGAACTATTAAAGTAGTGGGA
>JANIJH010000006.1:29719623-29739319 GCA_024520975.1 Erythroxylum areolatum
CAATAGTATGATCACATCATAATTTCCTTCATGCTATGTCATATATCATGGACTTCATTAATTCGATTAAAGATCAAAATCAATTCATAAACAATGTTCATGAATATCAAATTAATGAAGTATGTCTTTCTTTATTTATTCATAAAGTATGTACAAAACTTTGTACAAATTGCGCTAATGGCGATTGCCTTTAGGGCACTACTCTAACACCCTTTTCCCACAAAGTCCCCATTTCTAGTAATTATGACCTTATCAGCATCACAAACAATTTCTAGTCCAAGCTTAATAAGTAATCTACTAGAAACTAAGTTCCTACACAGGGAGGGGACATACAAAACATCATTCAAAGCCAAAGTTTTTTTTTCATAAATGAGTTTTAAAAAGATCTTTCTTTTACCAAGCACTCCAATAGTTATAGAGTTTCCTATAAAGACACATTTTCCATCTGGAGCATCCTCAAATTGTTGGAACAACTTATTGTTGGCACAAAGATGCTTCAAAGCTCTAGTATCTAGCACCAGGAAGTTTTGTTCTCCACCAGGTTAGCCTCCATGAATATAACAACTGTAATTTCATCCTTTTTAACAATATTGGCTTGGGGTGTAGATTGAGCAACAGGCTTCCGATCTTGGCCTTTACGATGACTGCACTCATATACTTTATAGCCTGGTTTGCACACATATAGCAGACCTTCTTTTTATAAATTCCTCTATCACCCTTCTTAAATTGGTTTTGCTTTTTTTTACTACCCATTCTTTTGATTCTTCTTGTTCTTATCTTTGAACCTATCCTTAGAAGTACCAACAGAAGACTCAACTAAGTCAGCTTTAACAAAAATAGAAGAAACAAAGTTGAACTTATCTTTAAGGTGATTAGCCTCCTAAATTCTTATGTGACTAAAGAGCTCTTAGAGATCCATGTCTTTCTTCTTATGATTCAATTGATTTCTATAATCACTCCAGGATGGTAAAAACTTCTCTAACAATATATTTTCTTGCAATGTCTCACACATCCTCATTCCCTCACTTAACATATTAGCTACCAAGTTCTAGTAATTATGAACTTGCTCTATCACTGGTTTGTCACCCACCATCTAAAACTACAACCATTTGCCTATCACATACTTTTTCTTCCTAGCATCATCTTTCCCATACTTCTTCTCTAGGGTGTCACAAATGACCTTGATAGATTTCTGATTCATGAAGAGATCAAATAGAGACTTGGTTATATGGTTTAGTAGATGTTCTTTAATTGTTTTAATATCTTTTTCATGATTCATCTTAGATTCTTCTTTAATGGGACTGCTATGAGTTTCAGAGGTCATGAATTTAAAAGACAAAAGATAAATAAATAACACATAATATACCTCTAGTTGTTTAAAGAAAATAAGTAATTTTTGGAATTAACAATTGAAATTGGTTCCATCCAAGGGTTCGAGTTCAAAGAGGTCAAGTAAGACTTTGTTCCATGATATGACCATTATAGACTTCTATTATCAAACTTTTCTTTCAATATGTAAGAAAAATAAAGATGCAGTGAAGAATAAAACTTATCAAATAGTTGCATTAGTTATAATCACTACCTTGAAATCAAAATTTGGCACAACGTAGTGCAATCAATGATGTCGTCTGCTCTCCAAGGTTAATTTAACTAGTCCATCAACTTGTGCGCTCAAGGTTGAAGACTTGGAACTCGTAGAAATATAGTCGCCTAAAGAAGAAATCTTATCTGGTTAGTAAAATTCTCAGTATTTAAAAAAACAGTAAGAAAAAGCCAATATACAAAACCAAATCAAATGTTGGAGAAGAATTCATCGAGGAGGCAAAAATCATGGAGAAAAATCTAAAAAAAAAGTTCATAACATTTCTAGAAAGTATTTACAACCCAAATCAGTGACCCATACCCCTGCTCATATCGAACTAGGTGAACAAGCAGAGCATATGCGAGCAAAGTTAGCCTAAGTCTATGCTCTTACCAAAGTACTAATGGACAAGTTATTCAAGCCTTAACAAACACTTATTTCAATATAAAGACTAAAAGAATAATGTTTATACCCACCCATATAGGACAAGAATACAAAATATTTGGTAAAATAAGTAGCGGAGAGGGTCATTTATCCAATAGATTGTATGATTAAGAGTTAAGTTAAAAATAAATTTATAATTATCTTAATTAACTTTTAGATTGCATGAATTATTTAATCAATTATTCTTCTTCTAAAATTTCTCAATCTATATTTTTCTAATTCAAGAAAATTTCTTCAATGACGTAACTTTATGCATAATATTTCAAAATTATTAATTATTTTACTATTTCCAAGTAATTTAAATTGTACTAAAAAACCATCTAAATACGTGATTATATATTACATATTTTGAAGGTCCAATTGAAACCAATAGCAATGCATACTTAGTTTTTCTAACGGTTAAAATTTAAACTAATCAATTTTAAAGTGGCTTCAAACTTTAAGAATTAATTTGAACTAAGTTTTAGATTAGTACGGTCCATGGTATTAAATTTTGTTTCGTACTAGTCAGGAAACGATACGAGACAGAGGGACATTTGTATTGGTGGTAAATGCCAATCAGTACTAACCTTTTTTTGCTTGATACCAGCCGGTACAAATGATATTAAAAATAATAGCCATATACCAACTGGTACCATAAATTTTACAAAATTGGAGGACTAAGTTGTAAAAAAAATATTTTTTAGGCAACTCCTCCCATTCCACTCCCACACTCGACATTTGCATTTTCTTTCTCTCAAATTTTATTTTTTCTCTCACATCTCACTAGCTCTCTCTCACTGACACCCACTTTGGTAGCCCTTTCTCTTCTTTAGCAACATCACAACTCCACCACCAATGCCCACCACTGGCAGCCCTCCCTCCTTCTGGTCTCTCCTTTTGGCTTCTCCCATTTTTTTATTTCTCTCCCACACATCTCACTATCTCTCTTGACAACCATCACCTGCCACCACCACCGATGCCACCTGACCACCACCAACACCCCACCAGCCCACCCACCACTCTTAGAGTCTTGAATCTCCTCTTCCATGTCAAATCTGAAATAGATCTGATTCCAACCCATCCAAACCTGTTGAAATTGTTGTTAAATTTTGAAATAAATTGGTGTGTGTTTATGAATTTATGTATTTTTATGAATTATGAATGGAATTTTTAGTGTATTTTGTGAATTGTGAATAGAATTGTTGGTGTTTTTTGTGAATTAAGAATGAAATTGTTAATTTGTTGTTGTGTTGCTTGTTGTGTGGACTAAGGATGTGATGTGGAAGTGTGGAACTGAAAAATGTAAATTGATACATTGAAGTTGTTTGCATTCATCCATGGAAAGAGCACCGATTATTTAATTCAGTCAACATAGCACTAAGTTTTTTTGTCAATTTTTTTTTATCATACAATATGTTGTTGTGGGACAAACATAAGGTTACTAATTTAGAGTTGATATAAATCTTTTTTAGATTCGCATGCTAAAAAATGTGTCATATTTACATTTATATCTTATCTTGTGTTTGTTAGATAATTACATTACATCTTTATTTATACAAGATCAAAATGTTTAATATAATTACTTTTACAATTAAGTTATGAAGTTTAAAGTTTAAACCATTTAAAATAATAGACTTAAACTTAGTAAAAGAAGTTAGAATCTAAACAAATTTTAATAAAAAGTAATTAACATCATCTTTGTTTGTTACTTAATAAAATTATAAGGTTACAAAAAAGTAAACGTTATATGCATTAAGTAACACATTTTAATTATGATTAAATAATTTTTTAAATAACTCTTTCTTATACTTTAGAGTTATTGGTAGGAAGACAAAGATGTGTGAGTTTACTAAGATTAGATAGATCGAATCTATGGTTTGACTTTTAGTTATTAACTTGTCACATATTTCAAATTACATAATTAATGTATTAACAATATAATTGTTATAAGTTTATTAAACGTATTGATTGCAAATTTTGAAATTGTTGGAAATAGAAATTGTTTATGTATATTTTGTAATGGTTGAATTGAAATTGTTAAAAATTGTTAGAAATGAAAATTATTTAAATATGTTTTGTGATTGTTGGAAATGAAAATTGTTTTATGAATGTTTTGTGATTAATGGAAATAGAAATTGTTGAAAATTGTTGGAAATGAAAATTGTTTATGTATATTTTGTGATTCTTGGAAAGTGATTATTGGAAATGAAAATTGTTGAAAATTATTGGAAATGAAAATTGTTTATGTATGTTTTGTGATTGTTGGAAATATAAATTGTTTTATGTATGTTTTGTGATTATTTGAATTGGAAATTATTGAAAATTGTTGGAAATGAAAAATTTTTATATATGTCTTGTGATTGTTGGAAATGAAAATTATTTTATGTATATTTTGTGATTATTGGAAATAGAAATTGTTGAAAATTGTTGGAAAATAAAATTTTTTATGTATATTTTGTGATTATTTGAAATGAAAATTGTTGAAAATGAAAATTATTTATGTATATTTTGCGATTGTTGGAAACTAAAATTGTTTTATGTATGTTTAGTGATTACTGGAAAGGGAAATTGTTGAAAATTATTGAAAATAAAAATTATTTATGCAAGTTTTGTGATTGTTAGAAATGGAAATTATTTATGTACGCTTTGTGATGTTTGAATTGAAATTGTTCGAAATTGCTGGAAATAAAAATTGTTTATGTATGTTTTGTGATTGTTTGAAATGAAAATTATTTATGTATGTTTTGTGATGTTTGAAGCTTTGAATTGAAATTGTTCGTAATTGTTAGAAATGGAATTGTTAAAAATTGTTGGAAGTGGAAATTGTTTATGTATGTTTTGTAATGGTTGAATTGAAATTGTTGGAAACTGTTAGAAATGAAATTGTTGGAATTTGGAAATGAAATTGTTTATGTATTGTGATTGTTAGAAAAGGAAATTGTTTATGTATGTTTTGTGATGTTCGAATTGAAATTGTTCAAAATTATTGAAAATGAAAATTGTTTATGTATGTTTTGTGATTGTTTAAAATGAAAATTGTTTGTGTATGTTTTATGATGTTTGAAACACTGAATTGAAATTGTTTGAAATTGTTACAGAAGGAATTGTTGAAAATTGTTGAAAGCAGAAATTGTTTATGTATGTTTTGTAATGGTTAAATTGAAATTGTTGGAAAATGTTAGAAATGAAATTGTTTATCTATGTTTTTTGTAATTATGTATGTTGAATAATTGAATTATTAGTTTTTGACTTATAGTGATTTGTGTTCGATGAAATTGAATTGTGTATGATGTAATCATATAAGATGAGTTATATTATATAAGATGGACATACATATTGTGTAATGAAATTATGTGTTATTTATTTTGATATATGCATTCATTTATTTTTACAGATAAATGGAAGGAAGTTCAAGTATTCTTGATCAAACCACTTTAGGAAGATATAATGATTAAGCTTGGGCTCATGCTACATTGGTTCCTGGTATGATGAATCATACTATTTGTTTGTATTGTAACAAGCATTTGATAGGTGGAGATATCACCCAATTAAAGAAACATTTAGCTTGGGCTAAAAAAGATGTGAAATCTTATTAAAAAAAGTAAATCATGATGTAAAGTGACAAATGAAAACATTGCTTGAAAAATGCCAACATAAAAAAGATAGAAGGGAAAGGTTGAATTTTGAAATTGGTAATGAAAGTTCGTTTGCTAGTTTTCATGGTGATTGTGAAAATATTGAAGCTTGTAGTGGTATTGTTCCATCTCAAGCACAATAAGAAGCACCTGAATTTGATGTTAGGAAAAAAAAAGGTATGTGACTAGTTTTTTTGCAGCACAAGTAACTCTTAGAGCCCAACCTTTAATTCATAGTGCTATGCAATTAAGAGATACGACTCACAATGTAGATATGGTAGTAGCTAGATGGTGGAGGTGTGATATAGGTTCATCATTCAATGCTTCCCAGTCATACTATTATCAGCCTATGGTGGATGTTATAGCCTCTTATAGATTAGGATACAAAGCTCCTTCGATTGATGACTTAAGAGGTAAACTTTGAGTTACTCTGTTTATGAAATTAGAAGTTATTTGGCATAAAGAAGAGTGAATTGAGCCATTTATGAGTATTCAATCATGTGTGATGGTTGGAAAAATAGGAGACAAGAGTCTATTATTAATTTTTTGGTTTATTCTACTAATGACTCAATGTTTTTAAAATCTATCGATGCATTTGGCTTTATTAGGAATATTGAGACTATGTTTGAGATATTTGATGTAATTGTGAATGAAGTAGGGCTAGAAAACATTGTTTAGTTTATTACTGACAATGATTTTGACGGCATGAAGAAGGTTGCAGAATAATTATAATTCTTTTTTTACACTCCCTGTGTTGCACATTACATTGACCTAATAGTGAAAAATATAGGGAATTCTAGGTATTTTCCTATTATTGATGAGACTATATAGAAATTTAAAAGGGTGACTAAGTTCATCAATAATCATGCATGAATATTGAATTTAATGAGAAAAGATTTTACCAATTGTAGGAATTTGTGTCTTCCTGCTGTGACAAGATTTGTAACAAATTTATAATCACTTTAATATTTTGTTACGATGAAAAAAGAGTTAAGATAAATGTTTACAAGTGATAAGTATATTGCATCTTAGCATGCTAGGTCTAATGCTAGAGTGGAGGTTTCCATAATTATACTGAAAGATAGAGAATTTTGGTTTCACTTCCAATTTATTATCCGAGTTTATGAGCCTTTGGAGAGGATGCTTCACTTAGTTAATAGTGAAAAAAACCAACAATGGGTTATTTTTGATACCATGGAGAGAGCAAAGGAAGCAATTAAGGCCAATTTGAAATATAGACCTTCTTTGTACTCACCGTATCTTGCATTCATCAATAAGATGAGAAAGACAACTTTCTTCTTCATTATTTACTACTGAGGCGCTTTTGAATCCTAGTGTTTATTTCCGATCATATTTTACCAAGAAAGATAAAGTTAATAGAGAAATAATATTAACTATTATAATAGTTGTCGGGCAAGACATGGTGCAAGATCTCTTAAGCTCACAAATGGAGCTTTATAAGGCGTCTTTTAAGGATTTTGGAATATCGAATGCTATTTGACAAAAAGGAAAAATTTCTCACATTATTAGCTGTTTTCTTTTTCTTATTTGTGAAAATTAATTATCACTTTATTTTATTTATAACGCTACTTTTGTTATCTTATAACTTATATTTTCCTAGTGAGATCAATTCGAAAATGGTGTTCCAGAATTGCAAAAGTTTGCAATTTGAATTTTAAGTTAATGTATGAGTGCAACAGGTTGTGATCGATACTAGAATACATTTGAATTTATCCATTATAAGAAAAGAAATAGAATGGAGCATAAGAGGTTGAATGACTTAGTTTTTGTTCATCACAATTTAAAGCTTCAAGAAAGGTATATTACTATCATTGTTAATTTTGATATAATTCTTTATAATTTTCTAATAATTAAAATTTATTGTTTATTAAGAATCTTAATAGTACAAGTAGTTTAACCGATTTAATTTTCATTGTTAATATCGATCTTTTGGCAGATTGGATTTCTGAGAAATCGAATTTTGTAGATGTGAATGACTTGGAAAGTAATCTTTGAGGGAAAAGCATTGACATATCATTTGGTGTATTGAATTTGAATGATGATGATGATGAAACTCTTCTCAATGATGAGGATTTTTTATCAAATGATAACTAGGTCAGTGCAGTTATAGCGGATATCCTTCCGTAGACGATTGAATTTCATTCTAGATTTTTATTTTTTCTTTTCTTTTAATTTTACTTTATATTTGATGTATATGCCAAATTCTATATATGTAATGTAATTGTAAATGTTTTTGTTTCAGGCTTGACTTCTACTTTATTGTTTCCTCATTACAATCTCTTGTTGTAAATTGTTATAGTTTGAGAGTTAAGAATATTTATTGTTCTTTTTATTAAATGTTTTGATGTAATTATTATTTATTATATGATGAAAATTAAAATTGTAATATTTTAAATACTTTGTATTATTCTTAATTTTATATTTGTATGATAATGATTGTCTTTTTTTAGATTAATTGTGGTTATTATTTATATGTGAAATATTTGAAAATTATTATTGTTTGATATTAATTATAATTATTATTTATTATTATAATTTTTAAAGATATGGTTGATGTAAACTTATAAAATATATCGTTAATACAATAATAAAATATTTTGTAATTTTTTGAAAAATTTAATTATTAATTTATAAATTTAAAAAATTATCTATCCGTACTATTCGCAATATTAGTGTTGTAAGCCCTATTTCATGTATGTAGTCGTTCTTTGCTGTCAGGCGTTCTCTCCGTTATCGTCGTAACAAAAGGAATGGAAGGAAAGAACAGATTGAGAAGGATGACGATGGGTGAGTTTATTTTTTTGGATTGTTTGGTTTTGTGGGTTTTGTGTTTTGTGTTTTCTTCAGCTTTTTCTGTATGATTCTGCGACAGATAAAAAGAGTGCTGGGCCTAGAACTTCCCGTCGAGAAAGGAGAAAGGAAGCTCGATGTGCGAAAAATCAGAACAAATTTCAATCTTGGCTCCTGCATCAGGTAAACAGAGTCTTCTTCTTGTGCGAGAGTGACACTTCTTATGTGTTGGGCTTGAATTTATAACGCTTCTTGTAATTTAATGGTTACAGAAGTCGGATGAGTTTAAGTCTTTGCCGGTCAACTCAGAAAAAATAAACAAATTTAAGAAGTCATTCAATGAAGATGCTAAAAGCAGAGGTAATGAGGAAAGGGATGCTTCATTGCTTAAATCACGCTCATTGGAGCTTGCTATAGAAAAGAAAGGTTTCAAGAAGAGATCGAAAACAAAGTTTGAAGAGTTGCTTCAATTGGATATCAGAACTGCAGATAGGTTGGCGGAGGAGGACTTGAAAGCAGAGAGGAGGCTTGGAAAGAAACTCAAGGCAAAGGATGGCAAGTTGAGAGGGTCAGATGATGATCTGAACGAATTACTTGGGACCATTCCATCTTGGATCAACTCGTTTGGTGGAGAACAAGTCCCAGATGCCGAAGAGATGCCAATTGATGGAATTAAGAATTGCACTACCAATGATGAAAGTAGAAAGAGGAAGTCCTTGAATGATTTTCGAGACAGTGAACTTCAGGATGACCTTACTCATCAAAATGAGACCTTTGTAGCTGACACGGGATTGGAAGAAATTGCCCCCAAGTCACATTCTCATAAGAAACGTCAAAAGAGAAAAATGTCAAATCAATTGCAAGATGCCAATGGTGTTGGTGAGATGGCAAATGATGTATCTGAGCCACCAGAGATGCCTGATGCAAACACAGCACTGAAGGAAACTCCCACCAAGTCACCAGCTGTTGTAGCTAGCACAAAATATGTTACTCCTCACTTGCGGGCCCATTCGGGGAATGAGTCAGAAGAGCATGCTCAAATTCGTAGAAGAGTCCGTGGTATGCAAGTGATCTTTTCCCTTCTTATTTCTTCTTGAATCTTTGGCATGCTATAACCGCCAAATGCAGCTTGTTTTTTCTGATTTCAAAATGTTTCAGGTCTTCTAAACAGGCTCTCTGAATCAAACGTGGAATCTGTCACTGGGGAAATGGCTACAATTTTTGGTGTATGTTGTGCATCTTACAGTTTCATGCTTTAACTATTGCTGTCCATGGAGTACTCTACATATTATAAACAATCAGGTACTATAGTAACGAAACGATAGACCCATCCAGCAGTGAAACATACGTCAGAAATCATGGTATCTAATTCCGTGATACTCAAGAAATGTAGAGATACACTACTGCATTATTTTATCTGCTACTTGTTTGTTTCCTAACCATGTGTAGACAGTACTTCAAACTTTGACCAATTTCGTCCATAGCATTGCATAAAAACCATGTGATGATGATGAATTAAAAGCTTCAACTCTTCAATTTTTTATCCATTTGCAGTCCGTTAGTCGCAGTGTCAGTGCTCAAATTATCAGCAATGAGATCTTAAGAGCTTGTTCCAGCGGCCCCCGCGGCAATGAACAGTAAGATGATTTTTGTTTGTCTTTATTTACTTTATGTCTTTCCATAATCTAGTACAAATGGGAAACCATGATAATATTGGTGTGGAATGCTTCTTTACAATAGTAATTTGTTCCTTGATATTGTGTTCTTCATCAATCTTGCGTTTTTGAAACTGAATGGTGTTAGTTATATGACATCAAATGACCTCCCATGGTCCTGCTTCTTCATTTAATGCGCTTCCATAGGTGATTTTGTCCCTTTCATGATTTATTTGTTGACAATAATTGTAGCTATGATGAGAGAGAAAAAGAAAATTCTAGAAAGATTACATTCAACTATGCTGAATTCTACTACACCAAAATAGCTTAAGATAGATATTGCAATTATATAATTTGTTGATACTCGGGTTGATTGTATGTAGCATGCATATCCTTTTTTCACAAAACATAAATTTTCAGCATAAAATGTCATTGCAGGGAAAACTTTTTTTTCAGTCCTTTCAGGTATTAATGTGAAACCTTGTTCTCTGATCCATCAGAGACATGAAGTTAGGATACAAATTCATCTGCATCCATTTATATTTGGTTTTGTTGGTAATTCACTCCACCCTCTGACCCTTTGGATTAACTCTTCTCATGATGTTGGTCATCTTTGATAACTATCATGTATTTGTATTTCGGAACTAGGCGTGGTCAGCGTGAAATGCTTCCGCTTTCTTTGTTGCTGCATTGAATTGTTGAACATGAGCAGTACTGTGTGCATGTTTTGTGAAGGTATGCTGCTAATATTTTAGTTGTTAAATAACTGAATGCAAGAATGATCTTGTATCTTCCTTTTGTGAAGGTATGCTGCTGTTTTTGCAGCATTTGTTGCTGGCATGGCTTGCTCTGTTGGAATGGACTTCAGTGCAAAAGTTATGGCTTCCCTTGCTAAATCCTTTGAGGTATGCCTTTGGAAAAGAAACCATGTAATAAATTACATTTACTCCATTTTTTTTTCATGTCTATAGTTTACTCTTTTCTACGTGGTATGGACCTCTTGAAGAATTATAGGTTTAATTTTCCTCTCGTCATTGGGAGATTTTAGCTTTCTGTTGTTTGGGTTTCTAAATTGTTTTGATTTACAAATGCATGACATTTTATGCTTGCCTATCCAGGACGAGTACCTGAAAGAAGATAATCTTTCTTTGCGGAATCTAACACTACTATTGTGCTACTTGTGTGTGTTTGGAGTCTGCTCAAGGTTTGTTGCCAATTGACTTTACTAAATGTAACCAAAATTTTTTTTTCACGAAGTCTCATCTGGTTACCATTGTTTTAGCATGAGATTCTTTGTATGAAGTCTTTGACCAAAGAATTGTGGGTCACATTTTTCAATTGTTTTTCAGTGATTTAATATACGACTTTCTCACAATGTTGAGCAAGCAGTTGACTGAGGTTGCTGTCTCTACAATCTTGACAGTCTTGCAGTGTAAGTATTTTGCTGGATGAATTATGTAACAAATTATGTTCTATTTTCATGGAAAAGTTCTGAACATTGGTTCTCTGATATTCCAGGATGCCACTTGTGTCCAGGGATTTCATTTTAAGCATATGAGTATTCTTGTAACCGATTATTTTGGTAGTTGATATGATTCATCTCTATTCATGTGTCAACTCTAGCCACAATTTGAAATCAATGGATATTACACTTTATTTGTGCTAGCATGTTAATGCAGTAAGAGCTCTGCTCCAAGAATATGAGTCTTATGCAGATCCTAATCTATTTACAGGCTGTGGAATGAAAATAAGGGGTGATGATCCAGTAGCCATGAAAAACTTCATTCAGTGTGTTCAGAATAGGGTGAATGGGCTGAAGGTCTCTTCTACTGGAGACCAATCCAATTTAAACAGCAAAAGAGTAAGCCTTTCACTAGGGCTCTTTTAAAGCTTTTTTTGTGTTTCATCCGCTTTTCACTCAAAACTACCTTGCTCGGAATATTTTACAGATGGAATTTATGCTAGAAATGATATTTGATATCAAAAACAACAAGAAAAGGCCAAAGGAGGAAACTGTTCAACATACACGGATTAGAAAGTGGCTGCAGAAGGTCTGTTTTCTAAATTATTTTCTCCTTTTTCAATCGTTCACTCCATGTTATCTGCAAGGGACAAGTTTTTTTTCTGCAGCTGATACAAAATGTTTACTGATAAGGTCATTGAGTAGGTGAACTTGTACAGTCACAACAAGGAGATAAAACTGTAGTGATAAGTTTCTGTATAAAACAATCTGGGATTACTGTAAATTGTTCTTAGATTTGAAATGATACTTCAATTCTTGGTTATAGGATACATTCAATTAATAAAAGCATCTTTGATCTATATGATATTATTGTGCTAGTACTTCATAGGTGGCTTTTAAGACAATGTGGATGTTCATGATACTGCATATGAAAGTAAGTGCAGTCTCTTAATTGTACTCGTTATATCAGTTGAGAGTTGACGGCATCCTTATTAGAGGGCTGAAATGGAGCAAGCTACTTGATCCTGATAAGAAGGGCCAGTGGTGGTTGTCTGGGGATATGTCAAGCCGGACAGATAATATTGAAGAGATTGCCAACACAATCGACAAAGAAGTTTTAGAAGCACAGAAGATGCTGGAGCTTGCCGCTTCACAGAGGATGAATACAGATGCCAGAAGAGCAATCTTTTGCGTAATAATGAGTGGAGAGGACTATGTAGATGCATTTGAGAAGCTTCTGAGGTTGGATTTGCCCGGAAAGCAGGTATGCATCTCTTGAATCCGTTCAGTTTACCCTATTCAACATCTTTTTTGTTCAGCTCAAATAACAATCTTTATATCTGTTTGGGTCTACAGGAGAGGGAGATTATTCGAGTTCTTCTGGAGTGCTGCTTGCAAGAGAAGTTGTTTAACAAGTACTACACAATTCTTGCGTCCAAATTGTGTGAGCATGATAAAAACCACAAACTAACTTTACAGGTAAAATGTCTTAAGACTTGTAAACATTGGGAACCCATAATATCGTTTGGCCTTAGTTAGTTGGAAATTGTTACTGGCACACAAGTTTTACTTTTTTAACTTTTTGTTCAATGATGGACATGTCTTTAATTGATTAAACAAAACCGTTTTGAATTTGATATTGGCAGTATTGCATCTGGGACCAATTTAAGGAGCTTGAGTCCATGCAGCTTTTAAGATCAATGCATCTAGCGAAATTTGTTGTGGAGATGGTTGGCTCCTTCACACTCTCCCTTGCTGTTCTGAAAGCTGTAGAATTAAGTGATGTCAGCCAGTTAAGCCCTAAAAAGATTATGCATTTCCGGATGCTATTTGAAGGCATTTTTGAGTATCCTGATAATATTGTTTGGAACATGTTTACGCGTATAGCAGTAACTCCCGAGCTAGAAAATCTTCGAGATGGCATTGAATTCTTCATCAAGGAGTATGTTGTCAAAGATAATTGTAAACAATTCAAGGTTGTAAAGAAAGCCCTCAAGAATGTGGAAGGAGTTCTCATGTGAAGATCAGTTTGCTTTCTGTCTGCCAACGTTAAATGGTGGTTTATTTGTGCTACTGTATCATTCATTTTGAGTTATTTGCAAGTGCCCATTTGTTCCCCTCCCGTTCACGTTCTGTCGTCTTACTGCTTTCTTTCGTCTACCATCATCTCTCACACGACCAATCACGTCTTTCTATGGTATCCCGCAATTAGTCCAATATTAAACACGTCTTTATCTGTTTGTCATGGATTGTTTGCTATCAGATTGTAGTGCGTTTACGATCCATGGACAACAAACTAAACTCACACGGGGAAATGATTCCTAAAACGTTAAAAAATATGGTACTTCAATTTAAAACACAAAGACCATATATAATTAATAGGTCTAGCTGTCCGAAAAGTACATTTAACTACGAGTACTAGCAATCCTGTTTACAATCAGTAGGTCCAACTGTCCGAATAGTAGATTAAGATAAAGTACATACCGGAAACTTTAATTTGTACTACCAAGTTGGAACAGAACTACATATTGTTAGTAGAAAGGTACAACGAAATTTTACCGGCGCTAAGATTTTACTGATTTAAATTCAACCGTGGAGGGATCTTCACGGCAGCCCACTCCTCATTGCTTGGAGGCAAGACGGTGATGTCAGAAGGATATAACATCTGCATCCTCTGTGGATGAACAACAACCTTTGTGAGGTGTGAATTGTTTGTTACGACAACACCCTCCGCATTTGAAGGTTTTACTACAGCAGAGTCCACCTCACACGGAAAGGATGATAAAGACAAGTGCTGTCCAAGTAAATGAATTGACGAGGCAGATGATGTTGAAGCCCGAGTGGTAGTTGAGTTTAATTCCATCCCAGAAGATGCAATGAGTTCACCATTGTTGCCAATTCCATTACTCACTGCCAAAGGTTCAAAGGGAAAGTATTCTCAGATTGTGCCAGAAACCAGATGAAATATGAGCTGTAGTTGCTCCATGATATGATGATAGAAAATTCTATCCCAACATTTATTGATAACTGGGTCACGCCAATCATTCTCATTTTAACTTGTATTTCAGCTAGTGGTTTTCACTATCAACTTGTTTTATGCACAAAAAGAATTTAGCTATTCTAGAGGAACTGACCGAGTTAATGATTTCACTAATAACTGAAAATTCGTCAAAAGGTTATTCATGCTTTATATAAAGGAGTAATGAGATTGCAAGAATCATTTACGGTCACCTTATGAGAGCAACACTCCCCATTTCAGATACCTAGATAGTTAATTTCAGTTACATTAGATTGAAGCTTTGCTCCGTCCCAAAAACAGCTTTCTGATGTGCAGATAAAGATCCCAGTCTTCCATTAAACATCAAAATAGGAATCTAAGTGTTAAAAGTGTTTACAAAATTCACCTCTTTCATTTGCCTCGGGCAATTGAAGTTGGAAATTGCGGTCAAGATAACTGACAAGATCTGGATGACACAGCGAAGTTGCAGTCTGAAGAGTTGCTTCCTGTTGGACAGTAGAAGGGAGCATCTTAGGGCTTTGACTTGACTTTTCACCTGCAAGAAAACACAACATTTAATTGACAACAAAAGATGTTTGTATTGCAGTGCCTTGTGAATTTCAAGAACGACCCATCATCTTCAAAGGTAACATACTGCTTTTCCAGTCCATTTCCCCTCCATTTTTGAGGATAAATTTATTGTTACAAGGTGTGTAAACTTAGATGCTATTTTTATGTTAATTAGCAACATAATCTGCCCATTGTATGCTTAATATAATGAATTTTAAACCCTTTCGATATCTGAGTTCAACTTCCATTTTTCTGATTAAAATAAACATTCAAATGCTTCATCAAAGCATGGTAGTGGTAGATCGGAAGAAAAACCATCAGAAAACTTGACTCAATTTCATTTAGAAAACATAACACATGGTCCATTGATATCAAACCATTGCATAGCAACTGCATTAAGAAGAAATTTCACATTGAAAAATATGATAAAAGATGCAAAAGTTCAATAAGCAAATGAATCTTTATTAAGGCATAGAATAGAAAATTCTCTCCTCTTCAGCCACATAGGAATTTGTGCTTGGCCACCAACAAGGGAGCTCTAATAATTTCTTTCCAAAAAAATTAATAGAAAATGTCCTCCCTTCCTTTTTTACTTTCTCCAATCAGTGCCATCCCAAAATGAAATCCAAGGATCAAGAGCTTGTAAATTAAGAAATCATAGAAAAGAAATCAAAATGAAATCACTGACAACTACTAGAATGATTGAGTCCACGAAAGTTGGCAATAGTTAAATTTACATGGTAGATCAGAAGTTAATAAAGCAAATGGAAAAAACGATCAATTGTATTATCTCAAGCCAAAAGATAGGAGACATATTGAAAGACAATCTAAAGAGAATAGCTTAGAAGATATTGCATATATCTATGTATCTGTGAGAAAGAATGCATAGAGATGTCTTTGAATACATACACTGTCTTAGAGATGTGTAAGCTATTTTTGCTGCACTCATCTCAGCTTGCTTTTTGGTTCTTGCTTCAAGCCCTCTAAAAATCTGTCCTTTTACTTCTACGGTTGAGAAGAAAACTGGTGAATGAAGCTCACCAGATTTCTGCGTGTTATAGATTGGCAAAGGATAACGATATTTTTGAACCAAATCTTGTAAGAGATTCTTGTAAATAGATTCATCCTGAGTCGGAAAATATAGAGAAAACAAAGAAAGTAAGCGCATGAGAAAATCAAAATATTCATAAATTTCGAAAAGGAAATGCTAACACCAACAATGGCTATTAAAAAACTGACCTCTTCAACGTTGTCTGGGGACAAAGACATCAAAGCAACTTTGGCAGCTGCATGTTCAGCTTTGGCTAATGTGGGATAAAATTCCTGACTCTCATAAGTTTTCCCATCAACTACAACTTTACACTTGAAGCTGCAAGCATGAGGAGGACCCATACGCTCCCAAGAGTATAAAGGCAGATCAAGATTTCTCTTTGCAGCGTAGATTTGCAATTGATTTTTGTACGTATGTCTCAATTCTATATGCCAACAAAATTGCAAGACAAACAGAAAAAGGAATTTAGAATTTATGCTTGCATTCTTCCTTTCCATTTTTCAGTTTTAGCAATTAAATACAAAAGTGAGTATTGTATGAATTCAAGCAATTATTCTTTACTCTAGGCTGAATAAACCTGCTGCTTTTGTTCGATATGTGCATAATGGACTCACAAAGATTTCTAGATTTTCTATAGAAAACAAGGGGAACTCATACTCACTCTGGGAAGAAAAAGTGGTTCAACACTGAGGTAATGAATTTCTAGGCAGCTTTGGATGGGTAAGAGAAGGGTGGAAAAAAAAGATTCAAATGAGAGAAATTTGTAGCAAGAGCTTTTGGTCAGGGCTGTAATTCGCAGTTTAGTGAAGAGTGTACAGTAGCATGATATTTCCAGCAAATTACCTTTAATAGGTAGGGATGAGAATGAGTTGGCCCATGGGCCTAAATTCAGTTGTTTTCAATGGGCTAGCTCATGGGCCAAATCAGACCCAGACAGGTCTCAACTTTTTTAAACAAAATGGCATCGTTTTGCTTAGAAGAGTTAGGCCTTGGATAGGCTTGAGCCTGGGTAATTTAAAAAAAGACGTTATTGTATATATTTAATCTTTAAAAAAATTATTTTAAAAAATTAGCGAGACCGGCCCATGACCCATTGCCATACCTATTAATAGGTGAGGAACAAGAATGATTAAAATCTTAGAGAAAAAGAAAACTAGTTTATAAACAAGTTGTACAAACATATTATGATGGATACTCCTAAAGAAGACAATCAAAGCCAAAGAGAAATAAAGTTCCTAACTTCAACACCAACAATGAAATCGGATCAAAGAATATGGCATAAGAATTACACCAATATCTATAGATAATCATGAACATCTAGTTCTATGAAAAAGGGATATATAAACTTCATCTTCCCAAGAAAAAAAGGCTCTTTCCATCAAATTTAGAAATACGTGGACTTCATAATTGTCAAGCTAATACAAAATACTGATCAAACAATATATCAGATGATTACAAAAATGGTTACAGAAGTAAGAAGGACAATTATTTCTTGGCTAAAAGAACTTAAGAACATTAATTTTCTCCTTCCAAAGTAAACTACTGCTTTGGATCCAGGAAAAAAGCTATTGCATCGACACCTAGTTTGGATGATTACTGACAGCAAATATACAATGCAACAATAAATGTAATTAAGAGTATCCAGAGAAAAGATCAAGTAGCAATTAAAATTTCCTTACCTCTGGAGCTATCATCATTGACAGCAATTTGATTCCTTGAAGGAGTACGATTTGCCTCTTGCAATTCCCCATCTGTTGTGGGACTACTGTTCATTTCAATGCTTGAAGGACCTACAACAATGAAAATGATCCAATAAAAAGTAATTAATTTCCTTTAGCACATGGGCAACAATTAAAGTATATGGTTTCAACACCCACCTCATTTAACCATGCAGACATGCATTACAATATAACATCGGATTAGTTGCAATGACAACAAACAATTTTATTAGCGTAATATTGAAACTTAAAACTTCAAATCCGTTGTTAATCTATTAGAATAAGCATCATAAAGAACGTTTATATCAACTGGATTCTCAAGCATGAAATAGTCTGCATAACTCCATAGGAGATCTTTGTATATACATACGCTGCTGAAGGGTTGTATAAGCAACTTTTGCTGCACTTAATTCAGCTTGCTTCTTAGTTTTTGCTTCTTGTCCTGTAAAACACTGTCCTCCTACCTTCACAGTCGAAAGAAAGGTCGGCAGATGAACTTCACCGTTCACCACTGTAACATAAGTTGGTAACTGGTAACCTTTCCTATGAGCCAGTTCTTGCAAAAGGTTTTTGAAAGCTGAATCAACCTAAAAGGTTATATATAATCGGTAATCAAACAACAAATATAGCTGCAGAGAAACAAACGAACCTTACTGCAAGTCTGAAACAAGAAGATTTTAAGAAGTTGGTCACTTCACCGTCAATTATCACCTTTCTAGAAGGTACTTATAATTGTAAAGACTATGGTTAATCAAGGACAAGATGAAGGAAAAGGAACAATCAAGTAAAAAATTTTACGCACCCTTGCACTTTTACTTTCATCATTTTCCCTTGGTATCAATAATTGTGCTCCATGATCATCACTAATCTCTCCGATGCTTTCATTCACACGATCTGCATGATATTTATTGTAAGAAAACCAAGAATCCGACGTTAAATTTGAACTTAGAAACAACAAAATCACAAATAACATTATTAGAAATAACCAATCAGCTTTCCAAGAGAACTCCAAGGAGAAAAGTTGATTAAGGTCCAAACCAGGCTATAAAGCGAAACGAAAAAGAACGAATATTTTACCAGGAGTTGAGGTAGAAGTTGAAAGAGGAGGAGAGCTTAGGGAGGGACGTTGGGAGCCGGAGAGGTAATCGATAGCGACCTTGGCGGCGTCGTTTTGGGCTTCCTTTGAGGAGTTGAAGAAAGAATGCGTAGAGAAGGAGCAATCTTGGACGATTACCGTAGCTTGGAAGCGAGGGGCATGGTCTGAGCCTTCTTTACGGAACTGGTACACCGGCAGTTCCCACCTTCGCCTTTGGCACAGCTCTTGTAGTCTAGACTTGTGCATTCTTTCCTTTCTTTCTTAGTACATCGCTTTTCCTCTCAGGCCCATCCAATTAAAACAAAAAGGCAAAGAAACAGGCTATTGCACTAGTAAATGAATAAATTCTGCACATGCTCTGCTTTAGATGTAATTTCCGACTTTGCCATTTTGCTAATAAACGAATTCCAATCTTAAACCTTTTTTTTTGGGGCTAAAACAGTTAATTTAACTTCAATATTTATGTTTAAACAAGTTAAATTTTAGCATTTTACGTATTATAAAAAAATTCAAATTGAATCCTATAATTACATCAGTCTTCTATCATTTCACAAAATTATATTTACTTTTTGGACACACCATCGCATAGCTTTATTCTTTTTTTGAAATGATCGAGATTGATTGCAATAAGTGACATGCATATCATGCATACATGTAGGAATTAAGATTGACATATAGCTAATCCTTAGTGT
>JANIJH010000006.1:29784722-29797943 GCA_024520975.1 Erythroxylum areolatum
CACCCTTATTGTAGGATATGTATCGGAATGACCTACGGGCGTCCCGGTGCGTACCCTACGGTAAGGGGGCGCTACATGATTTATTGAAGGATATAAAAAATAATTGTTGTTTATAGATATTAGAGAGGAGCAAACAATAACAAATTTTTTAAAATCAAAAGGGAGTGATTGTTATTGATTTAATGGAAGCATTACATGATAAAGTAGCAAATTGGTTAAGAAAATAAACATTCCAATATCACTTCTTCCAACCTACTAGAAGTAATACAACCTATATGCAAATTATGTGGTCGAGAAGGCCTTATGACAACTGATTACTTCCTAATGGACAACAATAATATGGAGCAACTAAATTTTATGGGAGAAAAACTTGGTTGAGGTGGTAATAATCTTTACTCAAATACTTACCATCAAAATTTCTCTTAATCTAACAATGAACATAATCAACACAAGGTCCACCAGAATTTTAACAAGATAACCATGACTTATTAAAATCAAACATGGACAAGTTAATGGATATGCTAAATTCCAAGTTTATGAGGGAAGATGAGAGCTAGAATAGGATGGAAGCTAAGTTTGACCAAATTGCAAAAATCATGTTTCTTCCATCCACAATTTGGAGATTAAAGTGGGAAATTAGCAAACACAATGTTTACACAAAGTGTGGGGAGTCTTCCAAGTGCGAAGTCTAATCCAAAGGGGGCAACTAAAAACCATCACATTTAGAAGTGAGAAAGAGTTCGAAGAATAAGAAGGAAGAAAAAAAAGAGGAACTACCATATGTCCTACCCACTCCTTATGTTCCAAAGATCCCATTCCCAAAAAGGCTGAAAAATCAAACAGATGTGCAATTTGTAAAGTTTTTAGAGAAGTTGAAGAAATTGCAAACTAACTTATCCTTTGTGGAAGCTTTGGAAAACATGCGAAGTATGCAAAGTTTCTTAAAAGATATATTATCAAACAATTGAACTTGGGAGGATAATTAAATGGTCTCCTTGATGGAGAGTTACAACTTTATAATTACTAGTTATGTACCATTAAAATTGAAGGATCCAGGGAGTTTTACTATATCCTATGCAGTTAGTAATTTATAATTTGCTAAGTGTTTATGTTACTTAGGTTCAAGTATTAATCTTATGATTTTTTCTAATTTAAAAAAATTGGGGGTTAGAAGATGTGAAACGAACATCCATGCTCATTCAATTAGAGGATCAATCAATAAAGAAACTATTTACTGTGGTGGATGACATGATGTCAAAGTGGACAAGTTTATCATTACTGTGGATTTGTAATGTTAGACTTTGAAGAAGATTGAAACTATCCATTAATTTTTGGTAGACCATTAAATACTAAAAGAGCACTAGTGGATGTATATAAAGTGAAATTGATTCTTTGGATTAGTGACGAACAAGTTGAGTTCAACATGACTAAGGTAATGAAGAATCCAAAGGAGGCAACTTTTGCATGAAAAGTGATATAGTTAATGATTGACCTATTTCATGAGTAAGTCAATATTGTAATAACTACAAGTGCATTACGTATCTATAGCTAATATCAGCAAGTATAGGTCGATTCCATAAAGACGTTGAATACTAGTAATTACCCTTCCCTTATTATCTAACGTAAAGATTGATTTTAAGTTTTTAATGAAAAGAAACTAAAACTAAGGTAAGTAAAATAAAATAAGTAACAAAACTAAATAGAGAATTAAGGAAGCACTTAGGAAATTATTGGTAGGAGAATTATTATCTAGGTTTTGAATACCCTTAAACCCTTAACATATTGATTTATTTTATTATGTAATTGTTTTATTGATTTATTAGGCCATGGAGACTCCTCTGATATGCTAGTAGCTGACCTTGAGTTTACTAACAACTGATCCTAAGGTTTCTAATGGAATTACTCAGGTTAAATTTTATAGGATTGCATTACCATCTTATAAATCCCTCTATTAGGTTTGACCTTAATCTAAAAGATTTATGTTATCCTATCTCTAAGGTTGTAATTAACTCCTTCCAATTACCGTGGATCTATTTAATGTAGGATTTCTTAGTCAGTATGTATGAAATCAAATTATGGTCTAATATTCTTGATTCTTAGTAAATAAATAAAACAAGTGATTGAATCACAACAATCATTCAAACCTATTGCATTAATAAAAGAATCAAATCATATCAAAGTATTAACATGAGGTTCGTTTCACCTAAATACTAATTGGACATTTAGTTACATATTATTGAACTTGATATCAAGCATACATTAAAAGAAAAATGAATTGAAAACAACAGAATCATAATTCTAAATCTCCCTTATTATCTTATGTCAAATATTCTCGCGATGTAGAGGCTTCATCTTATATTCGGATGGATCTTTCGATGAAATCTTTGTGTTTTCCTCTTTTTAGACCAATATTTTCCCCTAGAGAACGAACTTCACATATGGAAATTGCCTCCTAATGTCCATGCTTTCCTCAATTCTCTATTAATGTCTTTAAATATAGAATTATAAGATTTTCGTTGATGCACAGCCGTGCATTAGACCGTACATAACCAGAACTCTTGGAATATCAAGAAAGTGCACAACTTAGAAGAAGTGCATGGGTAGATGCACGGCTATGCTTTCCTTCTATGTGTCAAATCTTCATTTTATATCATATTTTCGTCTGAATTTTTCTCCTTTAAGTCCAAGAAGGCAATTTTGACCTATAAACACACTTGGAGCAAATTAAGTACCAAATATACAATAAAAGTATAAAATATCAAGCAAAATACAACAAATATGGGTGTAAAAATATAGTCAAATATTCATCTATCAAACGTCCTTACTTAATCTTTTTCTTGTCCTTAAGCAAACCATAATCAAAATTATAAATCTATAACATCAATCCTTCACCAGTCTCAACCTGTCCATTTATACTATACATCATCATATCATAGCGAATCAAATTAACATACAATTAGAGTCAAGTTATCCTAAAATTAACTTCGTAAGCAATATTGATAGTATTCATATCGACAATTGCATTGAAATCAAAAGCATATATCTTTACACCCTTACCAAGATTTCACTCAATACAGTATAGTTTTTAGGGTGAAAAGTATCAAAACTTTCAATCAATGCATAGTAGAACTCTTACAATATGCTTGTAGTAAAATCACATCTCTACCACTTATGTACAAACTAGAAACAAAAATCAAAAGGTCTTTATTTCGGTTGTAATGGGGTTTACGCATGGTATGATTGGAACAATAAAAGGGGTTCAAGTGAAGGAAATTTACTTAAAGAAATATTACAAGACTTGTTTATAACATAGATAGGTCCTTTCAATGCAACTTTATTGGTACTAATTTTCAAAAGAAAAACTTTTTTGGTACGATATATTTATTCATTTTCTCTCTCTTTTTTTCCTTTTCTTTTTTTCAAAATATTCTAATCAGTACTATAATTCAACAAATATTAGACCTTTCACAAATTTCAAATCTTAATAAGTAAATAACGTAAATAACCTTTAAGGTTCAAAACAATACAAAGGTCTTCAAAGAAAAATAGGATAAAGGTTAATATGAGGGTTAAATCAATGAAAATGCTAAGGCTCAACTTGGTTATTCCTAAAGGTAAATCTAAGGTGCTATAATTTTCAATGAACTGGGCTAAAACAAGTTGTTTAATCTAAGTGTCTTCATCATGTCAATGCTTTTAATTTAACAAATATGGTCTTAATATATATAATGAAAGCAAGTTATAGAATCATTTTACTACATAATGATAACACACACACACAAAAGAATTACAAAAGCTTTAAAAGTTTGGAAATTTTGCTCTTTAGGTTCAAAAGATCATAAAAAAGATTAGGTATGTAACATCTCGTTACCCATGTTAAGGCTAGAATAGTGAGTTATAAGAAATCACTGAGAAATTAGGAAAATTTACGTCATGCATAAGTTAAGTGTGACATGCACATTTTTTTTACAGATTCGTATGACTGTACATGCATTCATTGACATTTTTCAGGTATAATTGGATTGAGTTGTGATTATTGAAAATTTTTGAGAATTTTAATTTTATTTAAATTGGGAATATTATTGATTAGTGGAATTGTGATATTTTTGAATTTTGATGATTTTCAGAAATTATGCATTTTTATGGAAAACAGGAAGAAGGAATCAAAAGAAGATTATAGATAGTTGCATTGTAAAGATAGAATTAATAGAGTTAGCTTCAAAAGAAACTTAGTTAGAGTTAGACCTTAGGGAAAGTGACAAGTGTTAAGTGCTTTTATTATTTGTCAGAAGTAAGACTTGATATCTGAGAGTTAAAAGACTAAGTTTTTTCTTATCATCACCTTCTCCGAATTTCTTCCCATACACAGAGTTTTCCTTCAAACTCCTTAACTTTACTTTTTCATATCCCTCAACACTTGCCCCACTGCTAAGTGTTTCTTCTGCCTTGAGAAAAAGCAGAAATTGGTTAGAGTTCACAGTGGGTTACGTGTTCTTACATGGAGTTTAGGGTTTTTGGATAGTTGAAGATTTTGGAATCTTTAACAAGTAAGTATTGAGAAAATATTTTAGAGTTATGGACTTATGAAATAAATTTGATGAATTCACTGTCATCTACATGAACATGGGGTTTACGTGTATATATTCATAAACACTGTGTTAATGGGATGAGAATATGGATATAGTGTTATTTTAGTTTTGATGATTGTTAGTGATCAAATGTTTTAGAAATGAGTTTTGGAGTTTAAAATAGCAATAAAATGGTGTATAGGATAAGGGTAGAAAATTAAAGAATGAAAAAGTGGTATACTCTATTTTTTGTTTCTTCACTGTGCATGTGTATGTGTGTGTGTGTGTGTGTGTGTGTGTGTGTGTGTGTTTACGTGGGTAAGTGAAAAGTTTAAGGATGATCAAGAAAATGGTCTTTGAGTTGAAGAATAATTGTAAAATGATGGTCTGAAATGGGAATGAGTGTTTAAATGGAAGTTGAGAGGAAATATGGAGATTGAGAATGAAACTTGGAAATGTAGAAAATTCACATAGTATGAATAGGTTGAATAAGAAAATTTGGCTTTTGATGATTTTTTTTAACTTGTATATTTTAGAGTAGTATGAATTGTGGTAGATGAGTTTAGTGAAATGGAGTTAAAATGAATAGAATAAAAATTTGAAGTGTTCGATTTTAGAGAATGAAATCTGGAAATTTTCTGGGAATGAATAGTAACAGTGTTGAGTTTTGATCTAAAACTTCCGTGAATTTACTATACCAATCTAGATAGATTTTGATAAAGTTGTCTTCTAGAAAGTTGTAGCTTATCTTTCTACCTTTCCATCGGTATATAGTATGAAAATTTTGGACATCGGAGTCGAAAGTTATGGTCTTTATGAGTGGAGATGCTCAGAAGTGTAATCTGCTCCGTCTTACGTTGACTCACGCTTCGTCTTAAGTTGACCATCTGCTTCGTCTTAGGTTGACTTCTGCTTTGTCTTAAGTTGACCATCTGCTTTGTCTTAGGTTGACTTCTGCTTTATCTTAAGTTGACCATCTGCTTCGTCTTAAGTTGACTCTGATTCGTCTTAAGAGTTGCTTTGTCTTAAGTTGATTCTACTTCGTCTTAAGTTGACTCTGCTTTATCATAAGAGTCACTTCGTCTTAAGTTGACTTTCTACTTTGTCTTAAGTTGATCGTCTGCTTCTTCTTAAGTTGACTTTTTGCTTCGTCTTAAGTTGACCGTCTACTTCTTCTTAGGTTGACTTTTTGCTTCGTCTTATGTTGACTAAAACTTCTTCTGGTCTAATTTTGACCCCTTATATGATAGAATTTGTCTTCAAGGTCTTCATAAAAGTTGTAGATCTTGAAGTCCTCTTCAAAACAGTGTTCTTTAAAGAACACCTTGATCCGATACCTATAGCGAAAGTTATGCTTGTTGGACCGAAATAGGTTCAATATGATTGAGGACAGAGCCTTGCTTGATTCTTTCAGCCATAACTTTGTCATCTGACCTCCAAATGACTTGATTCTTGAACTAATAGATTCCTAGAACATTTTACTACCTCTCCATAAAAAATATTTGTAACATTCTGAATTGTTTTGAAAAAGATTGATTGAATGAAAGTGAGAGAATCTGTTGGAATGGTATGAATTGGTGTTGTTTTACTAAACATATTTCGGTGTTTTGATTTTATCTAAACCTATAGGATTCCAAATGAGATGATTTTTGATTTTGAGTAAACTAGAGAAATATACTACAAATTTTATGGCAAAGTCTAACTTTGATTCGGTCTCTAAGATGTTCAATTTTTGGATGGAAATTGTGTATAGTAAACTATTTTTGAATAAGAACAGTCCAAACAATTTTAAGGTATATCTTCCAAATTACTAAACCAAATTGAGTGATTTTGGTGTAAATAGAAACTTAAGACATTGGAGAATAACTTTTTAGAAGGAAGTGTTGCCTAATTTTGTCATTTACTTTATTAGATTTATTATGCAAACTTGACCCGTATGTATATTGGAAGAAAACCTGAAGTGGTCAATGAAGTTGTGTAATTGGTTTAACATTGCTTTTTATTAGTCCAAATTATAAGTATACATGGTATTAATGAGGGTTTTAATATCTGAATGATTTGTTCATAAGGATCTCGATAAAGGACCCCAGAATTGTCATTGAACATACATTGTGCTTATTGTATAAGTACGTGTGCATTAAGGAATATTTATACAATTGTGCAAAAGTGTGATATTTGTAAATGTGTTTTGTATGATATAGAAGAACTCATTGGATGCCAGTTGGACATTGCAGGACCATCCAGGAAATAACATTTTGGAGCGTACTGTGAGTCAACCTAGATGATTTCCTAGGATTGATTTGTTTTGAATTTATTTGATTTGTTAAATTTTTACTGAACTGTTTGTGAATTGTTTCTGAATTCTGGACTTGAAATTTGAGGAGTTTATTAGTTGGGCATGTATTGGAAATGTTTTGATTTGATATGAATTCTTGAATGACTTTGATTTTCAATGAAAGCTGAATGACGAACTTAGGTCCGATGAATGTAAAAACTTTGTCTGAGCATTTGTATAAGATTGTGATATATTACATATTCAGTATTTGATGCATTTCATAAAATGCATGCTCACATAAAGGCGTTGTGACTTGAGTAACCAGTTTGAAGCATTTCCATGTAGAGCTTTGCTTCGTGATTTCTGATTCTACACGTAGAGCTATGCTCCGTGATTCTGTTTGATTGAGCCCTATGGGCCAATATTTGTATAAGTTTGTGATAGGCACTCGATCACAACAATAAGAACGAATGTGAGTCTCATGCATATAGCATTCATATAAGACTAAAATCCATGAATGATTTGCAATGCTGTATTGAGTGATCCTATGTTGTGCCATGTTGTGTGAGTTATGATGTTTTGAATGAATATTCGTGCATATGTGATGTGTGTATGTGATCCAGTGAAATAATTAATGATGGTTCACTCATTGAGTTCGCAAAACTCATCAAAAAATTGCAATGTGATTTTTCAGGTACGAGACAGGAGACCTAGTGCTTTAAACAGGACTTAAGGACCTTTAGATTGTGTTATGGCTCAGAGGTTTGTCAGCTGGCCCCAGAAGTGTGGAGTCTTATATTTTGTAGTTTTGGCTAAAACCTATAAAAGGTTTTGTAAATATTTGTCTAAAGGAAACAGTGTAAATTAGGTGAATGAATGAAATAAAGGGTTTCAAAATTTGCTGACTTTTAAATGATGTTAGTGATGCCATATATAAGTTGGATTTGCTTTTGCTCCAACATACCATTATCATAGGGTATGTACTTGAATGTCCTTTGGGTATTCGGGTATTTGCCTTATGGTAGTGGGATGTTGCAAGGTATATATGTGTATAAATAATAAGCAATTTCATTCAACTTGAATATTTTAATGATTACGAAAGATATGACTTAGAAAACTAAATTTATTTTAACCATCATCCTTTTGCGCAACAATTTAATTAATATTCAATAAGGAAATATAGTATTCACATATATATTCATCCAATTCAATATATCATTTAATAAAATTTACAATCAGGATTATAATAAGCTTGAAGAAAATCGTTAAAATCATTAACACCTTCCCCACACTTAAAAGTCGTACATTGTCCTTATTGTACATAATATAAACATGTATAATAAGTAAAAGGGTTGAGACGGTACTTTCTTTAATATGACGATTTCTGATTTGGATTCATAGACTAACATCCTTGAAAAATATAAAAGAAAAGGATAAAAAAGAACAAAAGAAATAACATAATAGAAAATACAATCACATACTAACATGAAAGCAAAAAATAATAATATAGAAATTAAAATAAAATTAAAATTAACCCCTAGGTTGCCTCTCAGTAGCGCTTCTTAAACGTCTTTAGCTCGATGAAACCTTTATGCTCAACTTTGTCCTGGATCAATAATCACTGACTTGTTCCCACCTTTTTCTTCATAAAGCGATTTCATAGCCTGTAAACAAGCCACTTGCTACTGGATGATCAAAAGGACATAATATATTAAGTTATTAAAACCAATTAACTGCAGTAATACACTTTTCAATGACAAACTATTAATATAATAAAGGATAATGAAACTCCCTAAATCATTAGCTAAATCGAACAATTTGTCTTCAAGGAAGTGGGAATCCTTAGTACTTAAGGTTAATACCAACACCTCGTCAGTTATTACCTGACTTGGTTCCTTCGTCAGTTCTTCCTCAATCATCTCTATCCACTCTTCCTTTTTTCTTTTTCCTAGGCAGAGGTTTCTGTCTCATCTTCTTCAATTATCTTCTGCCACTCCTCTACTTTCTCTTTTTGGATGGAGATTTTTTCTTCTACATCTGTTACCTCTTTCATATTTTTGTCCTCCTCTATAACAACAATAGTTACCTCCTCATTTTCATAGAATGCCTCTTTATCCATGAAGCCAACTGTCGTCTTTTCTTCACTTTGCTGCATTAATAGGCTCAAATAATTTTCTACGTTATGCTTAAGGTATTCAGGTGAAGAAACTCTTTCTTCAAATTCGCGTCTACTAGCTTTAAATTTGGTAAGGTATTCCATTAATTGATCTATAATAATTTCTTTTTCTTCAGAAAGCTCTTTTTGAGATGTCCCTCCATTAAGGAAACCAACCTTTGTCTTTTCTTTACTCTCAAATTCATGTCGGTTAGCTTTCATTTCAATAAGGATTTCCATTAATTTATCTGAAAGACTTGCTTCCTCTTCTTCTTCTGCTTCTTCTTCTACTAGACTTCTTTTTGGAATGTCTTTCGATTCATGAAGCTAACCCTTGTCTTTTTTTCAATCTTGATTTTGTGTCGATTAACTCTCATTTCAGTAAGGATTTTCATTAATTATCTTTAAGCTTGTCGTGATTCTTAAGTTGTAAGTATTCAGTTGAAGCGTAATTATTCTATCCATAAGCATAAGAGTTGCTTTATTCTAAAGTATAGTCGTTGTCGTATACTACATCATGAGGTTAATTATACATGCTGAGTCACTCTCATGTATAAGTTGGTGCTCAACATTCATGATTGTAATGGTAACTTCTATGAATGTTGCGACGCAGCCTAAATATCAATTAAGCTTTCGAAAATATTTGAGAACACTTCACTCTCCCATATGGTGATGTCATAGTTTGCAAAGACATATTTTGACTCTTATAAAAGTACTATTCACTACATCTTTCCATTGCAAGATTTGACTATGATAATGAATCATAATTCTTTCAATAAATCATAAACTCAAGATCAAATAGAGAAATTCAATAGATAATTAAATTAATAAACCATAAATCTGGTAAGATAAAATAGAATAAAATAAAATATATACAATAGAAAAATTAAAATTAAAAAAATTAAAAACAAAGATAAAACATAAAATGAAAATGACTAGACTATTGGCATTCAAGATTTCCTAACATTATTATCCTCAGCATTGAGGCTAAAAAATTGATTGACCTATATTGTGAGTAAGTCAATATTGTAATAACCGCAAGTGCACGACATAACTGTAGCTAAGGCTAGTAAGTATGGGTTGATCCCATGAAGAAGATGAATACTAGTAATTATCCCTACCCTATTATCTGGCCTAAGGATTGATTTTAAGTTTTTAATGAAAAGAAACTAAAAATAAGGCAAGTAAAATAAAATAGGTGACGAAATTGAATAGAGAATTAAGAAAGCATTTAGGAAATTATCGATATTGAGAATTAGTATCTAGGTTTTGAATTCCCCTAAACCCTTAACAGATTGATTTTGTATTATGCAATTATTTTCATTGATTTATTAGACCGTGGAAACTCCTATGGTATGCTAGTAGTTGACCTTGAGTCTACTAACATCTAATCCTAAGGTTTCTAGTAGAACTATTTAGGTTAAATTTTATAAGATTGCGTTACTGCCTTATGAATCCCTTTATTAGGTTTGGCCTTAATTTGGAAGATTTATGTCATCCTATCTCTAGGGTTACAATCAACTCCTTCCAATTACTGTGGATTTATTTAACCTAGAATTTCTCAGTTAGTACATATAAATTAGACTATAGTGTAATATTCTGAATTATTAGAATATAAATAAAATAAGTAATTGGATAACATCAATCAATCAAACCAATTGCACTATTAAAAGAATCAAATCATATCAAAGCATTAATATAAAGTTCATCTAACCTAATACTAACTGGACGTTTAGTTACATATTATTGGACATTAAATCAAGCATATATTGAAAGAAAAACAAATTGAAAACAACATAAACATAATTTGAAATCTCTTTGACTGTTTTTTGTCGAATATTCTAGCGATGTAGAGACTTGATCTTATATTTTGATGGATCTTTTGATGAATTCTTCATGTTTGCCACTTCTTTGGACCAAAATTGCCCCTAGAGAATGAAATCCACGTATAAAAATCACCACCTAATGTCTGCTTTATTAACAGGTCTCCATTTATGTCTTTAAATATAGAATTCTAGGGTTCTGGATTATGCACCGTGCACTAGACCGTATATAACCAAAACTCTCGAAATATCGCAAAAGTGTATAACCTTGAAGAAGTGCACAGGAATATGCACAGTCGTGCATCACTTCTATACGTTCAAATTCTTCTCCTTTGAGTCTATGAAGGTAGTTATAACTTATAAACACACTTGTAGCGAATTAAGTACCAAATATACAATAATAGTATAAAATGCCAAGCAAATATGGGTGTAAAAGCATAGTCAAACATTCATCTATCAGTTGATGAGTATGTAAAAGAGAAAGTGGAGAACCATAAAGAGGATGTTAATGATGAGGATGTGGAAGATGATGAACAGTTAGAGAAAGAGGAGGATTTGGGTGAAAAGTCAAGGTAAGAAATCTTAGTATAGACAAAAGAACCCATATCACCTTCCATTGAGAAACCACCCACTTTAAAATCCTCACCCACACACCTTAAATATACCTTTCTAGGTAGGCGTCATACTCTACCTATCATAATTTAAAACAAGTTGGATGGGGGATATGAAAAGAGAGTGGTAGAGATAATTAGAAAGAGGATGAGAGCTATAGGATGATAGATTTTATACATAAGAGGCACAAGTTCGAATGCAGTGAAGTATACGATCAAACTTGATTAGGTTATAGGTTATGGGGTAGAGATAAAGAAGGTTATACCTTCATATGAAGAAGTGGTCAAGAACAAAGTAATAAAGCTTTTAAATGTTAGTATTATTTACCTTATATTGGATAGTAAATGGTGTTAGTCCAATAAAATGTGTACCTAAGAAAGGAGGGATGGCAAAGCTGAGTTGATCTCTACTCAAATAGCTATAACTTGGAGGGTATGCATTGATTATAGGAAGCTTATCACAGTGACTAAGAAGGATCACTTTTCTTTATTATTTATGGATCAAATGATTGAGAGAGTGGCTAAACACACATTCTATTATTAGTCGTCTGGATAGATTGTTTCTATCCAGAAGACTAATAGAAGACAATTTTCACATGTTCTTATTGCACATTTGTTTATAAAAGGATGTCGTTTGGAATTTACAATACACTAGCAACTTTTTAAAGGTGTATGGTGTCTATCTTTGCAGATATGATTGAGGACATTATGGAAATTTTTATGGATGATTTTTAGGTCTTTAAAGACTCTTTTGATTATTATTTGAGAAATTTGGATAGAGTTCTTCAAAGATGTGGGGAATCACATTTGGTTCTACATAGGGAGAAATGCCATTTCATAGTGTATAAGGGTGTAGTTTTAGGACATTATATATCATGCCAAAGCATAGAAGTGGATAGAGCCAATAAGGAAGTCATTGAGAAGCTTACACCACTTAATAATGAGAAAGGCATGCATGCATTTTTTGGACACACAAGATTTTACTATCAATTCATTAAGGACTTCTCTCTTATAGCTGGACCTATAACTAACTTGTTGGTTTATTATGTGTTTTAATTTTTATGATAAATATTTTGTTGCTTTTAACGGGTTAAAGGAGGCACTCATTTTAGCACCAATATTGACATCATCATATTGGTCTTTACCTTTCAAAGTTATGTTTGGTTCTAGTGATCAAGTGGTAAGATGTGTGTTAGGGCAGCGAAAAGACAAAAAGTTGCATGTTATCTACTATGTAAGCAAAACTTTATCGAGAGCCCAATTGAATTACATAGCTACTTAAAAGTAGTTACTAGTAATGGTATTTGCATGCAATAAGTTTTGATCTTATCTTTTAGGGTCTAAGGTGATTATTTATATAGACCATATGGCATTGAAATACCTCTTCACTAAGAAAGATGCAAAGTTGAGACTTATTTCATGTGTGTTACTTTTACAAGAATTTGATATAGAGATTAGATACAGACAAAAAGGGAGCCAAATACTTAGTGGCTGATCACCTATCACATCTTTAAAAAAGGGAGGTGTAATAAGGTAAAGAAATCAATGAGCAACTCCCTAATGGATCCTTGATGAGGATTGATGTATCGCATCATAATGCTATTCAAAATAAACTAGACCTACTACTGTAATAGTGGTGAGTCTAGGTCAATCTCACATAGAGTGTTCTGTTAGGCTTTGTTATGAAAATAATTAGTGTTTAGGTTTTGGGGGGTTTGAAAAAAGAAAATAAAACAAAACTAACTAACAAAAACAAATTAAAGAAAACATACAAAAATGATGAAAGTGG
>JANIJH010000006.1:29821072-29835905 GCA_024520975.1 Erythroxylum areolatum
TCTTTGTACTCCACAGATGAATCTCACAACAAAACCCTGTTGAAGTTCGCAAAAATGGATTTCAACCTGTTGCAGGGGCTTCATCAGAAGGAGCTCGGTGGTATTACAAAGTTAGTACTAACATTTATAATTAGGGGTCCACAGTTACAAAAATACCAATATTATTTAATAGAACTACAATAAGCTTAAATAATATTTTCTTTTTATGACCAAACAAATTTGTTTACGACTACAAGTTATGCTATGCTCAATTAACTTTTTAAGCAACATATTTTAAAAAGTTACAAATTTTTAACATTTTGAAGTTCACACAAAACTTTTCTTTTCATTCAATCCACATAAACCTAAAGTATTTAACACCTACAAAACTATTAGTTTTTATCTAATTATTCATTTCAATTTTCTCTATGGTATTTTGTAAACTAATTTTTTATCTATTAATAAAGTGATATAAATTATCTTCTACTCTGATTTGACGATTTTATAATCTTAAGTTAAATATATAAGTTTGGTTCAAATTTTTATATTTGTAAGATTTTTGTAGGAAAAATTATATATTAAATCTACTTTCAATTTTCTGTATCTTTTAATTTTCTCGTATCTATTGATAAAGTGAGGCGACAAAAAATTGTAGCAGTTTAATTTTACTGATTGGACCAATCCAAAAATTTAAAATGATACTCCCTCCTATTCAAAATAAGTGTCGTTTTAGGGAGATGTACACTTATTAAGAAAGCTAGTGAAATGTTTGATATACCTTTATTAATTACATGTTAAATTGCCTTGAAAATGTAATCCGTATAATTAGGATGTGAGAGAAATTAAAGGGTAATTTTGGAAATAAAATTATAAACATACATGAAAAATCGTGAATGACACTTATTTTAAAAAATTAAAATCTCTCTAAAACGACATTTATTTCGGATAGGAGGGAGTACTTCAAAGGGTCAATTTATTACATGTGCATTAAATGTGTTATTCAATGCAACCGGAAGAGGAAGGTGTTTCAATTGTTTGTTCTATTGATTGTTTAATTCCTTTCGTTAATCATCAGGTGGCAGGAAAATGAAGAAGCATCAACTAAGTTTCCCTACGCAAGAGACAGGATTGTGGAGTGCTACTTTTGGGTGCTTGGCATGGTTTTAAAATTCGGACCGGACCGGCCGGTCTGACCGGTAATTGGTCGGTGGTCCGGTCCGGTTAATACTTCAAAACCGGTTACAAATTAAACCAGTCTGAACCGGTCAATTGACCGGTCCGATAATTATTTTTTTAATTTTTTAATTTTTTAATTTTTTGAATTTTTTTAAAATTTTTTTAAAATTATATATAATTAAATATAATTATTGCATAATTATTATGTTACAAACCGATCGAACCGATCAAACCAGTAACCAGTAAGGCCATCGGTTTGATGACCGGTCCGAGTTTTAGAACATTAGTGCTTGGAGTATACTTTGAGCCCAAATATGCTTTGGCAAGAAAAATCATGACTAAAATCGTATCTATGCTATCAATCCTAGATGACACTTACGATGCATATGGGACAAATGAAGAACTCCAACTCCTCACAGAATCCATCCAGAGGTTAACGATACCTATAATTCGCTGTATTCATCTTGTTTTGTTTGAATATTTTTCCAATTTAAGTCTAAAACCACTATATTTTAATTTGATTCTAGGTGGGATACTGAAGCTGCTGATATGCTTCCCGAGAGCATGAGAAAGGTTTGTCTTATGATATTTCAACTCTACAATGATATTGGAGAGGAAATGGAGAAACAAGGACTGCCTTTTGCTATTCATTATGCTAAAGAAGCAGTAAGCATTGATTTCTACATTAGTACGCGTTTTCTCATTAAATCTTCCGTTCTAATTCTATGCACCATTTTCTGGAAAAAAGAAAGAGAAGTCCCTTTTCTTTAAAACATAATATCCCTATTTCTCAATCCCGCTCATCTAAGCCTGGGAAAAGCCTCCTTTAAGTTGCTAATATATATATATATATATTTCTCTTAGATGAAAAAACTAGTCCAATGCTTCCATGCTGAATCCAAGTGGCGCGATGAAGGCTACATTCCAACGTTTGAGGAGTACATGCAAATTGCCTTTTTTTCCTGCTCCTACCCAATGTTGTCAGTGATATCGTTCTTGGGTATTGTGGAATCATCGACAAAGGAGGCTATTGAATGGGTGCAAAATTTCCCCAAGATTGTTGAAGCTTTATCCGTCATTGGCAGACTCATGAATGACATCGTATCCCACACGGTACATAAATAATGTAGCTTATAAAAAAAGAAAACCAAGAAACAAACTTCCAATAATTGGTGCCTGTACATATTTTCATTTGCAGTTTGAGCAAGAGAGACCCCATGTAGCTTCAGCGGTAGAATGTTACTTGGAGCAGTATGGTGGTATGTCAAAGGAAGAGGCGATTGAATATTTTCGCAAAGAAATTGTCAATTCATGGAAAGATATAAATGAGCAATGCCTGAAGCCAACGTCAATCCCCATGTTCTTCTTGGAGCGTATATTGAATCTGGCACGCGTTATGGATGCACTGTACAAGGACGATGATGCCTACACTAATTCATATCTTGTTAGGGACATCATTGCTTTAGTGCTCACGGAATCTGTATCCTTTTGAAAGAACAACTAGATATGAAGATAAAAATGTTTAGAGAACATCATGGAAGATAAAATTTTGAATATTTTGTAACTCTATATCTGCTTATTCAATATGTTAATGCCTCTCACCCTTGAGATGTGTTAAAGATTTGTGCATTAAGGGGGAGTTTGAAAGATATTAATACAGAAATTAATATGTTGTTTTCTTAATAGTTCAGTAAAAAATAAGTTTTATTGAAAGAGCCTTGAAGTCAAATTTGAGTTCTTATTTTTAGCTAGTCTTTTGTTTTCTTTATTGTAATCGGAGCTTCGTATTTGCTTGTTTTAATAATATTTCTTTTTTGAAAGTAGATGGCTAGCAATATTATTGGTGTCAATTCTTCATTGCCATCCTGCCACGCTTCTAAAGCAGCGGATATGAAAGCTAGAGCATGAAAATAAAGACCCTATTGTTGTCTTAAGATTTAATGTGCTTAGGAGATAAAGAATATAATAAAACTAAAGCAAATCGAGGCATTCGAAAAAAAAAGGATGTCAAAGCGTTATTCTTCATTCAACAAACAATGAATTAATTAATCTTATCCTGGATTTTATTTACGCAAAGGAAACTTAGGATGCTTTGGAAAAGGTTATCAAGGCAATGCTATAGTACTTATAATCAAATTTCAAATTCTTTGATGGAAATTTAAAAGTTTATTTATTAGTCATAGTGATACTTTAGAGAGCTGCTACAACAAAATAATGGAAATTATTAACCAAATAAGTATGGTGTGGATATAGTTAAACAAAATTTCCATTTATTAACCAAATAAGTATGGTGTGGATATAGTTAAACAAAATTGTTGAGAAAATTCTTAGAAGCCTACGAAAGAAATATGATTATGTTGTAGCTATCATAGAGGAGTAAAAAGATTTAAGCATGCTAACAACTAATGAGGTGCTTTGATCCCTTTATTCTTATAAAGATAGGGTGGACATATATAATAGCAATGTATTTGAAAGTGCTTTTTAATCTAATGCAAGTTGTAGCTATCCCGACAAAAATAAATAGCCAATTTTACTGAATTAAGCCAAAAAAAAGGCTCCTTCAAAATAGGTCATTGAGAAAGAGAAGGTGGAGAAGAATAGTATAGTGACAATAATTAACATTCAAAAGGAGCTGAGAAAGGTGAAAATTTTAAACTAAAGGAAATGTTACTACTACTAAAGGTAAGAGTCATATAGAAAGGTATTATTGTTTTAAATAAAAATAAGCTAAATTTATTAAAGAAAAGGAAGTGGATGAAGTTGAAAGTTTATTTCTTAAATGTTATTCTCATAAATAATGCGTTTTATATTGTGATATGTAGATAGTGGTTGCAGTGTGCAAATGATAAGTCAACTTGTTTTTTCATTGGTCTAGATAACTTAATAAATAGTCAAGTGAAAATAGGTGATGGAATGGCTCGAAAGACTTAAGGAAAAGTTGTTGATAAGATAAATCTATACGGTTTAGATTATATTGAAATGTACATTATATACCTGATATTGATTCAAACATATTGAGCGTAGTTCAATTCCTTTTAGAAGGATTTTAACTTATCTTTAAAGACTTAACTTGATAGGGTAGATATGGGCTTTTAATTTCAAAAGGTTAAGCATATTGCATGAACAATATTTGGTGACTAGTTTGCCTTTGATAAATTATGTTGATGATGTTTCTGAAAGTTGTTAACTAGAAAACAACATTGAGATTCGTTTTGTATGTGCAGATGTAGTTAGCAGTTACTTTATTTTTTATGTTAACAATTTTAATCAATTCACTAGGATATATTTTAAAGGAAAATTAAGATGCAATATTGCTTTTAAAAATTTAAATCATTTATTGAAAAGAAAAGTGGATATCCTATGAAAGAGTTGCAGATTGATTATGGGAATTTTTATTGGAGGAATTTGACTAACTTTGTATTGGACCTGACATTCAAAGACAACTGATTGCTAGCTACTTTTCACAACAAAATGAAGCCACAGAGTGAAAGAATAGGAATCCTATGGAGATGGTAAAAAGTATGCTTAAATTTAAGGATTTGCCAAAGAGTTTTTAGGTAAAAGTAATATACATAACAACTTATATTCTCAATCAAAGTCCTACAATGACATTATATCACTAAGAACCTTTTGAAGCGTGAAATCAATGGAAGCCTAATGTAACTACCTTAAAGTTTTTGGTTTGGTTGTTTATGTGCATATTTCTTTTGAAAATGGAACAACACACTATAACGATAATGTGAAATGTATCTTTATGGGATATAGATAATATAATCCTATTACCATAAAGTTACAAATTAGGTGGGACGTTGTACTTAATGACAAATATACTAAAAAAATGGGATAAGAAACAATATTTTTTGTATCTTTTTTACAATATTATTAAGGAGAAAATCTCTTAGTGAATGGTGATGATGATGACTCCAATCCTACTTTGACACATTCCAACCCAATCAAGTCACTTAGTTTTTCAAGTCCAATACATTCTAACTCTCCTTCCTCTTCAGAAACTTGACTATGAACATGAAGGAGGAGCTTGACAAGCATTTATGTAAATAGATAGAGATGTCAGATTGTGCGAGTACAATAGTCAAGTTCATTTAACGAAGCTATGAAATTTAATAATTCACGTATTACTCTAAATGAAGAAATGAAGGCCTCAGAGAGAAATAAGAGTTGATTACTCTTCCAAATAGAGACACAATTATTATACTAAAGTGGATTTATAAGATAAAATAATAATCATATAAGTCATTCCAAAAATACAATGCTAGGTTAGTTTCTCAAGGTTATAAACAACGGGAGGTTGTTAAACATGATGCTACATTTACTACAGTTACAAGGTTTAATATTCTACACACTTTTGTAGCCCTACTAGAATGAAAAAAAAACATGGAATTTCTAGCAATTTGAAGTGACGTTCACTTTTCTTAGTTTTTTTAAATGAAAAATGTAGGTAAAATAATCAAAAGGCTATAAAGTGGTAGGTCAAATGAATAAAGTATACCATTAAATGAAAGTATTATATGACCTAAAACAAGCTTCACATGCTGGGTTGAAGAGGATCAATAATCATTTCAACTCATGTGAAATTTAATAAGGTACAAGTGAGTCTACTTTATATGTTAAGACTAGAAGTGGTGATAAATTATTAATTTTTTGTCTTTATATGGAGTACTTGATTTGTATTAAAAGTAATGCTTTATTTATGATTGAATTAGGAAAGTTACGGTTTTTGAATTTAAAATGATTGACATAGAGGATGATGAAATACATTTTTAGACTAGAAGTGAAGTAACATGATGAGGGAATTTTCTTTTCATAAGAAAGATATGTTAATGATCTTCTAATAAGGTTAAAGTTACATAAATAAGAATATTTGAGTCCATTTAATTATGAATTATATGAAACTTATAAATTTTTTTTGTTAAGTAAGATGATCAAACTACCATATAGTGGAAAGAGAGACTATGCCATTGAGTTACTAGCTTGTATATTCAAATGTGTATGACCCTACGTCGACTTGCATTATATAAGTGGATAATCATATTTCATTACATTCATGGATGATCATTCTAGATATTTTGTGTATTTAATAAAAAAAATCCTGAATCATTTCAAAAGTTTAAATAATTTAAACTTAAGGTTAAGAAATAAACTAGTGAGAGTATTAAAATACTTAAATCTAATCGAGTAGTGAGTATTTAGACTACGAGTTTTTTGTTACTTAAAAGAGAATAGAATTATCTCAAAATAGACTCCACTTAAAACTCCATAACATAATAGAGTATTTTAAAGGAAAAATCATAATCTATTAACTATGGTATATTTCATGATGAATAATGCAATACTTCCTATCTCGGGATATGCCCTTAAAACTGTTGCTTATGTTCTAAATAGAATTACAATCCCTAGCCCGTCACTGCCGCAAGTCTTCACGCATGTCCCTGTGCCTCCCTTCACTTCTGCTCCTGTCACTGTGCTTGGACTGGACAAATAAACTTGGTGTCCACTTAATTGTTCACTGCGCCCAATCTCGCAAGCACGCACGCAGCTCTCCAGCTTCTCTAGCTGCACCAAGCCGCACTCCTAGTCTGCTTCATGCCTGCACCCAAGCCGCCAGCCACACTCTAGCCAAGCCTCCACTGTCGTTGATGGGACGAATAAACGTCCCTCTCTTAAATCCTTTGCAACGCTCTCCTTTTTCTTTTGCTCTCTGCATTTTTTACTCAACATAACGCAGCGTTTTCTGCACTACGCTGTGTTTAATGCAACTGATTGCGTTAAACGCAGCTGCTGTGTGCGTTACACATACGGCAACGCTGCTGTGTTATTTTTTTTTTAAGCTGTTGGCTTCCAAAAGTTGGCTAATTTTCTTGTCTTTTCTTTTCTTTTTCTTTCGTGAAGATAAGCAAAAATGGATATTCAAAAAATGACTTAATTGTAATCTTCTGACTCACTTTAATTTTTTTACTTCCAATTTACACTTAAAATAATATATGAATTAAAGTGAGTATCTTAAGCATTTTTATGTCAATAATCGCTAAGTATAAATGATTAAATATATTAACAATTAAACACATATTATTCATTTTTGCTATCATAAACTATCTTCCAAGTTGACATTTTGTGATGAATTTATGTTAACGGTTTTATTATGAAAACACAATAAAAAATAAAAATAAGTCATCAATATAGAAGCAGAGTTTACAATTAAGTACGGAAATGAAAAATTATATGGAGTTATATGCAATTAACAAAACATTCACAGAAGAAGCAAAGATAATTGGAACTTAATTTTTTATCCAGCCAAAAATGCCATACATAAGCACATTCTAAGTTTGCCACTCACCCTTAAAGGTTAATAAAAACTAAAGCACATGCCACAAATGTTCTTTTCACATTTGACACACTTCTAAGATTATTAATGGACATCAATAAGTCAACATAATTGGTTGAAGTTAAGTTTATAACCTATTCACCTAAGAAAAGATAATTTCTATTACACACATTATAAGTACTTTAATATTTCGAAAATAAGTCACAACATGCATAAATACATTACCAAATTATACAATATATACCATATAACTTTGTTAAATATTCTATAATCAAATCTAATACAAAGATGTTTATCAATCAAGGTAAAGTTCACTACTTATCTTTGTAGTTATGATCAATCCATGCACTAATTTTGAACATAGGTAGAAATATAATGCATTATTTCTGACCAGAAGCATCAATAAGAGAGAACATCTTAAACATGAACTTATAACAAACAATAGAAACATTGTTAATAAGAAGAAATGCTAAGGAAATGCCTTTGGAGATCTTAGATAATCATTCACACATATAAATATCCCAATTCTCCATAAATTTATTCCATTTTAATTTTTTGATTTATTAATTGAGTCAACTTGATGAAAACTAAATGAAAAATAGAAAAATAAAACACCAATTAATCTCATACATGATTCCTTTTATTAGCAGCATATCCACTTACCTTCTAGTGGCATAATCATTGTGACATTTCTTAATGGTGATTCTTAAGAAATTTGAAAAAGAAGAAAATAATTATTTCATTGCTTTTAAATGTGAAAAGAAAAACAACAAGATATTTGAAAAAAAAACAATCTACAAACATTAACTGTGTGCTAAAGCCATAGGCTCCCCCTTCATTTCACTGCTTTGAAGAAGTGATGAAAATCTCGCCCACATGTAAGGACAAGCAAGGTTTGTATTCACTTTGTGAAGTCCAATACACTATATATACGTATTATGGAAATGAATTACCTAGAAAATGGAAACCCTCGTATGGAGATAAAAATGAAGATCCATACCAATGATGAAGACGAAGACGCATATCGAAAATGAAGAGGGACACTGAAGATGAAGATGAAGCTAGGAACTTAGATACGAAACTAAAAGTTAATTAATTGCACCTGCGAAGAGAAATACGGGATGAAACGATGATTTATGTCCTATCTTTAGGTAATTAGGTTTCCAATTTCATAAAACATTGTGGTTTTGGCTTGACCTTTGGCAACTAATACAAAAATTGTTATGAAAAGGTCAAAAATTTATAAAGTCTTTTATTTTTCTCTTTTAAAATATATGATTTGACAATTTTATATAGTGTTCCCAAAAACTTCAAATAATTTTAACATAAAGTTTGTAATTCTCATTATATTTTAATGTATTCTCTATCAACTCTATTTATATATTGTATGTAATATTTATTTCCAATTTTAATTATATTGCATTAGATTTATAAATCATTTCCTTATGATGAGGAGGCATTGAGACGTGCTCTAGAAAGAATGTCTAAAGAAAAGTAGAATAATTTATGTGATATGGGCCTCTACCAAAGTTTAGGTTTATTTTCTTTCCCTTTACATTTGCTTCCGTTAATTTTGTTAGAAGAATTAATAACTACCTAATATTTTCTTCTTTATTTAGGAAAAATGTGAGAAGCCAAAGATCAATAGAGAAAAAAAATGAAAACACCTCACAATCAAGGGTCCAAATCATTTGTAGTCATCTGAAATGAATATGTAAAATATTTATTTACAAGTTATAATTATATCAATAAACACTATATTATTTATTGCGTCTTGTATTTTTCTTTCATAAAACAAAGTGAGAAGGAACTAAATGGACAAGAGTGTGATAAGTTCACACTATACAAAGTCACTCACTATAAAGAAGGTTAAGGGTGGATGTTAGAAGAAATAAAAAATAACTATATAAGTATAAATTTTTTTTAAATTTTAAGTTCATTTATTTATTTAGTACTAATATTTTCATTGACCATTGGTTTTGATTTTTAATTTTAGAATAAGATGTAAGAGTTATTACATAAATCAATGTCTAAGGGGAATGAGGTAAATGTAGAAGACATTTGCAATATCGTGCTTAGTACATGTTCTGCTTATATAAAAGGTATTGACTTAGGCCCCAAGCCAAATGTTTCAACCTCATCAAAATCTACATACATTTAACATCTTCAAGGGGAAAACAAAATGTTTAAGGTTTAATTACATCATAGTGGAGAAAAGTTAGCCAAGTATGATAAGTCCTTTAGAAAAATAATTGGCTGGATCATAATAGTAGTGAAGATAAAAGTGAATGGTATTAATTACATTTTTATAATTTTTATTTTAATTCCTATATGTATTATATTTTACATTTAATATTTTTTATTACAAGAAAATTGAAAATTACTAACATAAAATTCCTTTTGGAAAAAAACTTCATAGTAACTTAGCAACAAAAGTTGCTTTCCCAAGGTAAATTTGTCAAAAAAAGTATTTTGCGATTAAAAAATCCTTCGTTAAAAGAGAAGGGAATTTTATCGTCAAATTTTGCTTATGGAATTTAGCAATAGAATAGTGAAATTTGTCATAAAAATAGGTGTCAATGGTTCCCAGTAAAAATTATGTACGAAATTTATAAACGGGAAAAATTTCATGGGAAAATTCCCTACGAAAAGGTGATTCCGTAGGTAATTTCCTTACAAAAATATGATTATGTAGGGAATTTCTCGATGGAAATGTATTTCCGTACGCAATTTCCTATAGACATTACCTACAGAAATGTGATTCTGTATGTAATTTACCTATGGAATGATATTTTCGTAGGGAATCACTTTACATAAACAAACAAATGCAGACCTCAAAGTCGAGAAATATTTGAGTGAAATTTCTCTCTCTCATATTCTAACCCTAAATCGCTCCCACTGTCGCCTAACATCTCCCACCATCGTTCTAGGAAATGATAATCTGAGATAACACATTCACTGAAAAGCTCACAACTTCTCGAACTCATGGCCTGACCTAATTAAACGAAATGGCATAACTTTATAGCCTCACTGAGTGATTGAACCCAAGTGTCTTATATAAATTGGTGACATTTTCATAGTTTTTACTACACTTCTTGGCTCTTATTTGTGGATTTTATGTTTAATTTGACTATTGAATGCCTGCCTTTACTTTATGTAGTTTGAGAGTAAAATTGTCATAAATTATTATTAATTGCACTAAATTAATTTTCTGAGAACAATTGATACTGCAAACTACCATTTGTTCATTGTAGGAGACTCAAGAAGAAGTAGAGTCAAGGAGGGAAGGTTGAAGATAATAAGTCAACAAGTCATCAGGTGCAATACGAAGTTCGCCGCGGCGAAGTATGAAGAATTCCAAGCAAAACCTTTAGGGAAAATTTTGCCACAGTATGAATTAATTCTATCACTACGGCGAAAGAACCAACACTCCAAGCAAAAACTTTTGGAAAAAGTTTACTACGGCAAACCTCCAAATACCCAAACTATTTCCGAAAGTTTACCCACTATGCAACCCAATCCATAACTCGTTTTTTTAAAACCTACCTATTTTAGGTTAAGAAGAGGAGAGATAGCTGATAGTTGAAGAATACACACTCACTCTCTACCTTCGGAAGAAAAATTTTTCTACACACCTTCATCCCCTCTCATCTACATCACTGTTTTGCACCCTCACTGACAACTACTACCATGGATGCTTTCAGTGGATTCCTGGTTGTGAAATCTCCTAGAGTTATGCTTGGCTAGGCACCTCTCTCCTCTTGAAGATGTAGCAATGGCTAGAGTTCAATGGGCTTCAAAGGGGAGTAGTTTATTCCATGTTCAGCTATATTGTTACGAACTCCTAGAATTTGTAATTTGTAGTTGAACATTCTTGATTAGAGTTTAATCAAGTGTTGGATATTCAATGTGTTATTGGGATTTGTTGATGTAGAACTTGGAGCTTGAATATATGAAGTCTCATATATGTCTATTTATGATCTTGTTGATTCTCTTTTATCTGCCTAGTTGTGTTTGATATTCAGTTGATTCTAAATCCCAAGGTGACTTATTGCATTGTCTTACCCATTACACACGCTAAGAGCATTCAACAAGGTCTTAAGAAATAAAGTTCATTGATTAAGACCTTGGACTTAAAGAGTTCTTTAAGGTTTACCATTTGAAACTTAGTGATTCACTCCTATTAAAATTTATTTCAAACTATGATAGCCAAAGCTCGTTTTCAAGAGGATACTATCACCATTTGATCATTGTTTTTATCTTATCACTTTTCTATTCCCAAAATCCAAAAAAAAAAAAATACTTTTCATTACATTTTCTTACAATTCATTTATTTTTGTCCAAATTTCGAAAGATCAAACGTCCTTCCTTGCTTTTGGTTTGCATATCATGACATATAGGCTAGCTTAGATCCATTCATTAGGTTTCGATTAAGTGAAACGACCCGAGGTTGTATTCTATATTGTAATCATTGGAATTAAAAATTTTGATTTGACCTCTAAGGGTAAGAACAAAAGGCTTCGAATCAAAATGCCACCATTGTCGGGGAACCAAGCAATTGGTTCTCTAGGTTAGCTTTTGTCATTTTTGCTGCTAAGTGAGGTTAGGAACCTTTGTTTAGACTGCATTTTAGATATTTTAGTTTCATACTTGTCAATAGTATAGGATTTCATTTTCTTTCTTTAGCATAGAATTTTGAAAACACAAACAAATAGGATTCCAAACTTTTTGCATTTTTCATACTTAGCATTTTTATACCCGCACAGTTTTGAACATTTCTTTGATTACTTTTTTGTTCATACATACATACTCTACTTGCATACATACTCTAACACATACTTTTACACATCCATACACTTGCATCCATCACATCTCACAATTTATTTGACTTTGTGGGCTTGCAAGTAAATTTTGTTACATCTTCTTTTCATTTGAATTGTTCCCGTGCATGCCCCGGAGAGCTAAACTTCTTCCTTTCCAACCTGAAATTGAGAGACGTTTGAGGAAGATTAGGAAGGAGAGGAAAGAAAAAGAGAGAAGTAAGGTAGTTGTTGAAGGAGAGTCTAGTCAACCAAGTAGTGAGAGTGACTCGATAGAAAGAGTGATAATGGCTGAGAACCCAACTTTCTTGCAAAACCCTAACTTTCATGTTAACTAACCTAGGAATGGTGATAATGGAGGAAATGGGGAGCATGAGCGAGTTGGAGAGAATAATGGGAATCAAAGAAGGAGGATCATTAGGGAAGCAACTACTTGTGATGTTAATTATGATCCATTTACTACTGTTTGTCCTAATTTTGATGTTAATTTTGAAGTTAAAGGATTACTCATTAACTCCTTTCCTAAATTTCATGGATTGACAGGAGAGAATCCCTACATGCATTTGCAATCTTCGTCCATGATCTATCAAAGTATGAAGCCGGTGGGAGCCTCACTTGATCAAGTACTATGAAAAGTTTTTCACCTATCACTGGAAGGAAAAGCCCAGGAGTGGTATATGAGCCTCCCAAGGCATATGGTGAACGCCTACCATAGTTGGGCAAATTTGAGGAAAGCATTATTGGAAAAATATTTTCCGGCCTCCAGAACTTCATCGACGAGGAAGGAATCTATTCAGCACATCAGGATTATGATGAGTACCTTCATGATTATTAGAATTGCTTCCAAGATTTATTGTCTAGATGCCCTCATCTCCAGATACTTGATGAGCAGTTGGTGTAGTATTTTTATGATGGGCTAAAAAGTAAAGATAAAGGTATGTTAGATGCGGCACTGGGAGGTTCTCTAATTAATCTTATAGCTACATAGGCATGGGATCTTATCAAGTAGATGGTCTTGAATCATCAATAGTATAGTGTTAGGGAAACTAGAGGAGTACATAAGTTGGGAACTTCAATAGCCCAATCTAAAAGAATGGAGAGCTTGGAGTCCAAAGTTGACTCTCTGGAGAGTAGAGTGACCTTACAATTATCTTTCATCACTATAGAACTAAAGAATATGAATGTGCATCCCGACATCTTCTATGGATCTTACTGCACTCAATTGTGATACTTGTGGGTCAGTAATGCACATATCTAGTGTTTGCCCCAGTCAATATGAAGAGGTGTCTGCAGTATATCAGGTTCGGACTAATCAGAAACGGGACCCCTATTCCAACACTTATAACGAAGGATGGAAGGCAAATCCTAGGTTCAGTTAGAGGAATGAAGATGGAAGGGGTCCAAACAGATTTCAACAAGGAGGAGGAACAAGTACTTCCACAAACCAGTTCCAAAACCAACAGCAAGCCCTAACTGTCTCACAAAATGAGGACACTAACCAACTATTGCACAATATGATGGCGTTAATGAAGGAGGGGTGAAATTCTAACAATAATCAGTTTAATGCCATAGCTACTCTAATTCAGCAAGACTCTTCAAAGATTGCCGCTCGGTTCAACACTCTGGAAAAAAGAATGGAGCAATGGGAGATGAAAGATGAAAATATCAACTCTTTTGTTACTCAATTGTCTAACAAAATGAGTGAGAACCAAGCACGAAGTAGTGGAACCATTCCCTCCAACACTGTTATGAACCCTAAGAGTTTGAATGCCATAATGCTCCGAAGTGAGAAACAAGTGAGGTTTAGCAATAAAGATGAGGGAGAAGATGAAGAGGAGATCGAGAATGAAGAATTGTCTTCAACACATGAAAGAGTGAAGAAGTTAGAAAGTTCCAAGGAACGAGCACTTTTGACTGAAAGGGAGTCAATGCAATTGAAGAGCAAGAAAGAGAATTTTGAAAGCCACCAAGAATCAAGCAAGCAAGGGACCCAAGAAACAACCGATAAAGAGGTACGTATAAAAGACCTTCCCTTTTTGAATTCATATTTGCTTAGCAAAAGGATGACTGATGGTAAACATGAAAAAGATGTCATTGACTTATTTGGGAAAGTAGAAGTCAACATCCCTTTGCTTGACCTAGTGAAAAGGGTTCCTGCATATGCTAAATATCTCAAGGACTTATGTACAAACAAAAGAAATTTTAGACCCAATGAAAGAGTATAAGTCAGCTCAAATGTGTCCACCCTTTTTAAACTACAAATACCTGTCAAGTGTCAAAACCCTGGATCTTTCACCATTCCGTGCACAATAGGAAAAGTTACCATAGGAAGGGCCTTGTTAGATCTAGGGGAAGCAATCAATGTGATGCCTAAGTCTGTCTATATAGCATAAGGAGTTAAGAGTCTTAAGCCTACATCTATAATGTTGCAATTGGCTGATCGATCTTTTAGGCATCCGGTGGGCATCACAGAGGACATCTTGGTTCAGGTAAAGGATTTGGTTTTTCCAGTTGATTT
>JANIJH010000006.1:29931387-29946805 GCA_024520975.1 Erythroxylum areolatum
ATCATGAGTATGATCATCCAAATCACACAAATTTAGTTAAGTAGAACCCACTATCATAAGATTAAACATGTTCGGTTAAACCGGCTTTGAATTTTTTCAACAATCCTACAATAAACAAAACTCTGGTTTATTTTTATAATAATGGAAGGCAACAATCATGTTCTTAATGTGCATTTAAAATTGTAATGAGGGATTTATCTTCATTTGTCTTATCAATCACAAATTGCATGTAAAATATCACACAAATAAAACATATAATTTATCATGTATCCAATATAAATATCAACCATATAAATAAAGTATGCATCTTATGCACTCGTAATCAAATTATATGCATAAAACATCTAGCTTTGTTTGATTCTAATTATTGATCTTCATAATCTAAAATAACATTTCTAACTCTTTAGAAAAATTAAATTGGATTAAAACCATTGATTCCTAAATAAATTAAATTCCTATTCCAAATAGAAATTTAATTTGGCTTGAAAACAATTTTTCAAATCTAATTGAAAACCATTTTCAATTTATCTTGATCCCTTGGACAAAATTTAACTTAAAACAATTTTCAGTAAATTATTGTTCTTACTTATTATAATTTAGAAAAAATCTATTTTAAAAATTATACGAGTACCACTATTTAATCCGATTAAACAAATTTCTAATCTAATTAGCAATTACTATTTTTAATCTCATTAGAAATTACTTTTCCTTAATTAGAAAACTATTTTATAATATTAAGATAAATACTTTCAAAATTAGATAAACATTTTTCAAATTTAATTAAGAAAGTTGTTATATATTATTTATTTAGAGTTTTGTTTCTTAACTAATTAGAAAACTATTTTCAAAATATTAAAGAAAGCGCATTTTTCTATATTAATAAATGAAAACACTTTTCAAATTTTAATCAAGAAAAATATTTTATCTAAAAATCAAGAACTTTTTTATAAATAAATAAAAAATTTCTAAATAAATTAAATAATAATTCTCTAAACAAATAAAATTATAAATTTAAATTATCTCAATCAAATTGAAATAAATAAATTTAATTAAGAAACAACTTTTTAATTATTTAAGAAAACACTTTTCTTAACTTTAAAGAGTCTAATTAATTAATTTCAATCTAAATGAAACTATTTAATTATAATTTTTGAAGTCATTTTTTTAAAATTAATTAGGAATCAATATAATTATTAATCTTAATCAAATTAAGAAAAATAATTATCTTTGGAATTGATTTTTGAATTTAAAACTATTCTAGACAATAAAACAAACAACTCATATTCAAAGTCTAGAATATCTTTATTCTCGTTACCAAACATTCCTTATTCCAACCCTTAGAATAACTCTATTCTTTGTAACCAAACACATCTATCTTTTTCACCTTATGAAAACCTAAACTTAAAGAAGCTAATCCCTAAACTCAACAACTGCACACACACATTCACGCGTGCTTAATGCTTAAGGATTTCCAAAACCCACGTTATGACAATTAGTTCAATGGTCAATTAATCATGGCAGTATGGAAGGTCGTTAACCCTTTTGTTGACAGCAAAACCAAAAAGAAGGTACATAAATATCTTTCTTCGGGAACGTAAAAATGAACTTAATGGTTCTGTTGCGATGGATGCTGAATGACAATAACATCCAATAGGGCAGGTGAGTTGGTAAAGAGCTCTTTTAGCTTAAGTGAGGTTGCAGGTTTAAACCGTCCTTATATATGTAGTCGTTTAAAACTTGAAGTCAGAGCTTTACCTTCCACAAGAAACCTACCCAGCTCGAGCAGAGATTAGTCTAGGAGTGGATAGCTTAAAGGTGTCTTCCCATAATTGAGACCTTCCTAAGACATCTTGTGGACAACCAAAAAAAACATCATCCTGAGAGTGGTCCAATTCTCGATGAACAGCACCAAAGCATGTCTCAATGTGGTCATTGAAGTTGGAGTTGGCGTAGTCAGTGCCCTAGTCACCGATATAGAATAGAAAACTTCTCCAACTCTTTTTTCTAATACAGAGGGAGAACAAAACCATAAACGATGCCAAACAAAAAATATTTATGGGTTTTTAGGATTCTAATCCGAACTTTTCAGATTTCTGGGTTTATAATATGAACTCTTCATACTTTTCAATTCCAAAATAATGAGATCAATCGTAAGCAAGTAATTTAAAATCTCGCTCTAATATCACTGAAGAAAAACTGGGTTGAGATCAGATCCTGACCGCAGCGGAATAATCACGATACTTTTTCGTGATTTTTGATTTCCCAAAAATCAATATGTATTTAATTATATAAAATGATTAACAAAAATTATAATAAAGCAACAATGTAATTTGTACTTATTTCGAAGCTTAATCTTTGTCTTGTCGTATCCCTCGAACTATTCCCAAAATTGATCCGTCTCAACTACCGTAGTCACATAAGTATCCGGCCTCTAACGATATCCACAGAACAGGTTGAGAAAACTTTGTAACTCTTATAAAAAGAGTTAAGCAAGAAGTGCTAGCTCTATTGTTCTTAAGTTTATTTATAATAAGCTTTAGATATTTTAGTAATTTAATTGAAATTAAATTTTAATTTCAATTAAACTTTAATTAGAATTACAAATAATTCTAATTAAATACCATTTATGTCCATATAAGATTCAATATCTCATATTGATCCTTATTTATCAAATATCTCATATTTATTCATAAAGTTTCTTAAACTTTACAATCAAGTCTAACTTGTTTAAATTAACTTTGTTCTCTTCAACCCATTCTACAACCAAAGCGATTAACTGTAGGGTATAAACCAACATACATCTGAGGAAGTTGCCAACTATCTGGTTTATAATTTGCATTGCAATGCTTTGTTTCTCTGTCTATCATATGTCCAAAGTAGCTTCCTAAACTTAGAGCTATCTACAATGTTGTGAGTATTATTTTGTCTCTTGATTTCATCCTTTTGCTATTTGTTTGTCTATTGCTGTTATTTTGCTAGGCTTCCAATAACATGTTCATGGCACTCTTTGACATTGATGCTTTTGAGTATGGTGACACTAGCAAACACATTAATCAGTTAAAAGGGTGTAGATAATAAATAGATTTTAAAGAACGAAACAAACATACAAGTAAGAACAACGACACTGTCCAAAAATTTCGTACTGTTACTATAGTCATTTCTCATTGTTTGTAGATTTATGCTCACCATATTTTCTATGCTTATTTGTAACTTGGCATGCGACTGACTAAATCACTGGATTTATGAAGGGAAAATGCATCTCCCAAGCAGCATATCCACTTGTTGACAGTGTCAAAATCCTCAATTTCTGGTTTTAATCTTTAAAAACTTTGTGGAGGCTCGTTCCGCTTTAAGCCATTTTGGATTTGCAAATTTGCCTCCAAATTAGAGTCATGTCAAAATGGATGTGGCTTCAACACCTTCGGTGACAGGCCCAACTCCAACTTTAGCTCCATCAGGTTTTCTCTCGACTATTGTTTGGCTCGTATTTGGCATGCATCTAACAACAAAATTTTTATCAAAGATTGTAATAACTTTGTTAGTGAACATACATTTTGTCATTTGTCATCACCTAGAGGGTTAAATTAGTTATTATACACCAATAACCATTTTTTTCAATTGGAAAAGGGGTAATATTATAATTAATGTAGTTGCTGAGATTTGTAGCCTTTTATGGTTTTGACCTTGCACCAACTGACATGTATAGAAACCATTTTACAATCGCCAATGTCTAAGTATCTCCTGCTGCAGTATGACGATTCCCAACAAGATATAATCATATGTTTTTTTAGCTGAGAGCTTGCTAGCCAATAGCATATTTTCCTCATACTAATCTGTAAGCATTGGATTTTAGTTTCTTTTGAAATGTCAAAGATCACAAAACGAACTAATAGCCTTTGCCTATTATATTATTGCCAATGTTATTATTCCTTTAGTATTCTACCCTTTTGGAGGGCTTATTTTCTTCAAATTCCAGTGTATAGATCTATTATGAACAGACACCAACTTAGGGTTCATTAGACCTAAACATTAAACAAGTTTGGTTTCTATCCATATAAAATGAAATCAATGACAAATATGTAGAAGAATAACAAGAAAATAAAAAAATTATAATTCTAAATCTTCATTTTTCTTCTAATGAATCTTTTTGCAAGTTCGGATTGGATGAAGCATTCTATCAGATCTTTTGTCATTGTCTTCGTGTTTTCCTCATTCCTTTGATCAAAACTGTTACCTCTTTATGTGTCTTACGACTTAAAATTTTGGCTCTCTTTTTTTGCCTCTACTCACGTCCTTTGTAGTGAAAAAATAGGGTTTCTAGGTTATACACGATCAACATACATGGACGTGTTAAGGTTAATAATAATTTTATTGCAAATGCACGGTATAGCAGTAGCTAACATAGGCAAATACTGGTCGATCTCATGAAGACAATAAATACTAGTAATTACCTTTTTATTATCTAACTTAAGAATCAAATTTTTGGACCTTAATTAAAATTAAAGCTAAACAAATAAAATAAATTAAGATTAAATAATTTTGAACTCAAGACACGTAAAATATGAAGAAAAATCAATATTAAATAGTAGTGTCTAGGTGATGAATCCCCCCTAAGAATCTTTAAGTTATTAACCTTTTATTATGCAATTATATTATTGATTATTGGTATTAAGTTATCAATTTGCGCTTATTTTGTACTTAATTCTCTCTAATGTATTGAAATTATTATTCAAAATTAATGGAATTGCATTATAATTGTTTGCAGATGATTTTCAATACCTTAAAGATGAAATTGAATCAAAAAGATGAAAAAAATGAAGAAAATCTGAAATTTCAAGTCTAGCACTAATTCAGTCACTAAGCGTGGGCACGTGTAAGGATGAAATTAATTTCCAAATCTACTTTCAAAATCTGAATCTGATTTTTTTGAGATTCTTATAATCTTTTAAGATAAGATTGATGGAGATTCACAATCTGAACATGGGGGAAACGTGATTTGCAAGATAGGATGAAAAAGGAAGGGATCGAGAGGCATTAAAAAGGGAAAAATGTGACTATTCACATAAGCCTTTTTTTTAGTATAGATTTTCGATTTCTACAATTTTTCTCTTAGTTGTTCTTGTGTTTTCTACACTTGTTCTTCTATATTTTCGTATTCTTTAAGAAAGACCAGGGATGGAGACTCGTTATGTTATTATTTCTTTGATATCTACTTTCGTTATGAATATCTAAACTTCTTTTCTTGGTTAAGGGAATCCATATTATCCGTTATTATGTATGAAATGTTTCAATAAAGTTTATGTTGTTGATGAAAATGGAATATCTTCTGAATTACTTTTTCTAATTGAATTGATTGATTTCTAGGTGCGCAACTAGGGATTAATTCGTTCAATAGCTAGATTAATGACATATGACGTTCAATTTCGTTAATCACAGGCAACAATTAGGATTACCTTCTTTGCGTTAGAGTCGAAAATTATAAGAAGATATTTGCTTGATTGATTGCATGTCGTACATGTATTTCTCTTGCTCATTGGTTTCTTGATTCATAAAGTTATTATTCAACTAAACCTACGATCGTATCTAGGTTATTGTTTAATAAAAATGCTAGGATACATATTTCTAGTCATTACACTTAAGAGAAAATGCTCCCAATGAATGTTTATTAATGATTGAAATTTTATATCGAGGATCCATTTTAGTGTGATAACATTAGTGACCCGAAAATCAAGGTATTTCCCATTAAATTTTCAGATCTAATTATTTCTTTTTATTTGCAATTTTTCTTATATTGTTCCTTAAATTGTCGTGAATTAAAATCCCCCCCCCCCCCATTTCGTTAATTTGTTTTGTTTTGAATTCGTAACTTCTTTACCGTTAAGATTCCGTGTGAGAACGATATCCACTTACCACTACTACATTAAATTGTATTAATGGAAGTGATTTCTTTTGAATTTGATTGCAGGCGAAGCAGTATCAAATTTTGGCACCGTTGTTGGGGAATTTTTGACAGTTTATTTACGTTACGCATTCAAACCAATCAAAGAATTTGCAGTACAATCCTAAGATCGAGAAGACAACTAAAAGATTGCAGAAATAGACCAAATATCAGAAAGAGACGCAGAAAATGGAAAGAATGGCAGCAAACCGCACTCTTCACAAACTAGCCGCACCCACGGACATGAAACAGCCCCACTGCATCAACTTTCCAAATTTAGGTGATAACAATACTTTTGAATTAAAATATGTGCTGATTCATTTATTACTTATTTTCAAGGGTTTACCGGGAGAAGATCTGTATAAGCACTTGAAGAAATTCGACGTAGTTTGCATAAGAATGAAACCGATGAATGTGACGGAAGAGCAGATTAAGCTGAGAGCCTTCCCATTCTCCCTTAAAGACGATGCGCAAGATTGGTTGTATTATTCGACCGGAGAAAATGTGTAAACATGGGCTGAAATAAAGAGGCTTTTCTTTGAGAAATATTTTCTAGCATCGAGAGCAGCTAATATTCAGAAAGAAATTTACAGAATTCTTCAATATATGGGAGAAACACTCTACAAGTATTAGGAAAGATTCAAGAAACTCTGCGCTAGCTGTCCACACCACCAAATAACTAAACAGCTATTGATTCAATATTTCTATGAATGACTCTTGCTTTCAGATAGGAGTATGATCGATGCTGCAAGGGAATTGATTGCTAACATGGCCTCCAACACTCAACAATTCGGAATACGTACTGGGCATAGATCAAAAGGAGTGAATGAAGTGAATGTGACCCCGTTGGAGAAGAGATTGGATGACCTTACTTCTTTGGTGTGATAATTGGTGGTCACGAAGAAAGAAGAAGCAAAGGTATGTGGCATATGTTCGATGTTAGGACATTCTATTGATTTATGTCTGATTTTGGAAGAGGAAAACACAGAGCAAGTGAATGTCGTGGGAGGATTTGCTGGGCCGAGTCAAAGAAAGTACGAACCATTTTCTAATACCTACAATTCAGGGTGGCGCGATCACCCAAATTTGCGATATGGGAATCCTTAAGGACAGCAAGCGACCACGAATTTCCTGCAGTATCGGCAACCGTATGTGCCTAGGCAAAATCAAAATGTAACAACAAATTCTGAAGGTAAGTCCTCTTTGGAAGATATAGTTCAATCTTTGGCCATTGACACTTTAACATTTCAGCGGAGTACTAAAGCAAGTATCCGTAATATTGAAAGTCAACAAAGAAAGATTGAGAATCAACAGAGAAACATCAAAAACCAAATAAGTTAAATGGAAACTTCCATAAATCGATTGGAAGCACGGACTTCTGAAAATTTTGTAGCACAACTGGAAATTAATCCAAGACGAAGTGCGAAGGCTATCACATTGCAGAGCGGTAAGGAACTACAAGAACCACTTCCGAAAAATTCCAAAAGAGAGGTAGAGGAAGAAATCACGTAACCGGCACTTTCACAACCAGAATTGACACAAAAAGAGCTACAAAACAAGGTGATTCCACCTCCTTTTCTGAGTCGATTCGTAAAAGAAAAGGAGGAAGAACAAGAGAAGGAAATTTTAGAGACTTTTCGAAAGGTTCAGATAAACATTTCTCTCCTTGATGCAATTAAACAGATTCCATGGTATTCTCAATTTCTTAAGGAGCTTTGTACGTCAAAGAGGAAATTAAAATTTGATGAGAAAGTGCAATTGGGAGAAAGCATTTTTGCGATTTTACAAAAGAAAAAGCTTCCACCGAAATGTCAAGATCCAGGTATGTTTACTATCCCATGCCAAATTGGTGATTTGCATATTAAAAGAGCTATGTTAGATTTAGGTGCGTCCATAAATGTTATGCCATACGATGTGTATAAATCTTTAAATGTTGGACCTCTTAAAGAAACTAATGCAGTGATTCAATTAATGGATCGCTTAAATACTTATCCGAAGGGTGTGTTAAAAGATATATTAGTTCAAGTAGGGAACATGTTTTTTTCGACTGATTTTTACATTTTACAAATGGGCACCGATGACACATCTTCTTCCACTCCGATCTTATTTGGAAGGTCATTTTTGAAAATGACTAGAACTAAAATAGATGTTCATGATGGATCTTCAACAATGGAATTTGATGGTGAATTAATTAAGTTCAATATTTACAATACCATGAAAATTCTGGATGATGAACAACCTATTGTTTCTGTGGATTTTATTGACACATGGGTGCAGGAAAACTTAATCTTGAGGGATGAAGATGAGGTTGAAATGATCTTAGAAATGGAAAAGGCATCACGTTGGAAAGGAAATGAGGAATTGGTGTTATCTAACACACAAGAGGAGCGTTAACGTGTAAAATGGAGACCACTGAACCACCCCTCCAGCAGCTCACATCCGGGGAAATGTCCAGACATTTGGACAAGTTGTTGACGTTATTGATCAGCCCACCAACGTCGAAATTAAAGAGCCTACCTAGTCATTTGAAATACATCTTTTTAGGTGAAAAAGACACATTGCCTCTTATTATTTCTAATCAACTTTTGGATGGCAGGAAAGTCAACTGGTTAATGTATTAAAGGAGAATAAAGAAATTTTCAATTGGACAGTAGCTGATTTGAAAGGTATTAGCCCCACTATCTACATACACCGAATTTTGATGGAAGATGAAGCGAAGGAGGTAAGGCAACCACAATGTCGTCTAAACCCACCCATGATGGAAGTGGTGAAGAAAGAGATTTTGAAGCTTCTTGACGTGGGCATCATTTATCCGATTTCAGATAGTAATTGGGTAAGTCCAATCCAGGTAGTTTCGAAGAAAACTGGTATGACTATAATTGAAAATAGCAATGGTGAGTTAATATCAACTTGTGTTCAAAATGGTTGGAGGGTATGCATAGATTATAGGAAGCTTAATTCAGTTACTAGAAAAGATCATTTTTCACTTCCATTTATTGATCAAATGCTTGAAAGCCTTGCGGGTAAATCTCACTATTATTGTTTAGATAGCTATTCAGGATATCACCAGATTTTGGTGGCACATAAGGATCAGGAGAAGACAACCTTCACAGGTCCACTCGGCACCTTTGCTTACCGAAGAATTCCATTTGGATTGTGCAATGCATCCGCAAATTTCAACGGTGTATGGTAAGTATTTTCTCCAATCTTGTAGAAAATTGCATGGAAATTTTTATGGATGATTTCACGGTATATGGGGAGTCTTTTGAAACATGCATTGTCAACCTTGAAAAAGTGTTAAAATGTTGCCTCAAAACTAATTTGGTTTTAAATTATGAAAAGTATCATTTCATGGTTGATTAAGGCATTATTTTGGGTCATACCGCTTCTTCGAAAGGAATTGAAGTCAATAGGGCTAAGATAGATGTTATTTGATCTTTATCTTACCCCACAAATGTGCGGGAAGTCCATTTTTTTCTTAGTCACGCAAGATTTTATCGGTGATTTATCAAGGACTTCTCTAAAATTATGTAACCTATGTGTAGATTGCTCCAAAAAGATATGAAATTTGATTTCGACGAGCCATGCAAAAGTGCATTGGATGCACTTAAGGAGCGACTCACTACAACGTCGATTATTCAGCCACTGCAATGGGACATGCCTTTCGTGTTGATGTACGATGCTTTAGATTATGCAGTTGGCGTCGTGCTGGGTCAAAAAGTGGACAAAGTACCTCATATTATTTATTATGCTTCTATGACACTCAATGATGCCTAAAAAAATTATTCTACAACCGAAAAGGAATTTTTAGCGGTCGTCTTTGGATTGGAGAAGTTTCGGCCATACCTGTTAGGGACGAAGGTGATCATCTATTCCGACTATGCAGCTCTGAAGTATTTGGTGAACAAGAAAGAAGCCAAACCGGGATTAATTCGATGGATTCTACTTCTTCAAGAGTTCGATTTGGAAATCTAAAATAAGAAAAGAGCTGAAATTTTGGTGGCCGACCATTTAAGCAGGATCACTCAGAGTATCGAATCTGATGTTCTTCACGACAAATTTCCATATGAAAATCTCTTTGCAATTCAATAGGTAATTCCATGGTATGTAGACATAGTAAACTTTTTAGTAACTAAGTCTTTACCTAGTGATTTATCTAGAGCTTAGAGAGATAAAATCAAGTGGGAGGCTAAATATTACATTTGGGATGAGCCTCACCTTTGGAAATTTTGTTCTGCTCAGATTGTTAGGAGATGTGTCACAGATGATGAAATTCTGTCTATTTTACAATTTTGTCATTCATCTGTGTGTGGGGGACACTTTGTCCCTAAAAGAACTGCTCAAAAAAGTTTAGAATGTGGATTGTTTTAGCCTAAGTTATTTTATGACTCTTACATGTTTTGCAAGTCTTAAGATCATTGTCAAAGAATAGGTAACTTAGGATTGAAGAATCAAATGCCACTTATGAACATTTTGATATATGAGATTTTTGATGTTTAGGGAATAGATTTTATAGGTCCTTTCCCTTCCTCCTTTAGTAAGAATTACATTTTGTTGGCTGTAGATTACGTTTCAAAATAGGTTGAAGCTAAGGCTACTATATCTGACGATGCTAAAACTATTATTGATTTTGTTAAATCAAAAAAAATTTTCAGGTTCGGAATGCCTCGAGCTATAATTAGTGATCGAGGAACCCATTTCTGCAATAAGATTTTTGAAGCATTGATGAAAAGATATGGTATCACACACCGAGTCTCTACCGCCTATCATCCACAAGCAAGTGGGCAAGTTGAGATGTCCAATAGAGAGATCAAATCCATACTAGAGAAAGTGGTGAATCCGAACTGAAAGGATTGGAGTCTACGATTGGATGATGCTTTGTGGTCATACCAAATTGCGTACAAAACTCCTATAGACTTGTCGCCTTACAGGTTAGTTTTCGGTAAGCCTTGTCATTTGCCTGTAAAAATAGAGCATAGAGCTTATTGGGCTGTGAACCAGTTGAATATGGATCAGATAGAGGTTAGTAACAATAGGAAATTGCAATTGCAAGAATTAGAGGAGATTCGTAATGAGGTGTATGAGAATGCAAAAATTTATAAGGAAAAAACTAAAGATTTTCATGATAAAATGATTTTTAGGAAAGATTTTCCATCGGACAAAAAGTTCTTCTGTATCATTCGAAGCTTAAGTTATTTCTATGAAAATTAGGATCTCGTTGGCTTGGACCGTTGATTGTTACTAACGTTTTTTCTTATGGTGCGATAGAAATTTAGAGTTTAGATACTTCTAAGATATTTAAAGTTAATGGACATCGTCTGAAGCCATATTATGAAAATTTTTCGATCGAGCAAGTGGAAGAAATAGAGTTGGTACCACCAACCTATTTTTGATCAAGTAAGTAACGAAACATGTCCAACTAAAGACTTTAAAGAAGCACATTTGGGAGAACCCGTAAATTTTTCAGGTTTGTTTTTATTTTCATTTCAGTATGTTTATTTCAGTCAGTTAGGAATTTAAATTCACATTTTTATTTCTGTCATTTTAATTTCCATCTTTTCTTTTCAAAATTAAAACAAAAAAAGAAAAAATTGGAATTTTTTGGTTGTTTCCCGCCGGCCCTATTTTCCCCCTCACTTTTCCCCCTTTTGTTTTCATCAAATTTCTCCTTCAAGTTTCAATTTCTAACTACCACACATCACACCCATTTTAGACATTCACTCCCACTTGCCCACCACTAATTCATGTCACTCCTAGTCTTCATTGCCAACTCGCCCATCAACCCTAACTTATGATCTTGTGCTTGCATTAGTTTTCTTGTTCTATTGCAGGTTGTCTTTCATAAAATTCACACAATGCCCAAGAAGAAGAGTGATTTTCGTAGACTAGTCACACCAATTCATTTTGCTGCTGATGCTCTTCCACCACAACCCATTTCCACCACCACCAAATCACCTTTTCCAACAGCCCCAGTGCAAATTCTTGTTACTCCAGAACCATGAACACGCCAAAGGATAAGGAGAGGCAAAGAGGTCGAAAAAAAAGCAAATGAACACTAGAGTTGGGGGCTGCACCTCTTTCTGACTTCCCAAAGATACAACACGATTCCAATAGCTAAGTGAACGAAAAATTTATCCATGTAAGTATATTCTCTCCGACATGCTTGAAGCATTGAATGTTTATGATTCTTTCACAAAGTTGATGGGTCCAATTGACTGGAGTGTATTTGCTCGAATTAATTGTCTTGCATTTGTTGAATTAACGAGAGAATTTTATAACAAATTCCAATTTAATTGTACTGATGAGTTTAATGTGTTCACAAAAGAAGTTGTTGAATTTCAATTGATGGAAAAAGAATTTGCATTATCAATTGCTGAATTCAATGTTGCTATGGGTTTTGTTTCGACTACTGAAACTAAGACTGAGTTGTTTATCAATGCTCAATGTGACTTTCACGAAGATTTCAATGCATCCGAATTATGTAGTCAATGATTTGTTGATCCAAATCCATATAATGCTAGCATTTCTAAAAGTTCTTTTCTTCGAAATCTTGTTTTTAAAGTCATCCATAAACTGTTGGCATTCAATTTTTCTGGCCGTAAAGATGCTGCGGGAACATTGTTGAAAGTAGAATTTTATTTCCTGTGATGTAAGGATAGGCACAGTCCTGTAAATTTAGGTTATTGGTTTATAACTCAATTTTAATCGGTGCTACAAAAGAAATCCAAACCTTTGATCCTTGCTTCATATATTACGCAATTGCCTATTAATTTGGAACTATTAGATTTATATCATACTAACATGAATGTAGCTTGTGGAATAGAACCATTGGATTTGAATTGTTTGAGCAGGATGGCAATTGTGGATTTTAGTCGTGGCCACATTGCTTTCACCATTCCCGGCCTAACCACTTTTCCCACGATGAGATCCTTAGTAGCACAAAGTCGGGCCCAATTAGCTGAAACTAGTAGCCACCAACAACACAGCACCGATTTGGAAGCTCGTCTTAGTAGGATAGAACAAAAAATGCACCGTTTAGAGCACAATTGGATGGCCTATAGGGAGCATGAAAGATTTCAACCATCACATCCACCAACACCTTGAATTCGGCACCTCTATAATAGAGAAGCTTTCTTTAACTTTTTCCTTTATATTTATGCTTCTTTAACATTGAGGAAAATGTTGGTTTAGGTGTGGGGGAAAAACATTGAAGTTTTGGTGTGTGCATATTTTTTATTTTTGTGTGGTTTTTATTAATTTTTTCATGTGGTTATGCATGTTAAACCATGAAACTTTGTCATATTAGTTTGGATGAGATTGAGTATATGCATGAAGTTAAATTGGGCTAAGTGAGTTTTAAGGTGAATCATGTTGATTGATTGCAATAACTAATCTTATAGACTTAGTCAAAATTTTGACATTTGAGTGATAAGGAATGTGTGGAATTGAAGTGAATTTTTAAGTTAAACCTGTGAGCGAAATTTAAACCTAAATAACATCATCTTTATTTCATGATATTTCTTTGAATTGTGTGATGCTCCTCTATTCATGTTGCCTTCAGAACTTGCATGAAACCGGTTTGAATTTATTTGATTACATGGGATATAGACATGATTAAGGCCTTCATTGTTTTTAAACCCTTTAGCTTAAAAATGACCCACCTACTTATTTTCCCTTTGCAAACGTTTTTGAGCCTTTATCCTTGTTTTTTAATCAATCACCTTATTCTTAAAACCCAAAAATCCCTGTAGCCTTACCCTTTCATAAGTTGAATGAAGTATTGAGTAATTTAGGACTTTTGTTATATATTATGTTCTGAGATATTTTTATAGGTACTTCTACTCATGTTTTTATTATTTTCTCTTTTTTATTATTTTCCCTTGTTCTTAGCGTTATTCAAAAAAAGAAAAAAGAAAAAGAAAAAAAGAAAAGAAAAGGGAAAATGAAAAAAATCAGAAAAAGAAAAAGAAAAGAAAAAAAGAAAGAAAAAAAATAAAGCATAGTAGCATGAGTTAGTATTAGTAGTTGTAACCCTTTGTTTCATGTGTTTGTCTCAGAATTTTAATTTGAGTGTCTTTTTTACTTGATACTTTGTGAATGCTTGTGATCAACCCTTTGCCATATTTGCCTCACCTATGAACCTAACCCCATTACAACCCTAAATAAAGTCCTTATGATCTATTAGCTCATGTGATCTAAATGAATGATAACTAGTGAAATTGCAAGCCTATGGTAGTGCAATATGTTAGAGAGAGATTGAGAGAAACACTTTGCCTCAAACACTTGAGTATAAAAGCGAAATCCGTGAGAAGAATTCATTTTGGTTTCATATTTGCCTTTGAACAAAGATTTCTTATTTTGATTTCGTTTATTTGCATTGGTGAAAAGTAATTATGATATATGTTGCAACTTAAGTCTTATTGGCCCAAGTTAACAGATTGTGTGCACTTGATCCTATGAAGGATGAATTGACTGAGTGTAGTGGTTTGACATGTTTGCTCGAGGGCAAGCAAAGGTTTGGTATGGGAGAATTTGTTAAGTTATCAATTTGTGCTTATTTTGTACTTAATTCTCTTTAATGTGTTGAAATTATTATTCAAAATTAATGGAATTTTTTTATAATTGTTTGTAGATGATTTTCAACACCTTAAAGATGAAATTGAATCAAGAAGATAAAAAGAAACGAAGAAAATCTGAAATTCCAAGTCTAGCAGCAATTCAGTCACTAAGCATGGGCACGTGCAAAGATGAGATTAATTTCCAGATCTGCTTTCAAAATCTAAATATGATTCTTTTGATATTCTTATAATCTTTTAAGATAAGATTGATGGAGATTCACAATCTGAACATGGGGGAAACATGATCTGCAAGATAAGATGAAAAAGGAAGGGATCAGGAGGCATTAAAAAAGAAAAAACGTGACTGTTCACATCAACCTTTGTTTTAGTATAGATTTTCGATTTCTGCAGTTTTTCTCTTAGTTGTTCTTACGTTTTCTGCACTTTTTCTTCTATATTTTTGTATTTTTTAAGAAAGACCAGGGATGGAGACTCGTTATGTTATTATTTCTTTGATTTCTACTTTTGTTATGAATAGCTAAACTTCTTTTCATAGTTGAGGGAATTCATGTTATCCGTTATTATGTGTGAGATGTTTCAATAAAGTTTATGTTGTTAATGAACATGGAATATCTTCTCAATTTCTTTTTTAATTGAATTGATTGATTTCTAGATGCGCAACTAGGGATTAATTCTTTCAATAGCTAGATTAATGAAATATGACATTCAGTTTCGTTAATCACAAGTAATAATTAGGATTACCTTCTTTACGTTAGAGTTAGAAATTCTAAGAAGATATTCACTTAATTGATTGCATGTCGTACATGTATTTCTCTTGCTCATTAGTTTCTTGATTCGTAAAGCTATTATTCAATTGAACCTACGATCGTATCTAGGTTGTTGTTTAATAAGAATGCTAGGA
>JANIJH010000006.1:30092472-30111563 GCA_024520975.1 Erythroxylum areolatum
AGTTTTAGTGACCATCTATAGCCACCAAGTATTGATTGGTCGGTAAAAAATATACGTAACTTATATATTGCAACCAAGTAATTTTTAGTTGCAAAATGTATATAATTAGCAACCATTTTATTATGGTTGCTGAAAATTTGGTTGCTGAAACTAAATTTTCTTGCAGTGTACAGGGCCTACATTCAATAAGTTCTTAATTTTGTTGGGTCTCAAATAAGATTGAGCCTAAATTAACTCACTCAATTAAAAAATATTGTTTATATTTTTAATTTTAAAGTATTATTTTTTTAAAAATAGCATGGAATTCCTCGACGTTTAACTAGTCTATGAAAATTTGTTTAAAGAACTAAAACGAACTGTAAGATTTGTATAGCTTAACATCTTCCCTATTCCCTTTTGTTTTCATTTCTTCATGTTTTGTAGTAGGAGTAGGAAAGAACATTTTAATCTATTTCAACGGGATCTAGTTTAATGAAAAGAAGAAGCGATCAGATGGCGAAGAAAACGAGGGAAACAAGTAAGAAAAAGTGACCAAAAACTTATTGCAGCAGGACTATACTAATGAACAGTTATGGGGATGAAATTGACAGCTCCAATGGACGAGATTGAAGATAAATAAGCAGGTCCTTCTGTGAAATAAGTCTTCATATGCACCAAAAAGATATAATTAAGGTTTGAATCGACTCCCAGATCGTCAGTATTTACTCAATTATAATTCTCATTTGGCCCGTCTGGTTTGAAAGTCATTGGCATTTGTGTGGATGCATGAGCATTTGTTTGTACACATTTTTCTTCAGAAGCACAGTGCACTTAAATCTGCTCATTAACCGATAAGAATATTAATTATTTGGCTTGAATAGTAAAGAATGAACGATCAAAAAAAAGAAATTCAGCAACAACAAACCACTGTTAATAAAGTATATTCATCTGAAATCTTTCAGGGGCTTAGTTTCTCCCTTCTTGACATTAAATACGTTAGGCAACATGAGTTAAAATTAAACATAACTTCTCTTGCGATAGATTGAATAAATTAACAACAAAACTGGGGAAACAATAAGCACAATTAGACACACAGGATAAAAACATATCTTATATTTATTATCATCATCCTCTTCAAACCTTCATATTAAACATACAAGGCTATCACATACAAAAGAAACATCGTTCTTTTGTGTTTCCAACTTTTTTTTTTAAATTTTTGGTAGCATTAAACTCAAAGGGACATGACGACTTCTATAGGTAGGCAGAAGATAGATGAGGCAGTAAGAGATGCGATCTAATCACTGTCACTGCTGCTGCTGTGATCATGGTCATGGCCGTGCTCATGCTTCTTTTTCTCCTTCTTCTTTTTCTCGCGACCATCATGACCATGCTCACCATCCCCATGGATCTTGTCTTTGATCTTGTCCACCATCCCTTCCTTCTTGTGGTCGCCATGACCATGCTCTCCCTCTCCCTTGTGCTCTTCCTTGTGATGGGCTTGACCATGTTCCTTGTGCTCTTCCTTGTGATGGGCTTGACCATGTTCCTTGTGCTCTTCCTTGTGGCCTCCCATGTGGAGGGTCTCCTCAATCTTGTGCATGATACCTGACATAGTTGATTATGTTGTGTTGATTTGTTTCAGCTGAGCCGATCTTTTTCTTATGCGTTGTTGTGCTGAGACAGGAGTTGGCCCTAATTTATAGCAATTGGGAGTTATGGTCCCCATCATTTAAACTTTGTACGCGTGTTGATATGGATAACGTAATTAAGAAAAACTTGCTTTTCTGGTATGAGATCAGGAGATAAATGCGAAAACTCGTGAAACCCAGCACGTAAACCCATATCACGGTCAATTACCCTGTTCCACTTTTAATATAATTGGGATAAAAATACGAAACATTTGGAAGCCGACCACCTGTATATTATTCGGTGATTTTGATGAATTTGTTCTCCCAGCTCATCTCGTTTTGATTTTGTCATCCACGTCCCCACCCAAACCGACCAAAGCATCTCACCCTTTCTATCATCTTAATGTTCCTCCGTTTTTCAGCTGACACTTGGATGGATAACATTCAGAAGGTTTATCTTTCTTTATTTTCTTTTTCTGCTATTCAACTGACACGTGGATGGTTATAATTCCCTTGCCGACATGCTTTGAATCAGCTATCACCGTTGGTTCCGATGAATTTCTGCTTTTCGACAAACTTTGCCTTCAAAATTTAGTTTACGGCAAAATGATAAGTGGAATCGCATCGCTCCAACTAAATTGGCACCATCAAGCTTTGCACCTTCCAAATGCCGAGTTACGTACAAGAGAAATGTCAAGTTGCAAAACTGCATATTTACACAAAAAGGATTAAAACGATAATATGACGATGAATCAAAATTGGCATCCAAATCAGATGATCCCAGTAACTTCCAGATTTTGAATATTATGGAACGTTTGTCAATATAATTGCATCGAAGAAGCAATCTTACTGGATAGTTGAATCCTGAGACCTACAACCTTGGTAGAACCTTGGCAATGAAGAAGTAAAGAAAAGAAGACAACCATCACTAAGATTTCCGAATGTTCAGCATAAACATCGGTCGATTTGATGCAATCAAGAAACATAAACAATTGTCTCTAGTTCTAGAGGAAACTAACAGAACATTGACACATCTCAACCATGAACTGAGAAGAATTATACAAGAATTGACTTCATCAAAAGATGACACAAGATGCAAAGACATTTATGCGTTTCGTGTCAGATATTTTCCCATTTAGCGGACAACAATCAATTGTATTTTAACAATTTTAATAACTTTATTGGTTACGCCAATCGTATTTAATTTGGATAAAGATAATAACGTAGTTTAACAAATGATCTGAATTAATAAGCCAAAATTTAGGAAGAAAATAGACCCCAATCAGCATAAATTGAACCCATATCGAACCGTTGATAGAAAAGCTCGATATGAAAGCTACATATAAAGGTTAAAGTCTCCTGTAATTGCTTAAGTAATTCATGAGTATCTAGATTCTCTGATCTGTTCAAAGTGCATATGTTTTAAAAAAATTGTAGAAAGGCATTGACCACGTCCTGGTGAGGAGTTCTCGTGAAGGTCCCGGTTGATCGGAGCTTTTTTTAGCCTTAGAAAGCACCTTCGAACGTGTGATGGAACCAAAAACAGGTATTTTCGTTCCTTTTCACGAATGATCTGGGACATGTACTAAGGTTCATGCTATGTGTTACATGTGATATCAAAGCAGTTATGTGATCAGGTAGTTAAGAACAAACAATTTTCAATTTTTATTTATAAGAGTTTTAGAGGTTTTCGATTTTTTCATGTGTATAGATGCTTGAAAGTGGGCTACAATTGTCTAGCATGAAAAAATGGGTTGAACATGAGCTATAGGGTGTAAAAAACTGGCTTGAAACTCACCAGAAATTGCCCAAAACTTTTTAGGTGATGGAGACCGTTGAACACTTATAATGAACAGTAATCAAGCGAGGTGAGTATTTGCTAGTGCGTGGGCCGCCACGTTTAGGACACGTGTGGCGCGTGTTACATAAGTGCCACACTCGAACTAAAATTCGAGTGGTGGCATTGGGATAGGCATATGGATCACATGCGCCGATGAGGACGTGTATCCTAGACAGGATAGACACATTTGAGCGTAAGGTGTATGCGTCACACACGTTGCTCAATGGTTAAGCAAGTCGCCTGATGCCACTAAAGATGCATCAAGTGCTAGTGCATGTAGTGCACACGCCATCCATTCACACACACACCTCAATATCACAATGACGTCATGTTGATGTCAATGTTATAGTAACTACTGATGTCAACACACAGTGACGTTGACGTCAGCAACGAAAAACCCAAAAATTTCAGAATTTCTGTAATTATACCCCGAGTCATTTTAGGTCATTTTTCGAGTTCAAGGAATTTATAAAGTGAGTTTTTCCATTTTTTAAGGATTTATTACATTAGTAATAAATAAAGTTTAACTCCAAAAAAAGGGAATAGGGCATTCTAAAGCCGGTTTGAGTGACTACAAACTTGACATAAGGGAGATACTTGAGGTTTTTGTATCTCGTGTGGTAGGTTCAATGTTTGGTAATGCACAATAATCATTTTGAGTGAGAATTTTTTCCATAAAAGTCTCAAATAAAGTTTACTAACAATGTTTTCAACATTAGTATGTGATAATTAGATTTTGTATTTATTGATAGTACATTGTCACATACTATATGCCCATAAAGAATGTTAGGATAACATAAAGATGCATATCTTGTGTTTGTGAACCTTTTAGATAATAATGAGAAAGTAGTCACTAAAGTGGCCTTTCAAGTTAGTATTTGGATTGTTTCGCTTGCATGTTAAGGGATGTCTCTGGTCTCATGTTTAGTTATTTTGCTCACAAGTGTTCACTTTACATGGGATTTTAAGATGAGTATAAAGGCATAAGATAGAGGAGAGTTTCTGTTTAAATGATATATTCGCCCATAGGTGCTGGTGTCATGACAGTTGATGGTGTCCTCTGATTGCTTTTATGAAGAGGTCTAATTGCATATATTATGTATTCAGCCCACAGATGTTTCATAATATGTGTAATCAAGTTCTAGGTATAAAAATTATTTGGGCGTTGAGTATCGTTGTTATCCTATATTTGAGTTGATCTTTGCATTGTCATTTTGTAGTCACCATTTCGGTCAACAATCACGGTGTTATTATTGAAACATTTACTGGTGTCAATTCGAAGAAGTGGATAAAGGATGTATTGATGTTATAGAGATGGAAAATATTGATATACCCATACATACGGATAAGCCATCTCCACCTACATCTAGTAACTTGAACATAGATAAAGCAGCTTATACAGTATGGGATTGGTCAAATAGATTATGTTGCATGACTATTAAGAGATCTATACCTAAACATCTACTATGTGGACTTCTGAAGATAGACATAGCAAAGTAGTTTTTTGCTATTGTCTCCCAAAGGTACACGGCTTCATCTAATGCTGTGATAAGTGCCGTAATGAAAGAATTATTCTCCATGAGATACACTAGAGAAGGGGGAGTGATGGAGTACATATAAAAAATGACCCATCTCTATAGTAGACTGAAGACACTAAATATTCTTCTTCCTAATGTCTGCATAGTTCACTAGACTTTGAGTATACTCCCTCCAGAGTTTAGTAACTTAGTGACTACATATTACTCGTTGGATAAGGAATGAGACTTTAATGCCTTGATTACCCATTGTGTTGATGAGAGGAGAAACTCAAGAATGTTTCTCCTACAACCCTTGAAGCAACCAAAAGGAAGGTAAAGGTAAAGTTCATTAAGTTCAATGGTAGAAAGTCTATATCTTCTCTACATGCTAATGCTGGTCAATCTAGTATCGCTAAAGGTCCGCAAGAAGTTAAAGAGGAAAGGGCATAAAGAAGTCAACATTATACGACCTGGAAGAAAAGACAAAAACCATTAAGTAAGTCATTCGCTTATCAATTCATGAATCCTATGCTATAGTCACATCTAGCTTTTAGTGGTTAGATAGTGGAGCATCTAATTAAGTTGCCTCCATAATGCAGAGATTCATATATAAGAGAAAGCCAACTAAAGGATGAGAAGCTAATGGTTGTCAACAATGAAGAAGTGAATGACATATCTATTGGAATGTATGTTTAAACCTTTATACAATGTTTATTTTAGTTTTACATGACACATTTTATATTTGATCTTTATATCAATTTTGGACAAAAAAAGTTAACTTTTTGTAATTAATGCTTTTATTGTATGGTTATCGTTTAATATAAAACATATTGGTATAACTTTCTAGTCATATGGTTTGTATACAATGTGTCTTACCTTGGAAAAGATATATGTTTGTTTGTATCCTATCAAATAAGTCATTAAAAATAAAGCCTTGATAAAAGGAAAATCGTACATGTTGTGATATAAAGGTTAATCCACATTACTAGAGCTAGAGTTTAGAGCTTGATTGAGGATAACATTTTCACAACTTTGGATTTCGATGATATGGAAACAGTTGTTGACTTGTACAGGGGTAAGTTGACTAAAGTAAGGAAAAGGGGATCAACTTATGCTTATGGCTTATTAGATCTTATATATACAGATATCAGTACACCTTATGTAGCTATATTGTGTAAGTCTAAGCATTTTTTAACATTTATAGATGATTATTCCCGTTACAATTTATGTGTTCTTGCTTAAAGAAAAGTCTGAAGTTTTTGATGAGCTCAAGATCTTTAAGATTGAAGTTGAGAACCAATTGAAAAAATTCATCTAGATAGTCAGATTTGGGGTGGAGGAGAGTATTATGACAAAGATGATGTTTTAGGACAAGAAAAGGGTATGTTTGCCAGATATGTGGACTCAGTTAGAATAACAACTCAGGTCACTATGCCAGTGATAGGTGCTTAATTGATTATGAAATTATTCCATAAAATTTAGGAATTATTGACATGAAATTGCTTAAGATACTCACTTTGAATCATATGTGATTTTAGGTATAATTCGGAAGCAAACAAGTTAAAGTGAGTCAAAGCTCAATATTTTGGCCATTTTTTGAAAATTAATTTTTACTTTTTTTCATAGAGCAAGAAGAAGAAAATTAAAAGACAAGAAAGATGGAAACACAAAGAAGAAGAACGTGGGCTACATGGATTTTGCATGGTATTAATTTAATTTATGGACAATCATGCTCACAAATGCAGTAGGTGGATAAATTACCAAAACACAAGTGTAAAAGCAAGAAGTGATAGCAGATGATAGACAGGAGCAAGCTAAAGCGTAGTCCATGCCATCTGAAGTGCAGATCATGTGTTTTAATAAACGTAAACAAAGTGTGCGTTTCATGCAAACGTTATGCATGAAACATATACGTTTGGCCAAGACATGGAGGAAAACATGAACAATGATAGTGGACCACCAAGTTTATTTGTCAAATTAGTGAATAGGGAAGCTAGTGTGAAAGAGAGCTGCGAGAGAGGGAGGCATAGTGAAGAGAGTCGAAGGGGGATTTGGCTAGGTTTATTTGAGTGAGGCTAAAGCATTTTCTTTGGAGAGATCTATGGAAGGCCAAGTTCCCAATGCCAGTTCGGAGGTGACATCGACGTCGACGACCTGGATTAAGTGTATTTCACTGTTTTTGTTGTTTCTTTCTGTCATTAGAAATTGATTATGCTATCCTAGGTTAATTGATTTGTGTTTTATGTATGGATAATCAAATTTTTGTTATTGTTCAGTTATTTGTGTATGAACCTATTGGTTATTACGAAAAAACGATGTTAATGCATTCATTGAATTGTTTATTTGCAAACCCATTGCTAAAATTTTGATATAATTCATAAATGTTATATTGAAATTCATGTGTAATGAATAATGATTTGTAATCATTAGGAATAACATGACCTAGGTTAAATAACGAATCGTATGTAGTTGTTGCCTTAATTAATCACTTTTCCTAATTTGTAATGCTACTGCTTAATTAAACCTAGAGATCATATCTTAGGTTATTCGGTGATTAGGTTTAATTAATGATCATATCTTGATTAAACAAAACCTAAGGAAAAACTCAGGTTAATTATTAACCAAGATTAATAGTTGCTAAGAGAGGTTTAAGAACAACAAATTTATAGAATATGCTTCATTAAGGTGTAGGACGAGATTGAAAAAAGAATCGGATTCCTACCAAATTTTCAGGTTTTTATCATTTTTTGCATGTTTTCTTTAATTTGTTTTCAATATGTTAGTTTTAGTTTATTTTGTTATTCAAAAAACTAAAATCCCCTGTTAAACTAAACACCAATTAATTTTATTTCAACAACTTTAGACACACTCTTTGTGGGATCAACCTAAACTCACCACAGCTATAGTAGTAATCTAGATATTTTATTTTGACTAATGTTGTGACGCGTAGTCAATTTTGGTGTCATTGCTTGGAAGTATAGTGTTTTACTTTTTATTTGTGATTTAATTGGTGTTTTGTATATATTTGTTTGTAATTGGTTTCATTTTAGTTATTTCGTGATCATTTCATTATTCTGTTTCGTGTTTGTGATTTAAAAAATACAAAAAGACACGGATAATATTAATTTCTTTTATAACTTTTATTCTCAATCCTATAACCAAGGTTAGACTGATCAACCTAACTTTGGTCATGGATGGGATAACCATTAGAATTACTTTTATGATAGTTTGCAAGACACACAATAATTCCTATGTGGACCAGAAGCTTCTTGTCAAAACTCAGGTGCTTATTTGGAAGAATTGATGAATGTTGTAATTGCCAACGTTCTTCAATTTCAATACGATATGCAATAGCTTCAAGAGAGTATACAACAATCGAGACTAACCCTTCACCTTTACCTAGTAGGTTGGAAGAATTAAACGATGAAGAAAAAAGTGAAGAGTCATTCAAATTATTTCAAAAGAGTGAGGACTCAGTAGAGATGAAGAATCTGAAGATGGGGAAGATGCTGGAGGTGAACAATTATCAATCAAGGCCTTATCTGAAACAACCTCACGTGGAGAAGTCAAATGTGACACCTGAAGATCACAATTTTGTCACATGAGGAGGAAACATGGAGTCGAGCCAGCGACCCCTAAACAAAGGCACTTCTTAGAAGGCATCCCAAGGGAAGTAAATTTATTTTCCTTTACATTTCCACATTACTTTTTATGTGCATGTGTGTTTTACTTGTTTTAAGTTTTCAATCAAAATAAGATAAAGAATAAAACAAACAAACAAACATTTTCTCATTTTTTGTTGCTTCTAGGATTATACATGATTAGAGTGTGAATTGAATAGAGAATTTCGTAGCAACTGTAGCATGTATTTTTACTCTTGTGATTGATCAATATGCATTATCTTTAAAAGAGTAGTAACTAGTGGTAGACAAAGCCAGTGAGATTTTGAGCCTTATTAGACTGACACATCCATATTAGTCTCATTGTCTTTTGATAATGTGTGACCTTCATGACATGTACATCCCGACTTTACTTTGAGTTTGTATTTGAGACCACATTTTTATCACATGCATTAACATGAAAATCATTAGGCATTCTTTGTTTCATAAGCTAAATTAGCTAGATAGCCTACCCCCATTAATATGATTTTTCCCTTGTTAGGCCCCCTTTAAGCCTTATTAGCCTTTCTTTTTTGTATCAACCACATTACATGCTTTATACTTAACCAAATGTCCTACCCAAGCCATAAAACTACTGGAATATTTGTCATTGTTGAGTTTGTAGATGTACAAAATTCTAAGTGTGGGGGTGTACATATGTGTGGATTGGGTATAATGATTGGGATGTTATTTTAAGTCTTATAATTGAAATTCCCATATTAAACTTAGTTTCTTCTAATGTTAAAAAAAGAGGGGAAAGAAAGAAAGAAAGAAAAGAGAAAAGCAAAAGAAAAGAAAATGAAAAAGAAAGAAAGAAAGAGAAAGAAAAAGAATGAAAAAATTGTTTAAACAATTTTTTCGAGGAGGACTTGCATATGAGTTTGCAAGGCTATTCATAATTAATGCATTTTCCTAGAGTTGAAATAAATGTGTTGTTTGAGTATGTTGATATGAGGTAGATGTTGGCTTGGAAGGTTCACTCTTGTGGTTTCAATGTATTGTTGGCATAAATTGTATGAGTGATTCTTTTGGATTGGTATATGCTTCATGTGGTTTGTGTGGGAGAGCTAAAACGAGTTGTAAAATATAAGTGTTGCATTCATCATAGCTGACCGTACCTAGTTATGTACGAGTGTGAACTTGTGCACTTGATGTCATATTGAGTATTGCATTTATTTCACTAGCTTTAACGACTTTCATGTTACTTGACCCAAATATATCTCACCTTACCTTTACCCACATTACAACCTTGAAAAGTTCTTTGATCCATGATTTTTCATGTGAACATTAGTGGTAGAGAAATAAAATGATATACAAAGTTGTGGAATAACATAATCATGAATGGTGTTGAGTGTACCTATGGATATATTTATTTAAACACATTTTTCGAGTCTACCATTAGATTGCTCATTTTTTGAAGATGATGAATGTTGATTGATCATGAGTAAAAGCTTGGAATGTTGACATCTTGCTATGATTTCTGAAAGTCACTCATCTTTAGTTGTGATTATATATTTTTGGAACATATGGAAAATGAGTCAATGTTTTTGGGTCTTTAAGCTTAATTTTAATGCTTTACCTGAGGGCGACCAAAAGCTAATTGTGGGAAAATTGATAGGTTCTTAATTGATTACGAAATTTTTTCATAACACTTAACGATTATTGACATGAAATTACTTAAGTTACTTACTTTGACTTATTTGTGATTTTAGGTGTAATTCAGAAGCAAAGAAGTTAAAGTGAGTCGAAGCTCTATATTTTGGCCATTTTTAGAAGATTAACTTTTACTTGTCTTCATAGGGTAAGAAGAAGAAAAGTAAAAGACAAGAAAGATGGAAACACAAAGAAGAAGAACGTAGGCTATATGGATTTTGCATGGTATTAATTTAATTAATGAAAAATCATGCTTACGGCTACAATAGGTGGATAAAATATCAAAACATAGGCTTAAAAGCAAGAAATGATAGTAGATGATAAGCAAAGGCAAGCCAAAACCCACTCCATGCCACCTGAAATGTACATCATGCGTTTTACTAAATGTAAACAACATTTGCGTTTATGCAAACATTCCACGTATATGTTTCATGTAAACGTTATGCATAAAAAGTAGACATTTGGCCAAGACATGGGGGAGGGTTTAAAAACGTCAATAATGACAGCAGACCATCAAGTTTATTTGTCAAATCAGTGAATAGGGAAGCTAGCGTGAAAGAGAGAGGTGAGAAAGGGAGTTACAGTGAAGAGAGTTAAAGGGGGTTTCGGCTAGAGTTATTTGAGTGGGGATGAAGCATTGTCTTTGGAGAGACCCATAAAAGGCTAAGTTTCCGATGCAAATTCGAAGGTGACATCGACGTCGATGACTTGGGTTAAGTGTATTTCACCATTTTTATTGTTTCTTTCTCTCATTAGAAATTGATTATGATATCCTAGGTTAATTAATTTGGTTGTGTATGGATGATTGGATTTTCATTATTGTTCGGTTATTTGTGTATGAACCCATTCTGCATTATGAAAAGAAGATCTTAATGTGTTCAGTGAATCGTTTATTTGCAAACTCATTTCTAGAATTTCGATATAATTCGTAATTGTTATGTTGAATTCATGTGTAGCGACTAATGATTCATAATCATTAGGGATAATATAACATAGGTTAAATAATGCATCATATGTGGTTGTTGCCTTGATTAATTGATTTTCCTAATTCATAATGTTACTGGCTAATTAAATCTAGAGATTACATCCTAGGTTATTCGATAGTTAGGTTTAATTAATGATCGTATCTTGATTAAATAAAACCTAAGGAAAACTTTGGTTAATTATTAACCCACGATTACTAGTTGCTAGGAGAGGTTTGAGAACAACAAATCCATGAAATATGCTTAATTAGGGTGTAGGCCGAGATTGAACCAAATATCCCTACCGAATTCCCCACTTTTATCATTTTTTTGCATGTTTTCTTTAATTTGTTTTTAGTAGGTTAGTTTTATTTTATTTTCTTATTAAAAAAACTAGAACCCTCCAGTTAAACCTAAACACCAGTTAATTTTATTTTAACAACTTTACACACACTATCTGTGGAATTGTCCTAGACTCACCACTGCTATAGTAGTAGTCTAGATATTTTATTTTAACTAGTGTTATGACGCGCGGTTAGTCGAGTAGTTCATAGCAAAATGGTGTGTTATTGAAAGACGTAACCGTACCTTAAAAGACATTATGAGGCCAATGCAGAGGAGAACTAGCCTATCTGATTATCTTGAAGGGTGGAAACCTAGCCTTACATAAATTAGTGTATGGGGCTTCCCTGCTGAGGTGTGCTAGTATAATCCTTATAAAAGTAAATTGCATTCGCTATTTAGTCCAATATCCCGACCACTCTAAAGGCTACAAATTTTATTGTAGAGAAGTAAAAGCCAGAATAGTGGAATCACAAACAATTAAGTTTTTGGAATATAATGTCTTTGAGGAGGGTGAGCCCTCTCACCCTTCGAATTATAGTAGGATAGATACTACAATTATTATATATCTACCATTCATACGGTCAAGTACAGTGGATATAGGTATTAGTACCATGCTTGTGCAGAAACAAGAACCCATACTTGTAAAAAATAGAGGTTTTTGGGCATAAGAACCAATGTAGTTATGTAAATCCACTAGAGTGAGATGATTTGTTATCCTATTTGATTACATAGTCTATTTGGGTAAGACTATGATATTGGACATGTTGTGGATCCATTTACTTTTACAGAAGTTGTTTCTAGACCCTATGCAGATTTGTGGTGGGATGCAATGAATGATGATATGTAATACATGAATTATAATAAGGCTTAGGAGCTAGTTAATTTGTTGTAGAATTGCAAACCCATCAGTTGTAAATGAGTTTGAAAAATGAAAATGATTTTAGGATAAAGTTCATTGGTTTAAGGCTCACTAACCTACTATATGGTTCACTTAAAGAGAAAGGTTTGACTTTAATGTTACCTTCTCTCTTGTATCCTCAAAGGATACATTTCGAGTGATTATGGAAATTATAGCTCATGACGATATGGAGTAACATGAGATGGCTGTCAAAACCACTTTCCTGAATAAAGAACTTTATAAAGAGGTCTACATGGTACAACCTGAAGGATTTCAGGATCCAAATAAAATTGACATGGTTCATACGTTAAGCAAATCAATGTATAATTTAAATTGAACCTCCTGAAAGTGGTACCTTAATTTCGATGAGCTTGTCATCTCTTTCGGCTTCATGGAAAAAATGGTAAAAGATGCTTACACTACAAGGTCAGGGGGAGTAAAGTTATCTTCCTATTGTTGTATGTGGATGATATCGTTCTTGCGTCGAATGACTTGACTATGTTACATGAGGTTAAGCAACTTTTGGCCAAGTATTTCGATATGAAGGATCTTGGTGAAGCATCTTTTCTCCTAGTGATCATGGTGTTGAGTCTTAAAATTTATATCCCTCAATTACTGTAAGTGTTCGAGTCATGAGTTGTAGTATTTGAAGGGTCAATCCCATAAGGAAGGTAAACTAATATAATCCTAGGTTATTTAAGGCTCAGAAATTAATAAAATGAAATTTAAAATGAAACAAGAATTGAAATTGAGCAACACAAAGGGTCACTATGGAAATTAATCAAAACAAATTGCCAAGTTATGAGAGAGGAGATTCTACCTATCATTAATGCTAACCCAGCCAATTATATGTTATCGGCATGTCAGTTTTAGACTATCGTAGGGCGAAGTACTATCTCTCAAGTTATAATCCCACACCCTACATCATTAACCCTAATTAAATTATAGAATTTGTAATATCTCAATTAACAAATGTCCCATAATTAAAATTAGATCGGAGGCTTTCTAATAAACTACCGGGTCTCACATGGGATCGCTCTCCACATAAAAACCGATATGATTAACTATGAGATCTATTAGATCGCTTAACTCTTATTAACCCAATCCAATCATTTTTATTTGGCTCAACATTTTGGTTTGTTACCCAAATATGCAAAAATTGAAGTTAATCACAACACCCAATCAATAAAACACAAAATTGACTATATTGACATTAAATCAAAGTAAAATCTCGAAGAGTTAAAACATCGTCAACAATCCAAAATCCATTTCAATCTTATACATTAAATGAACAAAAATGAAATGGAATGGAAATAGAACTTAGATCGGATAATCAGGAAGGTAGTAGTGTTAGGAGACCACCTAATCTGGGAAGCGGCAGTGTCGGGACCCTCCTCTTCTTTTCTCTTTCTCTTGAACTTTCCAAAAGTGGCAGAATGTAGAAGCTTTCCTAAGGTTACATCATTAAGTTTTCTATAGTATTTCTAATTAGGGCAACCCTAGGGTCTTTTTGGATCCGAAAGGTCCGAAAAGGTCCGAAGAGTTTTTTTTTTCTGTCACGATTGTGGCTCAAAATGCCACGATCACGACACCATCTTCTGTCATGATCGTGGCATATTCTCCACGATTGTGGCTCCTTGCTCTTAGTTGCCCTGAGTTATTCTCGGGTCTTCTCCAAATCTCCTCCAATTGCCATGAAACACTAATAAACACATTAAGACACCTCATTCATATAAAATTGAAGCTTAACAACATGCTCCAACCCACAAAACAGTTAAAACACAAAATATTTACTAGCTAACACAATTCTAACCTAAACACGCACTTAATAATTAAATTAATAACTAAGCATACACTAAACTACTAAAAAAAACACTGTGTAATCTACATCTATCACCTAGGCATGCAGATTCACTAAAACAGGTCTCAACACTCATTAGGTCTCTTGTAGAGTGCACAGATTGAGCGAGTGTTACAAAGGTTTAATATGGCTGACTGTAAACCTGTTATAGCATCAATCTCTCAAGGTGAGAGATTATATTTGGCATAGTGTCCAAAGAATAAAGTAAAGACAGAGGCTATAAGGAATGTTCCATGTTCTAGTGCAGTTGGTAATCTAATGTATGCCCAGGTGTGCACTAGGCCGGACATTGCATTTACTGTTGGACTGTTGGGTTGATATCTAACTAACCCAGGGATAGACAACTAGAATGCTATTAAACGAGTGTTAAGATACTTAAATGGAACTAAGGATTATATGTTGACATATAAAAAAATCAATAGTCTAAACCTCATAGGGAATCCAGATTCAAATTTTAGCTATATGTGTAGAAGATAAGAAGTCCAAATCAGGATAAAGCTTTAAGTTTGCAGAGGGTACAATCTCATGGAAGAGTGTCAAGTAGATTCAGGTAACTTCCTTATTCATACATAAAAAGTTTGTAGCATGCTATGGGGTTGCATCACATACCATTTGGCTTAGAAACTTGATTTTTGAGTTATATGTGATTGATTTAGAGGATAGACCCATCCGGTTGTATTGTGGTAATCTTATGGTTGTGTTTTTTTGTAACAATATTAAGAATATCCTAGGGTTTATGCATTTGGAGGTTAAATACTTGACCATAAAGGAGTTGATTCAAAAAGGTGACATTGAGGTGGAGCATTTGTGGACTAAGAAGATGTTAATTGATCCTTTAACTAAAGGAATTCACCCACTTGTGTTTGAATGATATGTACTTAGTCTGAGTGTCTTAAAGTCCTAAGACAATAGTAATAAGGGATCACTATGTATGCTCCATGTACATTTGTACATTTTTCATTTATTCTGACAGCATGTGGATTAATAAAGATGATCATTATTTTTGCTCTCAATCATACATGCTATATATATAGTCATAATATAGGTGTAAGTCTTGAGATTTGTGTCGCTCTTAAGCATTTTAAAGGTCATTAGGCATATATACATGTTGACTTTAAGCCTATGTCATTCGAACATATACAATAATATATATATCCGTGGATTTTAACATAATATAGGGGATATAAGTGTTTAATCCCATAAAGGTGTATCTAATGCAGTTTATCATTTAGTAAGAGAGTATAAAGGTTTTCTCTAATGTACTTGAGCATTTGGTGAGACAAAACAAGATTTTTCTGATGCAGTTTTGTATATGCAGTTCAACATAAAGTTTAGAGAAATCGAAACCTATAATCAAAAAGATAATATATATATATATATCATATTATACAGATATCATTCAAGTTTGCCAAGTTTAGTACATTCCATTTTCTCATTCATGTTAGCGAAGCAATAGATAGCGTGATTATATTGGACATATGTTACATATGAAACATGTGTTTGATATTTTTCAGTATCGAAAGCCTTGTGGGACAGAATGATAGACTTTCATTATCTTTAGATCAAATGTTTTGTTTTAAACTTAGTATACCATACAATGATTGGCTTAATCATATTTTGAACTAGTTTTAAATTTGTGTTAATATTGTAATTGATTATTATCTACGGGGGAGTATGTTAGATATTTTCTGAATTTTTTGGACAACAATCAATTGTATTTTAATGGTTTTAATAACTTTATTAGTTAATTCAATCGTATTTGATATGGACAAAGATAATAAATTAGCCCAACAAATGATCTAAATTAATAGGTCAATGTTTATGAGGAAAATGAACCCCAATCAGTGTGGACTAAACCTATATTGGGCCTATGATGGGAAGCTCGATATAGAAACTATATATAGAGGTTAAGGTCTCCTACAGTTACTTAAGTAATTCGTAAACATCTAGATTCTTTGACAGGTTAAGAATGCTCATGTTTTAAGAAAACTATAAAAAGGCATTGACCATATCCTGATGAGGAGTTCTCGTGAAGGTCCTGGTTGATCAGAGCTTGTTTTAGCCTAAAAAAACACCTTTGAACGTGTGATAAAACCGAAAACATATATTTCCACATTTACTTCATTTATTTCCTTCCCACAAACGATTCGGGACACGTACTAAGGTTCATGCTACGTGTTACATTTTGACCTAGGAAAGCTTGCAGACAATATACAACATTTATCTTAATATTTAATAAATTCGTCTTGTCTTTCATTAGTCAAATGTATTTGAAGACTAATATGCTGAAGGTAAGCTCTTTGAGGGTTTGCAAGAAGTAAACATAGATTAAAGATATTAATCCAACAAGTTTAAAACAATTTCAAGTACTCAATTGTGGAAAACCTTTTCCCTCCCTTATGGTACTTGGTAAAATGAAGGGAAACGATGGGTACAACATTAGTCTTCGGTTTAGTAGAAAACGATGTCACGTATTTCACTAGCAATGTACAACTGTTATGGTTTAATTGTTACCATTTTCCTTTTTATATTTTTCCTTACCTATGTAAGCATTATTAATGGTCTAGACACTTGTTGTTGGCTAGTGAAAATCATAACAACAAATATTCTCCAAATATGATTTTCTCTCTCTCAATATTCTTCTGAGTCGCCTCTTTCCTCTTCCCCAATTTTGACTTATTTTCTTAAGCTGTATCAATTAATATCAGATAAAATTTTTACTACCTGTTAGTTTGTTCTTTATATTATTCTCATATTTTCAATATGGTTGAAGCCACCAGAGGACAAGACATTAAAAAAATAGGATAGACACTTTGTAACCAATTCAAACAGATGGACAAGAAAATGTTAGAGATATAATTAATGTTTTAAAATTCGGATCAAAAGTTAAATAGGGAAGACAAGAAGTTTAAAGTTTAAAGTTTAAAAGATTCAATCGGTTTTATACCATCATAAAATAATTATAGATTAAAAAATTAAAGAATTTTGAAATATGATTGAAGGAGATTGTCTTTACCCATCAAAGAATTTAAAGTTTAAATGAAAAAAGAGATTGTTAAATAAAATTAGTTAATTTATTTTGGTTTATAAATATGATCAATTTACAAAAACCAACCAATTAATTAATAAACTGATAGGTTATTAAAAACAAGGATTATTAAAGTAAATTGAATTGAAAAATTTAAAACTGAATCGAAAAGTTGACAAGTTCAAAATTTTTATGGTTGAACTAACCAAATTCGTTCAGTTTTTTAATCATTGGACATAACTTAAGCTTCAATGTGCATAAGCTCAACAAAAATAAGAAATAGTGTTCGGTACTGTTTCAGTAATATATCTCCTTAGCAAAGCCATAAATGTCCCACTTTAATCATGTATACTCTAGAGGACAATAAACGGAGTACTCCTTTGTAAATCCCAAAGCATATATGGCTCCCATGAGAGCTAGTCATATGGAATTTCCTTTTTTTATGGATTGGAACTTAATAATTGGATATTTCTATATAAAGCAAAATTTTCATTGATCGCATTATGGTTTAAACAAAAGTGAAGATTGCAAGTGTTCATATGCTAGGAGGAGCTGCAAAATGACATCAATTTTTCTTTAAATAACAAATGACTTTGGAAGAAACCTACTGGAATGAGTATCTAATGATTATTACCTAAAGATTTCGAAAATGTCATAAGAGATTTAAAGGTACTACACCAGAGTGGCAATGCGTGGGATTACTTCTCAATGTTTGATAGATATTCCTCTAGGCTTCAAAATCCTTAAGTGTATTTAGTTAGCTTCTTATTGAAGGGATCAAAACCTAAAATCTAACTGCTAGCAAAGTTGGTCAACCCAAAAGCATTGCAATAAGCTTACACATTAGTTAAGAAATAAGGTGCCATAACTTCTATTTATTTCCTCAACTACTAAGGAGCTACTAAATACCAGATCCTGAATCTTAGCATCTCCTTTACCCTACCTTCTTATTCTATACTAAAAGTCAATCCTCGGGATGGACTTTTACACCCCAAGAATACTATTCAAACTTATTCCTTACAAACTCCCCACAAAGCTACCTAGATTACTTAATAATAAAGAATTTGAGGAAAAAAAGTGTCAAGAAATTATATTTTTAGAAGACAAATATGCACCTGGACATAGTTGAAAGAAGAAATAGTGGAGCATGCTTCTTGGAAAGGATAAAGAAGTAGAACATATGAGAAAGATGTAGCTAGAAGAGATCTTAGATGAACCCATATTATATCAATACAATTGAATCTAGAAATCTTTATAGACAATTTCTAATAGATAAAAGTGTTGGGGATCTATAATGGGATTCCTATACACATACATATTTGTTAATGATAACATGCATAACTTTGTGTGTGCATCATCGACTAAAAAAGTGTTCAGAAGTGAAAGACTTCACGTTGATAGTAAGGGGACTTTAATTAGTTTGTAAAGGATTCAGTAAGAATCTAAAATGGAAACCTTAAGGGGTGACTTTCTCTTTGGATACATTAGTATTAACCTTAGGAAGATGTGACATACTTCTACGAGTATAATGGTTATCCACTCTTAATGATGTCTTATCCAACTATGGCAAACAAATCATAGTATTTAACTAGTTTTAGGAAGCAAATTATGCTTAAAGGAGGTCACATTATGTTGGACCTCGAACCTTCGGTGGAAATTAGAAATATTAAAATGAATTCAATGAGTGTGTTTGTATAAGTATTGTGTTATAGATGTTA
>JANIJH010000006.1:30111663-30129370 GCA_024520975.1 Erythroxylum areolatum
AACACATTAGCTAACCCAAATCTATCACTTCTAACTTTGCAAAACTACTATATAAGCATCAATGTAATAGTCAAATGTATATGTTAAGGCTTATGTATCCCATGGATTAATAGTTTTAAGAACTTACTATAAAAAATAATTCATTGGCGGAACAACAAATATTAGCTTATCTTTTGGCTAAGTTTAGTAATTTTCTAGTAAAGCAAATGGATTACTAGCCCTAAGGTCTTATGGCCATAAATTCCTCTAGAGAAGGTGTAGAGCCTATTAATATCAGGCCTTATAGATATAGAAGCTTACAAAAGAGTATTATAGAGTAGATGATACAAGAACTTATAAAGTAAGGAGTCATTCAACACAATCACATTCCCTTCTCTTCTCTAATAAATTGGTAAAGAAAAAGGATAACTCATGACAATTTTATTGATTATAGGGAAATAAGAGCATCATAAGATACAAGTTGCTTATACCAATCATTAAAATACTTTTGTATGAGATACATCGAGCGACATGGTTCTCTAAGCTATACCTAGGGTTAGGTTATCACCAGATTAGAATGCACTCTTTTAATGTCCATAAGACAAATTTGATGACTCATGAAGGGCATTATAAGTTTCTAGCAATGCCTTTTGGGAACACCAAAAATGCTCCCTCTACCTTTTAGAGCATAATGAATGAGTTATTCAAGGGATATTTGAGGTGATATGTGTCGCTCTTCTTTGATGACATCCTCCTTTATGGCCAAACCTTTGAGGGCCATATTGATCACCTTAATATAACCTTGAAAATTTTAAAGCATAATCATCTTTTTCTTAGGGGCTAGAAGTGCAACCTTGTAGTTTCCACAAGTAAAATGTCTTAGGCACATTATTTTAGTCTCTAATGTAACATCCCATTCCCAGACTAAGGGTTAGAATCTTAAAATATGGTACACATGAGATCAATGAGAGATTAAGAAAAATGCATGTTATGCTTATGCATATTGCTAGCATACATGCATGTGAATTTGAATTCATTGACAATTTGTAGGTATAATTGATTTATATATGTGGCATTTGACTCTTATTAAGAATTGTGAATTAATTGTATTGAAAATAGATGTGGAGAATATATATACTGATTTAGAATTGTTGGTAAATTTTGGAGAAAATTTTCAAAAATATTGAGCATTATTGGACTAGGAAAAAGGCCAAGAGGCAAGTAAATGGATAAATAAGAGTTGAATGATATTGAAGAATTTTTTTCATTGATGACTTTAGAATATTTGGAAAAATGATATTAAAAATTGGGAGACATTTGTAGTAAAAATATTGGAGTTGGTTGGACTAGTTAAATGAGAACTAATTAAAGTCTTAAGAGATGGATGAGTGACAAGTGTCATATGTAAAATTGATCTTAAAAAGTTTACTACTATTCTTTTAACTTTGAAAGACAAAGACACTGTTTGTCTTGTCTTAAAAATGTCTTCTTCGTGGTTATCTTCTTCAAGCTTGCTCCTTTACACAGAGTTTTTCTTCAAATATTCACCCAAAAAAAAAACCTTGTTCTCATCTATCCTTTTTATGCTCCCAACTTCGGTTTTCTTTCTTTTTCCTCAAGAAAAATCAAAACTTGCCAATCCCTACAGTGGTATACGTGAGTTACTTGAAGTTTAGGGCTTCTTGAGTTTTTGCAAATTTTAGAGCTATATCAAGTAAGTATCTTGCTAATCCTGTAGAGTTGTTGTTTTTATAAAACAAAATTGGTAATTTATTGTCATGACATGAATAAGGAAAAATGGACATTTCTCATGTTCGCTGTAAATATAGGACGGAAATGTAGATTTTGTTAACTTTTGGTTTTGATTATAAAAATGTTATATGAGGTTGTAGAAATGGTTTTGGAGTTGAAAGATCGTAGAAAACATGTATGATTAAGTGCAGAAAAATTTGGAGAAAAGAACAAGTAAATGCTCTGTTTATTGTTGTGTATTCATTGTGTAGTGAGTTTTGAGGGTTTTAAGAGATGAACAAAAAAATGAATTTGGAGTTGAAGAATAGTTGTAAGATGATGTTCTGAGATGAGAAAGATTGCTTAGATGATAGTTAGAGGAAGAAATTTAAGAGAATGCAGAAAATGAAAATATAAGAAAATGACAGTGAAGAAAGTGCTAAAAATGGTGAAATGCGTGGATGGATTTTTTTTCTATTTTTGATGATTTTATTAAAACTTGGATTTTGGATTTTGTTTGCAAATATTGAGTATAATAAGAGTCAAAAATGAAGAGAAAATGAGGGTAGAATCAAATTAGCAATGTTAGATAGAGAGAGAGAAGAGAAAAAGATGAATAAATGCAAAAAAATGAAGACATGGGCGGAGAATTTCTGATTTTTGATGTTTGATGTTAATTGTTGGTTTTTGATATGTTTTTGATTCTATTGGGTTGCATGGAAGTCAAGAATGGGGTTGAGATGAGTTAAAGAAGTTGGTTTGAAAAAGGAATTATTCAAAAATAGTATGAATTAGATTCTACTGTCATATTGAAATGGATGATGCAAAAGTACAAAAACTGAAATTTGCATATATGAGAATCAAATTTTTGATGTTTAAGTTTGAATCTTGGGTTTTGATTCATTTTTGTTGAGTTGAACCAAAAGGGAAGAAGTATAGATGATTTATATGGTAGTTGAATAAGATAAGAATGAGGAAGCTGGAAAAAAATGGAAGAAGAGAAGAAGAATTGCAGTTTCAGTGAAATAAGAAGAAAGAGGATACATGATCGTGCTTTAGCACGATCGCAACATTACTCAAAACTTGAGAAAGCAAGATCGTGCTTAAGCACGATCGTGACTTCGCTGACGGCACGATCGTAACCCGAAGTTGTTTATAGGAAAATGGTTTTTATGAACATCTTTCAATCTTTTTATTATAACTTCTTTTACCGATATCCAAATGACTTGATTCTTAAACCATTAGACTCGTAACACATTGATCTACCTCTCATAAAAAATTATAACAATTTGAGTTCATTTAGGAGAGATTGAGGGATAAAATTGGGACGAAAATTAGTTCTGGAGATTGTGTGTGCATGGTTGTGCGTTAAGGTTGCACGACCGTGACTTTCACTTGTTGGTGTGCACGTGCATATGTTATGGTTGCATGCCTATGACTCTGGTGATTTGGGGTGCATGGCCGTCACAATTGTGCCTCTACACGATCGCGACCTGAAGTTGTTTATAGGAAAATGATTTTTCTGAACATCTTTCAATCTTTTTGTTATAACTTCTTCTCCTGAAATCCAAATGACTTAATTCTTGAACCGTTGGACTCGTAACACATTGATCTACCTCTCTCCAAAAATTATAACAATCTGAATTCATTTTGGAGAGATTAAGTGATAAAATTGGGACGGAAATTGGTTTTGGAGATTGTGTGTGCACGACCATGCGTTAAGGTTACACAACTGTGACTTTTACTTTTTAGTGTGCACGGGCATGTGTTATGGTTTCACAGGTGTTATGGTTGCACGCCTGTGACTCTGGTGATTTGGAGTTCACAGTCGTGACTTAATTTGAGTTAGGTTTAAAAGTGGATGATTGTGCACCCATGAGTTTTTACTCACTGAACATCCTTCCTTCTTTTGCCTATATTAGGTTTAAAAGTGGATGATTGTGCACCCGAGAGTTTTTGCTCACTGAACATCCTTCCTTCTTTTGCCTATAACTTTTTCTATAGTTATCCAAATGGAATGATTTTTAATTTAGATTAAACTCAAGACATAGGGCTACAAATTTTCTGAAGAAATCAGATTTTAATTCTATCTCTAGAATTCTAGATTTCTGAATTAAATTTGAGTACAGGATACTGTTTTAGTTTATTAACAGTCCAAATTAATTAGATTATAATTTTTGGAGTATTGAATCAAATTGAATGATCTTGGCATATTTAGAAACTTAAGACAATGGGGGAATGACTTTATAGAAGGAAGTGTTGCCCTTTATCCAAATGTTCATGAAAAATTGACCCAAAGGTCTAGAATTTTGGAGATATTCTAAGAAGAAATGAGAGTTTGAATCTTGTATGATCATATAATGTTAGAATAATATTATTGAATGAATTATTGATCTCAAAACATCAAAGATATGTATATAACGGAAATAAAGATATTCATATGATTGTAGTTTTGATTCAAAGGAGAGGAATAATGGATATCAAGTTAAAGTGAATGAGAATTGGGTTTTTATAAGTAAATAATGCCAAAAAAATGAAATGATAAGAAATCGAGTTATAAAATGAGAATGTGGATAAAGTGTGAGATTTCATACTATACCTGGGATTGTCATTGAGCATGCATTGTAAATAGTTCGTATACACATTTGTGCATAAATAAATGCTCATAATTGTGCAAAGTTATTAATGTGTATGTGCAATGTATGTATTGCATAGTTTTAATGTGCAGGATAAATGTACGCATTCAGATATTTCTAGATCATAGAAGCTAACTGTGAGTTAACCTATATGGTCTCATTTTATTGTTTGTTCTGATTTCAATTTTTGCATTGAATGACTACGATTATGATTATTATGCAATGTGAATATAATTGATATGAATGCGATTTGCTTATGTTGATGCCTGACAATGAAGGTCTGAGACTTGATGTATACATGTGATATTGAAGTGCTACTTGTATGTGAATGAGAATAAGTAAGTGTACTCTCAACTTAATTGTTGAATGCCAGACCAAGTTTCGATAATGAATGTGAAAGTGATTGTGAATTTGAAATCAAGTGACTGATTGAAAATATATGAATGTGATGCATTCCATTACATGAATGCATAAAACATAAAGGTAGTTGTGACTGGAGTAGGCACCGAAAAAGAGCTTACAACTCAGAATGTGAAAAAAAGTTTAAAGCTCAAACTATGAAAAAGAGCCTTAGGCTCAGTTGTGAATGTACCTGGTATCCACTAAGGGATATGGGACATTATCTGATACAACTCGGTATCCACTAAGAGATATAAGCTAGTAATTAGGCACTCGATCACAACAAAGTAACAAATTGTAAATGAGTCTCATATGCACTACATATGCTTGATATGAATGATTGTAATGGTTTGAATGATTTCAGAATGTGGTATGTGTTGAATGTAAAATGTGAAATGACTGATCAAGCGTATGTGATTCAATATGATTATTAATGAAATGATGTGAATTATATGAATATGTAAATTGTATGTGTTATGTGATTGAATGAGCCATCGAGGATGGTCATTCACTGAGTTTGCAAAACTCACCAAAAATTTACAATATTTTTCTAGCTTAAAAGAGTTACCCTATTAGGCTAACGAAAGTACAGACATTGCATTCGAGTAAGAGATAGAGGTCAGGATCAATTTATGCCTACATTTGTATTTTCCTATTTTTATATCAAATTGAGTTTTTAGCAATTATTGTAACACGTATATTTGAATATTAAGTTTTGTAATAACTTTCCAAAGTGGAAAGGTTCGTAAATCAGAATGATCTTAAGTGTAATAATAGTAAATGTGATTTTGATGTTATGAAAGAAAAGAATATTGATTTTCGCATACGCTTGCGCTGTTTGTGAAAAAAATTTGTACTAAATTTTGACTGACTGATCGTTCTAGCATGCCACCCTTGTGGGATTCACACTCGGAAATCACTTAGGATGTTAGGTATGTGTCTTGCGAGAGTAAGGTGCTATATCTAGTGTCTCTATTGATTCTAAGAAAGTAGAGTCCATTTCAAAATGACCAGCCCATGTCGATATGATTAAACTAAGAAGTTTATTGGGTCTAGTTGGGTATTATAAGGGGTTCATTAAACATTTCAAAATTTTTAGCAATCCTTTGATTGAATTATCCAAGAAGAATGCAGTTTTGTGGGTTGATAAGGCTAAGGAGGGATTCCAAAATTGAAAGACAACTCTTATAAGTGTTCTAATCTTGACATTACCTAATTTCTTTAAACCTTTTCCAATTCAAGCTGATGTTTGTGAATATAATTTAAGGGAAGTGCTAAGCTAATGAGGACACACCATAATTAGTGTTTATCTACTCATGAGAAGGTGTTACTTACAGTTATTATGGTTGTTAAGTATTAGGATCAATATTTGGATGGGAGGACCTTTATAATCCACATAGATCACAAAAGCTTAAAGTTCCTATTAGGACAAAGGATGTACATACCATTTTAATAATTATAGCTTCCTAAGCCATTGGGAAAAGAATTTGAAATCAAGTACAAAAAAGGAAAGAAAAACCTTGTTGTTATTGCTTTGTCTTAAGTTTCTTATGTTAAGCTTTATACCTTAACATTATCATAAGTCTATACTCAATTAATAGAAGAGATAATTAATTCCTTTGAATTAAGGAATTGTTACCCATTCTTGTGATTATGGTACCCAATCATAAGAAATTAAAAATCCTTGGTAATGGTTCAAAAACTTTTTGAGCAAGTTTTATGTATAATAAAACTCTTAATACCTACAAGTATACGAATTATATCTTGTAGTATTAAAAGGTATAGTTCCTATGAGGATTATGCAATAGCTAACAATCTGAACCTAGCTTTGTCTTAGGTAATACAAGACATAATTGAATAAAAATAAATAGCAAATGTAAAACAAAGAAATAAACGAAACAACTAAACAATAAAATAGTTGGGCTGCCAATAAAATTGATATTGATCAAGATTGAATACTTAGGAACTATTCTTTCCCTATTTTGTTCCCTTAGTCTTGTTAAATTTAATTATGTGTTTGATCTTAGATTTCTTAAAGTATTGATTATTCTCTCAAGATTTAATTAATTAATCCTAATTGAATTCAAAATTTTCAGACTTGTAACCTCTCAATTCACAAAACTTTACCTAAAATTTTCAACTAGATATAAAGCTATCTAATAGATAATCAAGTTCTTAAGTTAGTTCTCTCTTCGAATGATTGTTAATTTGATAATTATGACACTATTAAACTACCAAATCTCATTACAAAATCTAATATGATTATTTTTGACCCACACTCTCAATTTATTAGCAAGTATAACCAAGCACAATTATCACAAACACCAGAATATTTATTGAAATCAACAAGAAATAAATTCACAAAATAAATCCAAAATAATTTCTGATGGGAATATAAAAACCCATAAACATGTTGAACATCAAGAAAATTAGATTATATATCAAGGATAACAAAAGAAACTAAAAGGAAAAGATAAAATATTGTTTAACACCTTGATCTGGAATGCTGAATTTTCTAGATGTTCTTGATCTCTCCACTTTGATTATATTTGATGTGTGGTTGCTACCTTTTTTTTTATTATGTATTTCACTTTCTTAAATAGTTCTTAAGGCTTCTTTCTAGGATTTTATCACTTAATTTGATTTCAAAAATAGCACCAAAATGTGAAAAGACTAAAACAACTCACATGCTGGAAAAGCTAAAATTTGCTAGAATTGCTATCCGAGAGATACACAGTCCGATACATGACAGTGTAATAGACCATGTATAAGTCAAAATCTCCATAATTTGTGATTTTGCATAGGCTGAGAGACTTACATGGCCACAGACACAATTGTGTATCCCTTATTTGCTTCAAATCTTTCTTGTTCTTCAATTATCTTATTTCCAACACTCACAAACACATCAAACACCTCATGAAATATAAAATTAAGCTTAAATTCTTCTCTAAACCAAACAAATACCTAAAATACATAAAATACTAATAATAGCAAATTCTAAGCCTATACATATGATAAGCATCTAAGAAACACTTAAAAACATACTTAAACATCTATCAAAACATTGTATAATTTACATCTATTAACATCCCCACACTTAAGCCTTTACTTATCCTCAAACAAAACTAAAAACACAAAACACGTAATTACATAAACACTCAATCATGCAACAATACAATAATGGTACAATGGCATCAATTTTTATAAAATTAAAACATCAATCACTCAAAATATACCAACATACTAACTTATTCATTTCATGTTTAAGTGCTTTGATTTGAATATACATATTAATCAAAATATTAACACCCTATTCATACTCCTAAGGCACTTGTAAGCCTGCATTTATTATTATTAATCAATAAAAAGGAAAGCTATCACTAAGTAACATTTCATGAAAATTCTTTTTGTTTTTTTAAAAAGATTGACAGGTTTATTTATTGTAACATCATTTAATTATTAGATTTTCTTTAATGGTAACCTAATCTTTTGACGCGAAGGAAAATACCTTGTCATGAATGCCCCCATTTACTCAACTAGGTCTCATTTTTATTTAGCTTTGTTGGAGTATCATTCTAACCTTTTGATGTGAAGACAAACATTTTGTCATGAATGCCCCCGATTACTCAGCTATATCACAACTCTCAACTGGCTACCAGCTTTATTTTTAACCCAATTTTTTCAAAAAGGGCCAATGGAATATAAATTTATCAAATTTATTTTTCATTTATTTTTATAGATTACTTTATTTCTTCGTAGTCAGTCACTGTTATGAAAGGGTGATAATGATGCTAATAATTCAATGAACTATAATTATAAATGTGTACGAACAAAAATCATAAAGTGAAAGAATAAGTGTCATATCCCAATTAACATAAATATTCATCCCAAAGACACTTAAAAAACACAAAACTCATAAGCTATTATGCCTTTACAATTTAAATGATCATATTCAAGCTAAACTAATTCCATTCAATTCTTGCCATCGACAAATTCACTTAATGAACACATCGCAATTTCATCCTAAAAAGACTAACAAAATGCAAATGCAAAGTTCACACACAATTGATATGCTTGCATAGACATCCCCACATTTAAACAACACATTATTTTCAATATGGAAATCAAAACAATACAAATACAAATGAATAAAGAACAATAAATACAAAGTTAAAGCAAGAAGACTTATAGAGATTGAGGCAGTGATGGTGTGGGTGATGGAATTTGGAGAAACTCCATGCTATAAAAATTTAGCGTTTCACTCCTTACAAAATAAAAATAAAAAATCAACAAAATCAACAGAACATAAAAATAAAATAAAATATAACATAATTCTTAGATTGCATCCCAAGTAGCACTTCTTTCACTTTATTAGCTTAATGTATTCTTCATGTTTACACTCAATCAGGGTCTATTATGAGTGATTTGCTTCCACTCGTGTCACGCAATTTCAATTTTGTAGCCTGTAAATAAGCTATATGTTGTAAGATAATTAGATAGACAAAATTAATCAAATTAAGAAAACCTAGTAAGTTTAGCTATGCCCCCCTTTTTTAACAATCTGTTAATAAAATAAGAAATAGTAAAACTCCCTAAATCTTCTATTGAATCCAATAGTTTTTCCTATAAGAGGATGAACTACTCTCTTTCTTCCTCATTTGCCTTTGTCTCCTCTTCTTCTTCCACTTCATGAACTGAGACTTCCTTAGTTGTTTCAACCTCTATGACCTCTATCCTTTGTTCTTTGTTCTCTTCTTCTTCCTTTAAAGATTTGACTACATCAATTCTCATGAACGAACTGCACTCCTTTCAATTCTTTAATACCTTATTCATATTAAATTTCACTTATTCATCACTAATCCAAAGGATAAGATTCCCATCATTGACATATACTAAATCTCTACTAGTGCTAAAAAAGGTTCTGTCAAGAATTAGTGGACAGTTTGGATTCTTTTTAAAGTTTAGCATGACAAAGTCCATAGGAATTATAAATTTGTCCACTTTTATAGGCACATATTCCACTAAGCCAAACGGTTTCTGTATTAATTAGTCTGCCAACTAAATAACCATAGAAGTTGGCTTCACATCACCTAACCCTAATTCCCTAAAAATTGACAATGGAATAAGGTTTATACTTGCGTATAAGTCATATAAGCATTTATAAAACTCTAAATTACCAACTACACATGGTATAGTAAAACTTTATGGATCTGTTAATTATGATGACATATGGTTGGTAATTAAAAGGCTATAACTTTCCATCATGGTGACCGTTTGATTGTCATCCCAAGTCTTCTTGCTTTATAATATCTTTAAGAAACTTTGCATACGAGGGTATAATCCTTAAAGCTTTCACAAAAGGCAAGGAAATTTGCAATTTCTTCAGCTTTTCCACAAATTTTACAAATTGTATATCCAATTTATTCTTCTGAAGTCTTTATAGGAATGGTTTTTTCGGTGGGTAAGGTAGAGGAGGAACATAGGGAGCATCCTTATTCTTTTCTTCTTCTTTCTTCTACTTCTACAAGGTGGGGTTTAGCTTATTTCTTTACTGGTTCTTCTAGTTCTTTCCCACTCCTAAGTGTGATAGCCTTAAATTTCTCCCTTGTATTTGCTTTAGTATTGCTCGAAAGGCTTCCCACACTTCTCTAGACAACATATTGGCTAACTGGCCCACTTGAATCTCCATATTATAAATAAGGATGCATGAGTATTCACTACTTGATTGAATTTCCCTTCTAGACTTATGAGCTTGTCCATGAGCTTATCCAATTTGAATCCTACGAGCTGGACTTTTTTTGTTGAAATCCCTCAGGCCTTGAGTTCCCATTTAAGTCACGGTATTGTTAGACTAAAAGAAACCTAGGTGGATCTACCACATAAGATTGTATTTGTTCAAGTAAAGATTAGTACCTCTCAACGAACTTGTGCCTCCAAGAGGTTTAATTGTTTCATGTTGTTATTTTGCACTAGGAAGCAATCAGTTGTGATATTGCTCTCTTGTCTACCTAGGTTGCATCCATGCTAAATTGCTTTTAATAGAGAGAAAGAGGTAGTTGTCAGACTGTTTCATTGCTTGGTGAGGTTGTCGATCTCATCTTGCAATGTTTTACTGAATTTGTAGCAAACATTCCTTTTAGATCCAGGAAGGTTAACTATTGGCTACTTCATTTCGATGTCCAAAAACCAACTATTGTTTGTCCTCTCTTCTAATATCTTATATGTCGCTTACACTCGTGATTGTGTAAGTCCTTTATGGTAAGCATTGAACCTTGGCCTCATGAAGTCTATAAGAGTCCTTTGCTCTCTATGATGTAATCCCTCCACCATCATTCTTTCTATCTTATCTTGGTGTTTAACTCTTTTGATTCCTCATTCTTACCTTATGATGTCCTGATTGTTGTGCCTTATACTTTATGTATAAACTCTCTCCCTTTTTTAATTTTTAATTTCTTGTGACTGGGTACCAAAATCAAAAGAAACGGTAACAATTCCTTTGAACAATTCCTTATGTCAAAGGAATTTAAATCATCCTAATTATAAAATCCTCAACAATGGTATCAAAATTTTGTTGAGCAAGTTTTTTATCTAATAAAACTCTCAATATACCGCAAGTATACAAATCGTATCTTTTAGTATCAAAATTTATCATTCCCATGAGGATTATGCAATAGCCAACAATCTAAACATTAACTTTGTTTAAGGAAATACGAAACTTAATTGAATAAAATTAAATAATATAAAGTCAACAAATAAGTAAATTAAACAGTTAATTTACTAATAAAATTGAGATTGATCAATATTAAATATTTAAGAACTATTCTTTTCCTATTTTGTTCCTTTAGTCTTGTTAAATCAATTTATATGTGTGATCCTAGATTTTCTAAGGTATTAATTACTCTCTCTCATAAACAGATCAATTAACCCTAATTGAATTCAAAATTTCTAGATTTGTAACCTCTTAATTCACAAAATTTTTCCTATTGTTTTCAATTAGATTTGAAGCTATGTAGTAGATAATTATGTTCTCAATCAAGATCTCTCTTCAAATGATTGTTCATTTGATAATTAAAGGATTATTAAATTTCCAAATCTCATTTTAAAATCTAATTTAATTACTTTTGACCCACTCTCTCGATTTATTGTCAAGTATAAGCATACACAATTATCACAAACATCAAAATATTTATTGAAATGAACAAGAATTAAATTCACAAAATAAATCCAAAATAATTTCTAATAGGGAACTAGAAACTCATAAACATGATAAACATTAAGAAAATTAGACTACATATGAGGTATAATGAAAGAAAATAAAAGAAAAGAGAAAAAACTATTTAATGCCCCGATTTGGAATGTTGGAATTTTTTGGATGTTCTTCTTGATCTCTTCATTTTAATTCAACTTAATGTATGGCTACTACTTTTTTTGCGTGTATTTCATATTATTGCTAAAAAAGTTGGAATTTGTTGGAATTACTGTTTGGGAGATACATGGTTGTGTATAACTCAAAATCTCCATAATTCATGATTTTGCATGGATTAAAAGGCTGACATAGCCATAGATAGACCGTGTATCCCTTCTTTGTTTCAAATCTTCTTTATTCTTCAATTATCTAATTTCCAAAACTCATAAACACATCAAACACCTCATGAAATATAAAATTAAGATCCAATTCTTTCTCTAAACCAAAAAAATCACTTAGAATACGTACAGACATTAAGAATAACATAATTCTAAGACTGCAAATGATAATCATCTAATAAACACTTGAAAACACACTAAAATACCAATAAAAACGTAATATAATTTACACTTATCAATAATAAGAAGTTGAGAAGAGGATCATACTATCAATGACCTAAAACAAAAATTAGTTGGAGAAAACTTATCATTAAGTTTTATCAACAAATAATAGAATCTTGAGTTAGACAGGGAGAGTGGTGGCTAGTTATAATACTAAACTAAGAATCCTAATTGTGTCTATAATGCATGGGAGGTCATCTACTACTAAGAAATTGCAATTTTTGTTCCATTAGAAGGCCATTCAAAAGGATGTCAAAAGCTCCATTTGAAGTTGTTAGGTCTATTAGCTTGATAAGTATAAAATTACTATACAAGCTGGTTTGTTATAACCATTACTCATTTCTAAAGGATGTTGGACATACATCCATATGGATTTCAATGAAGGGCTTCTAATTTCTAATCAATACTTAGTAATCTTGGTAGATATTGACATGTTAAGTAAGTTTGGCCATTTCTTAACACTGAAACATCCTTATACCGTAAAGTTTGTGGCCAATGTCTTTCTTTTTGATATGTTTAAAGTACATGGTATGCTTGAGACCATCTTAAATGATAAAGAAGTAGTGTTTCTAAGTTAATTTGATAAGGATTCTTTAAATTATAGGGGTTAGGATTACAATTTTCCTCAATGTACCATCCTTAAATGGATAGCGAAGTAGAAGACCTTACTTGCTCTTTGGAAATTTACCTAAGGTGCATGTTAAATTACTATTCAAGCAAATGTATCCAATAACTTCCATTAGCTTAATGGTGGTATAACACAACCCACCATTCTTCCATCAATACCATGCCATTTCATACAGGGGACACAGTGTTTGTCAATCTTCATCCATATAGGCAAGGAACTTTGGCTAACATGACTAATTAGAAGCTATCTCCTAGGTTCTATGGAGTATTTAAAATCATTGATAAAGTTGAGCATGCTGTCTACAAGTTGAAATTTCCTCTAGAAGAACTTATACATAATATTTTTCATATGTCACAGTTGAAGAAACACAAATAATATTTTTCATATGTCACAGTTGAAGAAACACAAGGCTTCCACTAGTGAGTCTTCTCCTATACTTCCACTTGAACTAAGTGTAAAAGAAAGAGTGCCTATAACCAATTAGGACACATCATCAACCCACAACACAAATGTGAGTGAAATGGTCAAGTTTGGATGATCAAGCCACTTGGATGTTCTTGTTCAATCTATAGGAGTGTTACCCACATTTGGACCTTGTGGACAAGGTTCCTTAAAGGGAGATATTATTGTTATTTACTAGGACAAAATGAGAAGATGTGTACAAAACTTATCTTTGGTTTAGTACAAATGATGTGGCATGTCTTATTAGTAGTGTAAGCAAAAAAGATGAAAATGACCCTAATTTTTTGCTTCTGATGACAAATTAAAACTTAACATTTTGAAGCATTTAAAATAAACCACCCTAAATGTTTTAAGAATGTTTACTACTATTCATTTTTATTTAATTTTCACATATAAAAATATTTTTCACTCATAAAAAGTTAATATTAATGTTAAAAACCTCCAAATGCATATTTTATAAATATTTTAAATATGTTAATTGCTAAGGGAAAATGCAACTTTTTAGTCAAATTAATCATATAGCGAGAGAATCTCTCACTTCTCACTAAATTGGGCTCATTAACTTTCCTAGTTCACCATTTTTCATTTTTGTTTTTAGCCACCCGCCTAACGTCAATTAATCTTACCTCATTTTACTTAGTCTTTTTTATTACCATTAAAGGTTTGGAGGCTACAAACTCAACCTTCACTTAATAGAATGAGTCAATACGCTCACCACCTAATTTGCCTCCAACCTCGACACCTTACTCCCTTCGTAAATCTACCTTAACTAGTAAGAAGGATATTGTAGAGAAGGACATTTAAAGGATTTTGTGGAGTAAAGTAGTTTGTGACCCTCTTAGTTTTGGAACCCTTTGATATATAGTACCTTTGAAGCTAGAAGATTCCATCTCACCCATATTGGAAATACTCCAAAGGGGAGCAAAGAAGTGGAGTGTTTCGCTGCTAAGATGCATTTTGGAAAAAAAAAGGGCCAAATTTTCCTTTAGTTCAACAGTTGATAAACATTCTCAAAAATGTTATGGCTTGGAGAATATAATGGGTAATGAAGATGAATTCTTCTTCTTAAAATCTTTATTAGAGGATAAAGCTCAAAAGATAATCAATTTGTGACCTTGGCACATTCGGGGACAACCTTTATTCATCAAGAAATAGAGTCCAAATATTACTTTAGACAAATCTAAGTTGAAAATTATTCTGATATAGGCCAACCTCTATAGTGTCACCCTAGAATATTGGTCCTCAAATGGACTTATTCATATAGAAAGCACGTTAGGTAGGCTAATAAGTCTAAACAAGAGCACAACCTGACTCAAAAGAATTTTCTTTACTTAGATATGTATTGAAACATATTTTAATAGGAAATTTCAAGATGTAATAAGGATAATGAAACCAAACAAGGCAAAAGTGATCGTTAAAGACTTTAACAAAGTTACATATATATAGAAACCAATGAAGAAAGACTAAAAAACAGCCTAGATGCCTAAATATAAAGAGGTAATAAGCATAAATAAGGATGGTATTTTGGAACAGACAATGGTTATAAGTATTCCTTAGTAATAGATGTTCCTTAAACAAATATCATAAATGATGAAAATATTTGCACCCTTAGGCAATATACATAACCTAAACCATTATAGAGAGTGATAATCACTTGATATTGGGAGGAAAGGGTAAAGAAATAGCAATTAAAGCAAATGAGGCCTCAACCAACTCACCTTCAACTATAGAATAAATGGAACTCCTAAATAAAACAATTCAAACCGACGCTACTTAGATAAAAACTTGCATGTTATAGAAAAAATCATCACCCACACTAAATAAGAAGGAGAAGGAATGTATCTTACGTGTTAATCCTAGAACTAACTTGATTAAATTTGGTAGAAAGTCTAGAAAGGAAAAGCTAGATAGAACTTCTTCTTAATAGAATTATTAGTTTGAATATGAGAGACTTAAATAGCCTTTCTAAGAAATTAGCTTTTAAGTACTGCTTAGGCCTTAAGAAGCCTCATTTTTGGTTTTATGAAAATAAAACAAAGAGAGATTGGCTTTAAAATGCCATTGGTTCCTAAACAAAGTTTAGACTATTCTTAGTAATCATAATGCACACTTTAATAGTAGATTTATAATCTCTTTTGATTCATCCATTTTCTTCCTGAATAAATGGTCTTGCTCAGTTCAATTTTTTCTTTGTGAGCTTAATAGAATTTAATCCTAATCTTCAGCGTTAATCACTATTATATCCTCAAATTGGGAATTCCAAAGAAACCAACTGGGGAATGATTTGGTATTATTAGGGGGAGCACACTCATACCCTAGATCCTGGTAAGAGACTGCAGTTATGTCATTTCTTCTATGTAAATGTAAATGTAAGGAAGTAGAGGGGGCTCTAATTCTAAAAATAAGGAATTGCTAAGTAGAAAATTATTTGAGATTAATAAACTTGAAATACATTGTTAATCTATTCACATGGAGCAATAAATAATCAGGGGATTAGTTGCTACAAAAAGAAACTTTACTTTTACTTGGTGAATTGTGTTTTGCTAACCTCTTATCCTCTAGGCTTTGACAATTTAGTGAACCATCCTAATTTTGGAGGGCAGTGTAAAAGGTATTAGTATTGAAACAAGGTGCTCACTTGCATTTAAGCATGGATAAAAGTTGAAATCAATTAAAGAAATTTTTTCTCTAAAAGAATAATGTTGATCCTATATAGATGGAGAAAAGGATGGTCTTGACACATTCATCAGATGTCAAGAAAGTGTAATGCTTAATCCAAATGGCCATGCTCTCCAAAAGAAAGAATCCATTGAGATGTCCAGGTATATTACTTATATTGAAAACTTGAATTCATAATTGAGGTAGAAATCTAGAATGTTATGTCTAAAGGATGGTGATAGGAGCATAAAATTCTATTACAACTCTATCCAGTTAAAAAGGAATAGAAATAAAATCATTTCCTTACAAGATACTAAAGGCAAAAGCACTTTCAACTAAAAGGGGCTTAAGGAGCTTGCTATAAACATTTTAAAAAGCTCCTAGGAATTAACCATAAAAACTTACCACTTCCTAAAGAGTTAAGGAATTCACTCAATGGCTAATTAACTAGCAATACCATACTAAACTAATAAAGGAATCATTAGAGATAAGATCAATAACACCTTGTTCCCCTTTCACCCTGAAAATGCCCTAGGGCCATCAAGTTCAATGTGAGGTTTTTCTAAAGAATATGGCATATAACAAGTGATGGTAATAAAAACAATGTAGGAATTCTTTGAAAGAAGAATTTTACTAAATTGAATAGAACCTACATTTTTTGATCCCTAAATGTCTTAATGCAAACTTTTTTAATAAGTATAGATTTATTGCTTAGTATAATGTTAATTACAAGGTCATCTTAAATCTGATAGCAAGCGTAATGAGAATTGAATAGAACCTACATTTGTTTGGTCCCTAAATCTCTTAATGCAAAATTTTTTGATAAGTATAAGTTTATTGGTTATTGTTTATTGTAATGTTAATTACAAGTTCATCCCAAAGCTGATAGTAAGTATAATGAGGAAATATCTGGTAGAGATAATCATCCCAACTTAAAGTGTCTATATTTATGGAATATTTAGTGATAACATTTATTTGTATAATAAATATTAAAGGCTTACAACTTCAATAGATCCGCCAAAATTTTTGGCTTAAAATTGAATTTACTAAAACATTTAATTCACTCAACAATAATTTCATCATAAGCTCTTTATATGTTGTAGGATTCCCAGAGAGGTTTGTAAAATGGATCCAATGTTTCATAACAGTAGCTTCCTACTCTATCCTTGTCAATGGAGAGTCTCTAAATGTAACATCCCGTCCCCGATGGGAAGGGTAAATTGGTACATTGGGACAGGCTAGGTTGTTGCATTACATATTTGAAATGTAAACATTCATTTGGCCTCTAATTGTCGAGGACTGAGTCATTTGGCACATGCACATATAGGTACATGCATTCATGACAATTTCCCGACTTTTGATTGTGAATATGATCTGAATTGTGAAATTATGAGATAATTAGATTTGA
>JANIJH010000006.1:30129470-30141439 GCA_024520975.1 Erythroxylum areolatum
AATAGTGCTTTTTAGTTCAGTGGGTCCTATTTTGTTAACGTTGTAATTGTATTGCGATCACTGCTAGTGTTTAGGATCTCTGTATGTGAAATGGTTAAATGCTATTGAGTGCCCTTTTTGACTGTAACTGTTATATGACTGAAAATGTTTTCGAAATAAAGTGGGCACAAATTATTTACTGATATCTGTGCACTCGATTGTTTTAAAAAAATTGTATTACCGAGTTTTAAACTGTTTTGATTGCTCTAGCATACCACCCTCGTGAGGCACGGGCTCGGATATCACCCTCGATATCGGGTTTGGGTCTTGCGGGAGTGGGATGCTACAATAAAACTATTCAAAGTATTGAATTTTTCACCAAGCTTACTGGGGAAAGTATCTATGATGAACTAGGTTTCAAATTTCACTAAAGATATAACAAACAAGATATCTTTCAACTCTTCTTTACAGATGATAGCTCTTATTATCTAGTACCTCTATAACTTCAATATACATTTTTATTTCCTCTTTATAATCCTATTAAGATTCGCATTTTTTCCTTCTAAAAGCTCCTTTTACATTGTGACTAGTGCTAACCCTCTAATAGGCTTCCTGGCTAATTCCATGCGACTTACCTAGCTTCCTTTTCCTTTTAAATACCTTTGTGATCCTATCATAACTTGAAAGCTCATATTCTTTGATTACTACCCCCTTTTAGAATCCATTCACAGGAAGATTAACAACTGGTGTAACAGGTCTTTTTCCTTTAGGGGTAGGTTATAATTAGTGATTTTTATCTTATGCATGTATACATACTGGTGCTCCCACTAAGCTCTACCTAAAGGGATATTGAAAGAAATTGATAAGCTACTCAAGAATTTCCTATGGACTGGAGAAAACAATAGTATAAGAATCCTAAAGATAAAATGGTCCACAATTTGTTTACCTAAGCAATACAGTAACCTTGGAATCACCTCTATCAAAGTAATGAACAAGGTATTATTATCCAAGAGGCTATGGAAGCTATGTGTTGATATATAAGACTTGTGGTTGAAATTGATCCATCTTTACTACTTAAAAGTTGAGAGCATTTGGTGCATTAAAGACACTACAAATATGTCATGGACATTGATACAAACACTACTCATAGAGAATGGGTTTAAGAAGCAATGAAGCATTAGTGATGGGAAGAGCACACTCTTTTAATTTGATCATTGGCATGAGTTAAGCCCCTTGCATAAACTAAAGAACTTCTGATCTTTAAGGACATTCATCCCTATACATTGTTAAGTAGCTAAAAGAGCTACTTATTAATGTATATTCAAAATATAAAATTTTTCTACTTATTAATGAATATTCAGAATATGTATACCAAAATTAAATTACCCACCTATTTTTATTTAGTAAAATAAAAATATATGATACAATTTTTTCAAAATATACATAAGTAATTTTAATATATAACCTCTTTTCTTTTCACTATTCCATGTGGTACATAATTATTGTTTTTTGAAAATTAAAAATTTATTAATAGAATTAATCGAAAATCATTTGCAGAATAAATACTCTCCTATAAGAAAAGTAAGCCAAAACAATGAAACAATAAGCTAATAAACATAAAAGAAAATGAAAATTCTGGATCAAGAAGAGGCATGAAACTACAACACAACAAAGGGGCATGTTTTTTAAAAAATTAAAAATTGATTGTATTAAATAATAGTGAAGAGCAGTAAATTGTTGGAAAATAATTATACTCTTATATGGTAAAACTAAGTTAAAACGATAATGTAGTGAGTAAATGAAAAAAAAAACCTTGGACAACACAATTGTAAGACCATCAGATAAGCTTGGATGACAACGTATCAAGAGTAACCAAAGATTTTGGATCAAAATGAAGAGTGAAATGACAATGTTGTAGTTTATCTTATCCATTAACATTTATAAAGGGGGTAAAAGACCCCCTACGTATTGATGCTTAAACTCTTTTGTAATTAGGGTTAGGAGATTCCAAAGATGATTATCATCTCTACTTGTAACTAGCTAGTTAAAGGTGAGAAAAATCGATCAAGATGTATCTCTCCTTCCTCAAGCTATCATTATTCCATATTTCTAAGGTTGGGATTTTTTATACATAACTATTGATAAATGACTTTTTAGGTTTATTAGATTTAGAATGTTGTATCTCTATTTCACCATTGCTTTGCTTTCTTTTAGTTTTGTTTGATTCAAAGAAGCATAATTTTCGGTTGAATCATCTGGGTGGAGATTCTATGCGATCTTGTGATTTACAACTTGTTCTGTTGCTTCTTTTACGTCAGCAAAGACATTCTAGAGGTCAAGTTCTCAGATACCAACACTAATTTCAACATCGCTAATCATTCTTCTTTTAATGTTTTAGGTAGCTTTTCTTTTCTTTTTTCTTCCCCATAATTTTATACATATTTGCTTAATTGTGCTCTTAATTATTTGGACCCCAAACTTGAAAAGCTTTATGGAGGTTTTAGTTTTGGAAGAACATGATGGTTTAAGATGGTTTTATGCACAGGTATGGAAGAATATGATGGCTGTATCTATAATTATGGATGAACATGATGGTTTAACGTGGTTTTAGTGCTTGTTTTGTCTACTGTATGATCTAATCATATTTAATGAATGCTCATTTTTCAGATAGAAGAGAAGCAACCCTCAGTTCTTGAACTATATCTTGAGCAAAGGGGGTTGCTCTACCAAAAAGATATTTTTCTTACAAAGTTATTCTTCCTAACCCAAGATTTTGGGACATGTTTAAACTTGTCAACCATTTTGGTGATTCTTAGCTTCCATGTGCACTTTGGATCTTTATATTTATTATTCCTTTCAAGTGTTTCCTTATTGCCCTACCTTATCCTCAGTAATTTAGTCAACATATCTGGTTTCACCAGGTGATTAAAGCGCCCATATGATCTTTTGCAAGAGGTGATAGATAGCAATTTAGATTTATTATCATTCAGCCTAGGAGTCTGACTATTAGGGCTTTTGTTAAGGAAATTCTAGGGAATATTGGGTATTAAAACTCGAAAACCCTGTCAATATTATTTAGATATTAGGATGAAGTTATCGAGTGGAATAGGATGCATGAAAAGGAAATTTCAAGAATTTGCATTTGACAGTTTTGAACATGGCAAGAAATGGTTTTCTTTGGCCTAAAAATGTCATGGTACACAACTCAAACTAGGTTTTAAATTGTTTTGTCATTTAAGGATTTTTTATTTCTTATGTATAATTTAGTTAGATGTCCTCAGGTTTGATTCTAAATGTATCTGACAACTAGTCAATGAAAGTGTAATTAGTTTGGAATGCTTATTATACTATTTCATAATTGGAGTTAGGAATATTGGCTTTGGATCTTTTTTCACTGTATTGTTTTGAATTTTCCATTCTAGTTTTAGAAGTTTGCAATATCATTCCTACATGTTTTCTATGAGAAGTCCTTAAACACTTGTGTTAAATGTAATGAATATGCATTTTTAAGAGTTCTTCTATATGGAATTATGTGCATGTTTCCACCATAATATCTCACATTGAATAAAATCTTGTTCTCATCATAACTGGCTATTTGCTCACAGATTATAACTATCTATCAAGAAGCTGAAATGAATGCAGTATGTAAGAACAAATACGTTATCCTTCTAAAGGACTTTGAGAAAGTTTACAGAGCTAATGTGAAGAAACCTGACATCGACTTCAAATTCTACAATTGATGAAGAGTTGTTGAAGCATATATAATTTTCTTTACAATTGTAGAGGATTGTAGAATTCGCTTTTGTATTTTATAACAATAAAAATACACGTAATTTGCTTTTGTAATTTGGATATGTTAAATGTCGAACTGTTTAAGTTTTTATGGACTATAAATCATATATAAAAGAAGTTTTTTGGTCATTTACCTTTGATAGTACATACACAATTAAGATGTACATTAGTGTATAGATGGATGTTGCCTCCATAATGACAAGAGTTTGGTTTGACATTATTGGTAATGAAAGAATAAATTGTTGTTTTTATTGTTACAAATTGAAACTAATTAATGTATTATTATCTTAATCAAAACTTAAAACAACATTTTTCATTTTATTACTTAATCAAAAAATTTGTTTTATAGTTATAACAACGCCACTTTTTGTAACAATATGAATTATGTTGCATTAATAAAAAAGCAAACGATAATTGTGCTTATAGCTATACTTTGATATTATACTTTGGCTTCTTCGGTCTTTTTATGAATAAGAAGAAAAAAGCAAGTACGCATAACACGTCTTCTTGGCTAAGCAAAGAGTGCGGTGAAATGCGTGGCAGCTACAGTGTGCATGGCCAACTCGACGTGGTAGCCATAGAACTGAACGTGTCTCAGTCTCCCTTCCCTTCTTAACCGTAATCTGATAGTCATGTTAAGCCCTTTAACATCTCTCTCCCTTCATTTTCTGGCCATACTACAAGAGATGAAGCATCTCTCCTCCATTGCTATCGACGTGATTCATAGATGTGCCTTGTAAATCTCTCTCTATCTCCTCACCCTTGAATTTGCTTATGTTGATGTGGTTATCTGTCTACGTCTTCTAGGCTGTGAAACTTTTTCCCTCGTTTTTGTTCTTGTACATGGATGGGATTCAAGTCGTGGAAAAGATTCAAAAGACAGCCATTAAGAGTGATCTCTTCTTGTCTTCCAATATTTCAAATATCTGTTTCTTGTTAATCGGAAATAGAATTTATCATTTTCATTATCTGGCCTTATGCCACCCTGGAAAATAGCACTTACAAGTTCGATATTTGATGACGAATGATGAATGCATATTTTCTTTCTCTTCCATTCAAATTGCAGCATAGCTACTTGATATATTGTAATTTCCAACAGACAATTAGGTACATCGGTGGACAAATTGGTGGAAGAGTTTGACGCAGGATGGAGGCCTGAGGATCAGACAAGGGGTTATTCAAGAAAAGTTGTGGAATTTGTTTTCTCAAAGGCACTTAATGTAGAGTGTAAATACATAGAGGAGAAAATTACAGATGGATCGTTCAGCCGGTTTACATTTGATGCAATGCTTGCCTGGGAGATGCCTAGCTCCCAAGATGAGGAGCCTCGTATGGTACAATCATATACTTCAATTATGTCCAATTCGAGCTAGTTCATGAGCAAGCTTTTAACAAGAAAAACGTCACTAATGGATGGTTATACATGACCACTAAATAGAAAGGATCTTTAATGACATCTTTCTCCCATTGCTAAAATTCTTCTGCAGTTATGAATATGCGTGCCTTCCCGTACTTGATAATTTACTTGTGGCCAACCCAGCTGGTTTAAACTTTGTACGTAATAGCTGATGTCGACACATAAATGCGGTATTGGTGTATGCAAAACTTTTCTTTGCTACATGATTCTGGATCATTACACAGCTCTCCCCTGATTGGACATGTGACTAGAAAATCAAACCATGAAATTGCATGATCCATTGACCATTAGGGAAACTTATTGATAAAGCAGAGCTGGAGGACCTGCACGGAGATGTATGTCACTGAACTACGCTCCTCACTCTAGATGTGTGTGCTTTAATACTTTTCTTGCAGCTTTATTTCTAAATGCTTTGCTTGGCTACAAGCTTCCTCTTGCAACCTGTTGTCGCCTAGGGAAGAAAATGTGGGCCAGAGAGATCTCAAGATTTCATTTATTTTTTCCTTTGTCTCGTCTCTGATCGTTTGTATGTTTTGAGGTTTGCAGGAGTGTGTGGGGAAAGAAAAAGAAGAGAGGAAAATACCTGCACAACTTCCCAAAGAACAAGATGAGATCTCTCTTTTCTACACAGACCTGATGCCACTTTTAGTAAGAAATTCATATTCGCTCTTTATGCACAGGCACTGTCACGGTGCATTTGCTTGCTCAGAATGTTTTCACACTTAGTTATAGACTTGCATCAAGCGATATACTGTGTGTTACTTGAGTTTAACCATTTATGTTCAATTCAACAACCAGTGTGCTGTGTTGATAGGTTAATGATGAGCCAAGCGTGGGAGAAGATGCGTATGTGTGGTTAGCAACATTGGTTCCATTAGCTGCGGATATTGCTAATGGAAGATTTACATTCGAAACTCTAACAATACCTACAGGCAACCGGTTGTTTTATCCTGGCTACGACAGGTTTTTGAAAGAAATTGACAAGTAATGAATACAAGCTCAATTTTAAGATGATATCCTTTCTTGTATTCACATGTAATATACATCCGAAATAGGTTGGTTAGGGATATATGAAATACACTTGGCATGTTCTTCCTGCAGATACTATAACAAACTAACAAATAAATCAAATAATTCATTTTGGAGTTGAATGAGATATAAAAGATTGCAAGAAATGTGACAGAGCACTGTTTATGCTTAATTTCACAAGTTATATTCTTCAAGTTCAATGTAATTTATCCCGATGATAGCAATAGTTTATCAAGAGAAAGGGTATTTTAACAGGCTTTTCAGTGAATTATTTATGATGTTTCAGACGTCTAAAACAATTACAAAAACAAGCTACACCAAAGGGTGTGGAGTTTGGCGATGATGAATTTATATTGCATGTGGAGGGAACAGCAAGCTCGCAGAGAGTAGTGCGCCATATTGGAGGGACAAGTTGGCCTGGTACCATCTTATTTTCTTTACTCTTGTTTGCACAATCTCGAGGAACAAGTTAGGAATTCAGATATCTTTATTATCTAGGTAGGCTCACATTGACCAATTATGCGCTCTACTTTGAGGCTTCTGGAACAGTAACGTACGAAGATGCAGTTAAGATTAATCTTTCAAAGGATGTCAGACACATCATTAAGCCAGCTGCCACTGGTCCCTGGGGTGCTCCAGTTTTTGACAAGGCTATAAGCTACGAGTCTCCTGAATTGTCAGTCACACGATAGCACCTAGCTACTCCTTTCTGTTGTCCATAATTTTATATTCATTGTGTCTGATTTGAAAGATCAACTTCTTGGTGGTTCGGCCAACACCATGGACATTAAAATAATTGCCTCAAGTTCTTATGGCTCATAAATAGCTTCTAAGTAGTGGTACTGTCTATTTAACAGTCCAGACACAAACATAATATTCTGGAATAACCAACTTTCTCTCTTCATTTTTTGAAGACCAGATGCAATTGTTCTAGAATTTCCAGAGATGACAAGCTCCACAAGGAGAGATCATTGGCTTGCACTCATCAAGGAAGTTATGCTGATGCATCAGTTCCTATCAAAAAATGAGGTGGATTGTCCATTGCAAGCTTGGGAGATGCATGCGAGAACAATATTGGGCATCATAAGACTCCATGCAGCCAGGGAAATGTGTAGAATTTCACCGCCAGACCCTACAAAATTCTTGATTTTCTCCTTGTTCGATGAGTTGCCTAAGGGAGACTATGTACTACAAGAGCTCGCTGAAAGCTTGAAGAAAATCAATTGTGGACATCCATGTAGTGCCAGCTCAATTCTAAGGAATATGAACATGCCTCAAGTTGTTGCCTCAAATATAGAATTCAAAGAAATAAGCCAGGAATGTGCAAGTCCTAACAGTCCAGAGGACATCCACTCTTCACTAGATAGTGTTGTAAACCAATCTATAGAGGAAGCGAAGGAAATTGACAGAGCCAAAGCTACGACAGAGGTGTTGAAAGAGGAAGGAATTGGTGAAAGTGCCGCTGTTCTTATGGTAAGTAGTAGAACAATGTCAGTACTTATAACAAACCTTCCTCTGCTACTGGATAAGGAAATTTTGGTTTCTCTAGTAAATGAAAACAAGAGAAGTATATGACATGTAGTAAACAGTTTCCATTCTTGTTAGTCCTGGTGAATAAAACAAGGCAGAAGAAAGTTGGTAGTACAAATCTTCCCTTAACCATCCAGATTGAAATCATAAAGAAACGTTTGCTTTGCAATCAATGTTCAGTTTGATTACGTAATATCTTACCTCTTCTCTGTGCCTTATGTTGCAGGAGTTACTAAAGCCGCTAAAAAGTTTGATGCCTTGGTTTGAAGAAGTTACTTCATGGGAACGGCCAATAACTACCTTCACAGTACTCATGGCAGTCTTGCTGATAATTTACAAGTAAACTAGGGAGTGTTTAGAACAATTAAATTGAAGTGTGTGTGTAACATTTATTTATGTGTTAATGAAGATTGGTGTTGGCAATGCAGAGAGTGGGTTGGCAAAGCTACAGCAGCTTACTTGTTATGGGCAGTCTCAAAAATGCTTCAAACAAGGCAAGGAAGAATGTCAGAGGAATGTAATGAAATTGTGGTGCGCATCAGGTCAGAGCAGAAGACCACAGTAGAGAGCATAGTCTCAGCTCAATTTGGATTGATAACTGTCCACGAGATGATACAGATAGCAAATATAACAATATTAAAAATCTGGTCTGTTATGTGCTCCAGAGCCCGTAAGGTAATGAATCCATAATTTGATATTTCCTTCCTGGACAAAAGTTTACATAATGAACGCTCCTACTTCCCTTTTATCATCTCCAAGTGTCTCTTAATTTTATCTTGATCTATATCCTTGTTTTGCAGCAAGCTGATATGGTAATGGTGACATTAAGTGGATTGGCAATCATCTTTGCTGTAGTTCCCTTGAAGTACATCTTCATGTCTATTGTCGTAAATTACTTCATTATGAACTCAAGACTAGGGAACTACATAGAGAACGACCGAGGGAACAGAAGGCTCAAAGAATGGTGGGACTCGATCCCCATCATCCCTCTTCGAATTGAAAGCAATGCTACGGAAAATCCCCAGGGCTCTACGTAGATAGATATAAGGAAAGGCCCATTGAGGTGATGTGATTCCCAGGGATCCTTTTTGTTTAATTTCCTTTTGAGAGAGACTATTTTAATAAAGCTATAATTCCATTTAAAGGGAAGAAAATCATAGCGCCGCATGAGATGACTGTTCTTAATAACAATGTAGGGTTAAAGATGTCAGTAGTTGGTCAACCATTTTTGTTTTACTAAAGATTTTCGTAAACAAGACAAATTAACGCTTTCAACTCAACTGGTTCTGATGGACATGCTACGAAGAAAGTACATATACATGAAAGGGACGAAGATCAGCCTCCTCCCGCACAAAGCAATCAACTAAGCTATAGTGCGGTGGTCTCTAGCCACTCCGACTTTGGCTCAGGAGCGCGGGACCTGGAATGGCCAGAGAAGGAATTAATTGAACTAGCTAAAGGAGACATTTCCATCATACAAGGAGAATACGGACTGGGACTAGAACTTTCTAACACGTTCAAAGGGAAACTAGACTAAGCCTGACCAAACGCAGTGGTGATCAAATTACTCGGCCGGAAATTGAGTTTTAACATGCTCAAATCCAGATTAATTACATTGTGGAAACTTGAAGGCCCCATGAAATTGGTCGATTTAGACAATGAATTTTACCTCATAAATTTCATGGAGGAGGATGACTACATCTAAACTCTCACACAAGGCCCGTGGATCATTGTCGGCTATGCCCTCTCAGTCTAACCTTGGTACCTGAAATTTCGTCCGTTTATTGGGAAAATCACGCATGTGGTGGCTTGGGTAAGATTTTCCGAGCTCTCTGTCGCCAGATACCACTCATCAATCCTTAATGCACTTGGTAATTTGGTGGGAAGAACAGTCAAAATTGATAGCAACACTCAACATACTCACCGAGGCAAGTTTGAATGGATAGCTGTCGACCTCCACCTCAGCTCACCGCTCAGATCCATTGTCAAACTGAACAGGGAACCCATCAAGGTAGCATATGAGGGTTTGCCCCAAATATGTTCCTCCTGTGGCCTAGTCGAACATAAAGTCTCGATTTGTCCCTCACGCTCCATTAAACAAACCGACACCGCACCCCCCACTGATGGCCAGAAAATGACAACCGACCCAGGAAGACATGACACAACTCCTTCAGGAGACAACAGACAACTGGATTTTAGGCCTTGGATGCAGGTCCAGAGACACCCACGCCGACCATCGTCCCTCCCAATGACGCACCGACAAGACAAGAACACCACCTCCGACCACGTAGGACTACAAGGCTTGCGCTATACGACTTTGACAGGATTAGAGTCGTTAGACTCCACAACGGACACGACACAATTGACAGAGGACACTATCCACCTCGCAAACAACAATACGTTGACGAAGAACAAAGGTAAGGCCAAATCCCTAAACCAGACAGTGACTAAAGATCCCCAAATGAAACGTGTCTCATTTAATCCAAGCCAAGAGCCTTTTAACCCAAGCTTTTAGACAATGTCGCACGGTGCACCTCAGCCTATACCAATTGGGCCAGCCCACCACCCGCCCCTTCCAAACCAAGGCCCATGTTGGGCATACCTCTACTTCATTGCTAGCCCAGCCCACCTTACCAGCAACTCAAAGCCCATCTCCGAATCATGTGGCCCTATCGATCCCCTCTCATACCGACGTATTAATACAAGACCAGTCAATCACGCTGCCCATACAAGCGAACTTTAGCTGCCAGGACATGGAGGCCGAGCCCAATGAAGATTGTAGTCATGAAGCCTCATCCTCGATCAGCCAAAACCACAAGCTACCCCTTTCGCAACCACCTGACCCGGGTAAAGACATAACTCCATCAATGAAACAAACATCGAATCTGATACTCAGATGGAGGAGACTACACAAGATCCTTTGGCAATACAGTGTTGGGAGCTGACTGATAATACAGTCAACTCTATTGCCGAATCGTTGCTCCTCCTTAACCCTTTGTTATGTTGATATTAATTTGGAAATGCCAAGGGGCTAGAGGTAGGACCTTCAAGCCTATTATCAAAAACCATATTCGCATCCACAAACCGATTCTTGTCGTTTTGCTGGAGCCCCGTATAAGTGGGGTCCAAGCGCTGAAGGTTATTAGGAGTCTGGGTTTTGGCCACTCATTTAGCGTGGAAGCTGAAGGCTATTCTGGGGGTATCTGGCTTCTTTGGAAAGCTGATATTGTAGTCTGAATATTGCTAGCTCATTGCCAATTTGTGCATGTAAATATTGAGTGGGACCGATTGACGTTTGACTTCACTGCCATCTATGCGAGCCCGACGTATTCATCACAGAAATTTTTATGACAATATCTGAGGCAAATTTCCAGGATCACTTATAACCCTTGGTTACTGGGAGGGGGGACTTCAACGCCAAACTGGAGAGCATTGATAAACATGGAAGATCCTGACTCTAACCTATCGTCAACTCGCAATTAAGACACTGTGTGCATAGTTGTAATCTTCAGGATCTAGGATTTTCAGGGCCTACATTCACTTACTGGAGAGGCCAAAATTTTGTCAGATTAGAGCGTGCCATCTGTCCAAACACTTGGCATTCATCGTTCCCCCACATCATAGTTGTTGGCCCTCGAATGTTTTTTTTTAATTAAGCATGATTTAGATAATTTTTTAGGTTTAGATAGATGAAAATTTTTTTGGGAGTAATTTTTTTATTTATTTATGTCTAAGTTAGTGGAATTTATTTCATGGGTTATTTGAAGTAAAGGTGGTAAATACATGCATAAAGGGGTATTTTGGGGAATTTACTTAAGGTTAAAGCACTAAGGCATTAAAGGAAGGGTAAGGTGGACTTTTCTCATTCATTAAGAGTAAAATGGGACAGGAAAGGTGTTATTTTGTGCTTGAGAAGAAGAAAAACATGGAACAGGTGAAGGAAGAAGTGAAATACGAAAATCAAAAGTGAGAAAGAGAGGTTTCGGTGAAGTTGAGAAAAGATTAGAGTTTTGGGCTAGGTTTCATCTTTTCTTAATCTTAAAGAGAGAATTTAAGGTTACTTAAGAAAGGAAAAAGAAAAAGGAAGGGAGGAGCTTTCTTTAGAGCCAATAATCTCATAAATTGGTGAAGATTCAAGGTAAGTTTGTGTTAGTAGTGTGCCCTAGGCCAATGAACATTTGTGATTCATGTATTAACATTATGATTTGTTAATAATATATTA
>JANIJH010000006.1:30141539-30153075 GCA_024520975.1 Erythroxylum areolatum
AAAATTATAGCTTTTGGTATTAAGTTAAAAAATTTTGGTTGAATCAAAGTGAGGGGATCGTTAGGAAGAATATGAGTTGGATATTTTTACTGAATATGCTTCAGTATTTTAGTGATATCTTGACCTGTAGAGCTCCAAATGTGATGATTCTTATCCCTAAATAAACTACAGACATAGAGCCACAAATTATCTGAAGGGATCAAATTTTAATTTAGTGTTTAAGACTTTCAATTTCGGGATGGAAGTTGAGAATAATGTGTTGGTTTATTCTAAGAATAGTCCGAAAATGTTTGGGCTATAACTTTTAGATTTTTTCTCCAAATTGAATGATTTTGGTGTCATTAGAAACTTAAGACAATGGGGAATAAATGTTCAAAGAAGTCAGTTTGAAATTCCAGTTTATAGTTTCCCAAAATCTGTTCTGAAATAGAAGAATGAGTTTGCTCACGTTTTGTGACTCCGAATGTTGGGCTCCAGAAACGAGGTCCAACAACAGTCACCCACCTACCTTTCCTGAAATCTAATCATCGGCCTATCCTCATTACTCTTAATAATAGCACAAAACCTCCTCCATCGATTAGGCCCTTTGGATTTCAATCAACCTAGCTCACCTATAATTGCTTTGGCCAATTTATAGCTGATAATTGGACCCCAATAAGTCATGATTTCAGTGGCGCGATCAGACATTTCTAGGATAGATTACAGGATTGGAACACTACCATATTTGGAAATATTTTCCACCAGAAGAAGCAACTCATGGCAAGACTTGAAGGCATCCAGAAATGGCTAGACGATTTATACTCGACCTCTCTCCGAGAGCTTGAGGAAGACCTTCGATCAAAATTGGAGCAGGTCCTTTGTCAAGAAGAACTCTACTGGCATCAGCGTTCCAGAAGCCGATGATTAATGCAGGGAGACAGGAATACCAAATACTATCATGCCATCACGATGACCAGACAACAACAAGGGAGGATTACTTCCTTGTGAGCATCAGACATTTAGCGCAGCATTACCTCGAGAATTCATATAGGGTTGAATACCAGCATCCCACAAATTGGCAACTTCATGGTCACTTCCCTCCCCTATCTCAACAAACTCAAGAGGATCTGAGCAGTCCTCTCAGTCCTGACAAAATCAAGCGAGCTTTCTTCAGTATGACCCCCAACAAGGCACCCGGGTTCGATGGCTTCACAGCTCTTTTCTACCAATCCTAATGGGATATTGTCAGCCCTTAGCTATCTTTATTCATTCAACAAATTTTTCATTATGAAATTTGGGAATCGGAACTCAATCACACAATAATGGTACTTATACCTAAGATTTCGTCCCCCATTTTGATTACGTAGTTTAGGCCAATTGCTTTATGTTTAGTGCCATACAAAGCCATTACTAAGATTATCGTGAATAGACTTAAACCTTACCTAGATGATCTGGTAGCCCTGACCCAATGCAGTTTTGTCCCAGGGTGCCTGATTACGGATAATATCATTATCACCCAAGAAGTTATCCATACAATGAAAAGGAAAACAGGTCGGAAAGGGATTATGGCTTTAAAGGTGGATCTGGAAAAAGTGTGTGATAGGTTGTCATGGGATTTCATCCAAGATACTCTAATTGATGTCGAAATTCCTGAATCGTTAATTAATCTTATAATGAAGTGTGGTTCCAGTGTCTCCCTACAAGTAAATTGGAATGGGGAACTCATTGATGCCTTTAGCACCTCCCGAGGTATTCGACAGGGTGACCCCATATCTCCTTACCTCTTTGTCCTATGTATAGAAAGATTAGGTCACTCAATTACTCAAGCAATGACCCACGGCCACTAGCAGCCTATTAAACTAAGCAGAAATGGACCACCTCTTTCTCACCTATTCTTTGCAGACGACCTGATCCTATTCTCTGAAGCTTTAATTGAACAAGTAATCGTCATTAGGGATGTCTTAAATGCTTTCTATGCTGCTTCAGGATAACGCATCAGCCAAGACAAATCTAGATGTTTTTACTCTAAAAATGTTCCTCCTTTGACGACTCACTGCTTAAGTAGAGCTCTAGGTTTTAAATAGACGAATGATTTCGGTTGATACCTTGGAGAACCTTTTCTGCACGAAAGAGTCAGCTGCAGAACCTATCAACACATTCTTGACAAGGTTCAACAACGCCTATCAAGATGGATGGCCAACCTTTGTCTTTGGCAGGATGCATCACATTGGCTCAATCAGTCATAGCGACTCTTCCTAGTTATACAACGTAGACCGTCCGATTGCCCCGCAGACTCTGCGATGAGCTGGAGAAATTAATGCGACAATTTGTATGGGTTTCGTCTAATAGGAAACAGAGGATTCACCTAGTCAATTGGGAGGAAGTCTGTAAACCTAAAGAGATGGGCGTCTTGGCATTTAGAAAATTCGAGAAACCAATGATGCATTTCTAGCTAAGTTAGGATGGACTCTGCTTACTAAACCTAATACATTATGGGTAAAAGTCCTCTCCGCCAAATATAACTTTGATGTCAACACTATCCTCACCTCTTTGGATGCCACAAAAGGTTCTATGATCTGGAGGAGCATAAAGGCAACTTGGCACCTAATTCTGCAGGGATTGAAATAGATGATAAGCGATGACATTAGAACTCGGTTCTGGTTAGACCCTTGGATTTCGGGAACAAGACCCCTTATTTCCTATATTATAACCCCAATCCTTGATTCCATTTGTAACCTCAGTATCTGACACTTTGCAGACTTAGACGGTAATTGGCATTGGGACACTTTTCAATCTTATCTCCTGCCGTCAATTTGCAAATTAATAGCAGGCACGTTTCACCTGAAGCCCTACTTAGGGTAGGATAAGTTGATCTGGGAAATCTCTGACATTGGTCAATTCACTGTAGCTTCTACGTATTCCATGAGAATGGGTCATGACGATGCCTCGGTCCATAGTGTCTAGAAGGTAATCTAGCAATGGGAGGGCCCACAATGCATTCACTCCTTCCTTTGGCTCCTTGCTCACGATCGATTACTCACGAACCAACAACGTGTCCGAAAGTAATTCACTACGAATGGAGCTTGTTATCATTGTAGACTTGAGGAATCCTCGATACATGCAATGCGTGACTGCATCAAAGCCCACCAAGTGTCGACTACCTTCCCTCCACATATAGTTTTTGATGAATTTTTCACTAAGCCGAATTGGGAATGGCTCATCCAAAATCTCCAACACCACCATCGAGTCCTTGGGCATGATTGGTCGATCCTTTTTGGCATTACTTGTTGGTTACTATGGCAATGGAGGAATATGACCCTCTTCGATGCACAGTTTAATTGGCCTTCCTTACCAAGTTCTATTATTTTGTCTTATGCAAGTCTGATCCATAACTCAGTCGTGTAGCAAAGTCAAGTTAATACTTCTGATTATCGCCCTCGAAAAAAGCATCTTATCGAATGGAGCAAACCTCCTACTGGATGGATCAAGCTAAATACTAATAGAGCTTGCAAACAGTCCTCATCCTCAGTCACCGCAGGTGACCTTCTAAAGGACAATGTAGGGCATTGGCTTGGAGGGTTCACACAAAATATTGGTTGGTGCTCATCAGTGACTGTGAAACTCTGGGGCGTTTTTACCGGGCTTACGCTCGCGTAGAATTTGGGCTATCGACAGATCAAACTTGAAATAGATTCTAAAGTGGTGTTCGATATCCTCTCTTCCTCAGACCATCGATCCATGATTCTCAATCCCATTGTTCGGGGCATTAACAAATTGTTCACTAGGAACTGGACTATTGTTCATCGATATGTATATCGAGAGAGCAATAGATGTACCAACTAGCTTGTGCACTATGCTGGTCATTTTGGTGTAGGAGTCAGTTATTTTGATACCACACCCATTAGGTGCCACCTTATCCAGTTAGAGGATTTGTCGAGAATCTGTTTCCCTAGACTTGTTATGTAATTTGTTTCGTTAGTCTCCCTTTATATATAAAAAAAGATGATAGTAGTTGGATGCCAAGAATGACGCAATTGAGTTCATCCAAGTTACTAGTGCAGTTGCTTAATCTTGGATCCAGTTTAAGTGTGTGGCTATATAGTTTGCAACTGGACCCAACTAGAGAGGGAAAGTATCAAACTTTTGAGTAAATAAGAATTCCAAGTACAAGAACCGAGGGATGGGTTTGGAGTCCTTTTAACGATGTTGTCTATATTGGACAGTTAATTTTTTTATGTTTTCCATCGATATTCATTTAAAAGCGGTAAATATAATATATTTGACGTTAAATATCTTATATTACCTTTTGAGGGTAAAAATAATAAATCTGATAAAGTTAATAATCAATCACTCCCTCATTTGGTGCCTTATTCATGTTTTCAAAGTTAACGTGAAGTTCAATCTAATTCATGTTTTGTATTGATCCTAAAAATTTTATGTTTTAAACGCTTGATTTATTCTTGGAACTTTTAAGTTTAAATTTTTAGTTATTTGCTAGAGTTCATAATGTTTTAGAGAAGAACAAAATAGATCTTTTTGGATAGCGTTGTTTTTATTGTCTTTTCAAATGAAGATAGACCTTTTTTCAATATTTTAAAAATTAATAAGACGTCCAAATGATTAAAGTAAAAAAAATTAAAAATTTAAAGGTTTAATCAGTGTTAAACTGTTATAAATCTGGTATTTAAAACTTAAAGGTTTAACCAGTATTAAGTCGTTATAAACTTGATATATAATATATAAGATGTAAAAATTATAAGAGTAAGTAAAATAAAATATTTTATTGAAATAAAAAATACTAATTTCTATTATTATATAATGAATTAATAATAAACCAAATCTAATAATTCAAACTTAATCTGAGTGTAATATAAAACTTAAAATAACAATAAAAATTAAAATTATATTTCTTAAGAAGGTTATATCTCATCATTATTAAAAGTTTTAAATTCTCTTATGTTATCTAAAAACTTGTAAACTACGCTCTCATTCAAAGTATTTGCATCAACTTCTTCTACTGCATTTAAATAAATTAAAATTAGTAATGTATGAAAGTATTATCAATTATAAATTTGTAATACGTTATACTTTTAACTTAAATATGATCGAATAAGATATGAATTGACCATCAGTAGATTTTATCAATTCATTTGTTGTAATAAATGTATTTTTTCATAAATCACCTTTTCAAGTTTATTATAATCAAGATTAGGCCATAATTCTTCTTTTTCGGTCCTAAAATCAATATAGTCAATACAATCAATGTTAACTAGATCATACTTTTTCTTCTTACTAAATGCCTTGAATGTATAATAGAGAAATTAAAAAGTCAATAATAAAAAATAAAATTAATAAAAAAATAAAACTATAAAATATATGGTCTTAATTCTCAAATTATAAGTAATGCAAACAAGACTATTAAGTCTTTGATGTTCCAAACGATTTTGTTTCTTTATATAAATGTTCAAAAATGCTCCAATTATTTTCACAACCTAATGCAGAAGATGTTTGACTAAGTAATCTAATAGTGAGTTTTTTAAATGTTGGAGCATTTTTATTGAATAATTTCCACTACTTATCTGTATTTTAAATTAATAGTTATGAAAATAATAATGTATATTATTAACGAGTAAAGAATGAATTAAAAGTATAAGACTTACTGTATATTATTAATGAGTAAAGAATGAATTAAAAGTATTAGACTTACTAGGATGTATTTTTTTCATCGAAAGCTCTCTTTGTCAATGATCTAGCAAAACTCTTTAAACCTTCAAGATATAATTTAATTTCATTTGTTGCTTGTGACTGCTCTTCAATAGTAAAAATAACTTAGCATTCAATCACATTAAAATAGACCACCCATAATATGATTTGCTCATATATAAGTAACAAAGATTGAGAAAATAAGCCACTAAGTGGATCTTTTAAGGAAGATGCTTATCTCATTGTTGGTCAATATCTACATAAGGCTTTTATAATTTATCCTTCCCTTTAAAAAGATTTATAATTGTTTTGTGAGCTCTATACATTCGATCATATATATATTAAAAAGGAGGATAAAAGGACTGAAATTCCTTTATTCTAAAACTAGTAGTACGGTCACTAAAAGACCATCCAAAGTTGGAGAAAAGAGGAACCAAAGATAGTAAGCTAGAATGGGGAATAATAAGAAGGTTAAGGGAAAGAAAAAGAGTGGCTGGATGAAAGGCATAATTGTTACAAAAAGGAAGTAGTGGTGGAGCCATTGTTGTGAGAATAAGAAGTTAGAGAGATTGTTGATTCTTACTAATTTTTAGTTTAAATTCTTTTATAGGTTGTTTTGTGATAGACTTTTTTGGATTCTACCTCTCCAACTTAGCATAGATAAGGAACAAATTTCTCTATTTTCATTATCTTTCATATATGCTTTCATTATCTTATTTATTTGACATTAAATACAATGTCATATTTAAATGTGTGTTAAGTTACTTCTAGGAATTTTTTTAAGTTCATATGTTTATATGTTCTAAGATTAAATTTTTATCTTTCTTTTTAGCTTTGTGTTTAGGTTTTCATTAGTTACTTTAGGTTGATGACATTAGGTATGCATAATTATTAGCTAAGATTAATTGTTAAAAATTAGGTCCATATGTGATTATATGACATTCTCTTATGTTTGATTCATTGACTTGTAGGTGATTACATGAGACAAAAACTCAAATTTTGGTGCAACTTTGTCTGTAGTTATCTAATAAAATAAAATTGGAGTTAAGTTGAAGCTAATATAATGAAAAACAACAGTGAAGAAGGCATCAGAATTCAATTTAAATTCAATGGTGTTGAAAACTTAGGGAAAAGTGGAGAATTGTTCATGTTGTTCATCCAAAAGAATTTTTCTCTAAAATTATCATATTTGCTCTCGTAAAGTTCTAAAAGTTAACAAACATCAATTTGTAAGTATAATAGGTGATGAACTCGAGATTTGGAATCCAATATTGCACAAATTTACAAGTTTAACCACTTTAGAACTCTTTTATTTTACCTTAACTTATAAATACTCTCATTAAGATTCTTTGTAGGGGACTTTAGATGTCTATGATAATCTCTTTTATCATTCAATTGCTAGGTTTAGGATTTCATTTTATCCAAGAGGGATTCGAAGCAAGAATGAAGGAGAATTGTGACAACTTTTTTGGTTCTTCCTTTATCTTCTTTCTTTTGTATTAGGATTATTTTATTTTTCTTTTGTTTTCATTATGTTGAGTTGATAAATCCTTACTTATGGTTAGGGATACAGTTTGTGATAGATATTTTAATTATTAATATACAAGTTATTATTATTTGGTTAAATTTATTCTCCTTGCTCTTAATTGTTAAGTTCATGAATGGCCATCATAGATTAAATCTTAGCAATTGTATGTAGGATTGAGAAGTGAATTATGATCTATGTACTAAGATAATAAGCATTCTAGGTTTAGAGAAAGAGATTGACTAAGTAGGGGATAACTAAATAGAATAACAACGCTTAATGTTAAAGTTAATTATGTATATGAGAATTTGTAATTTTGCTGAATATTTGAGTTCCTCAAGAGAGGGTATACATACATTAGTTTAATTATTATTTCACCATCGATGCTCAATCTTGCATGATATTTGGACTTTATAAGTAAATCTTGAAACCTAATGTTTGATATCTCGATTTCTCCTAATTATTCAATGATTTGCCTTAGTTGGTTTCTTAGTTTAATTATCTTTCATTAATTCTTGTTTTCATTATTTTCTTTTTTATAGATAAATAGGATTAATAAATGTAATAGTATAGTCATTGTAGGATCAATACTCTTGAATAATTATGATTTTATTTCTTGATATATTTGATTATATGCACTTGCAAATACATTCGATCACTTACCATATCTTAATCTTAAGCCACTATTATTATGTCATTCAATATGCTCATCGATTTTTATATAGATTTCTGTGATTTCCTAAAAAGCCAGTGATCATCTCTAAATTTGTTAGTTTTTCTTCTTGTCTCCAAGACCCATACTATGAGAGGTTTTAAGGATCTTAAATAATCAATGATCACTTATTTCTTTTTAGGGATATTTCAAACTCTTAACATTCCTTTCTATAATAGACATAAAGAATGGGATTGAATGTTATTAGATGCCTTCTATTTTGGTTTCCTACGTAATCTCTTTTTAGTTGTCATGACAAAATCATCTCCTTGATTCAACACATCTACTTTGTCATGTTGCTATCTTTTATTATGGATTAGTTACCTAGAATTTCCATGAACTGCTCTTTCATATCCTAAGTTAACAAATATTTATAGAGCTTGGATGTAGACATTTCTTGTTTTACAAAGACTTTGAGATCCTTCCTCTATAATAATGGTACTTTGACTGTAATTCTTCAGTTTCTGTTGGAGATTCCTTGACTATTACTTCATGCTAATTATCCACTTAAGTCACATATTCATTCCTTGTAACTTTGTTTCCTTGTCTTTGTAATTATCTACATTTGGAATCCTATCATTTAAGAATATAAATTCATTATATTCTCTTATGAAAAAGACGTTATCCATTTAGTTCCCATTATTTGTGTTGAATTGTTTTAGCTCACTTCCACTTATAGCTAATTGATATCTTAGTCTAAATGGGGTCTTCATCCTTATTCAAACTTTTGAACTTTAAGTTGTCAAGTCTTTATTTATCTCTACCTCCAAACAAATCCTCACATAACTTATTCTTCTAAGATTTGTAATGTTTTCATCGATACATATTGATCTATCTAATGGGATATTATGGAAATTGATCTATATATGAATTAAATTCATTTTATGATTAACCAAATCCATACATGGTTTCCACCTTTAAAGTACCACTGATTGACCATTAATATGATAAGTTCCCAACTCCAAAATTCTTAATATAATTGATTCACTATTAAATTTGAACAGAAAGAACTCTTCTTCATTGATTAATATCTTTTCCAATCCTTATTTCCCCATCTTTTCTTCGCCTAAGTTTGTAGTTGTGAAAATGAGGGCCTTTTATATACGAAATGGTCTATAAGAATACTTAATGATCTTGATGCACCTGCTTATAGTATTTCAAGGGGTAATGATACAATGTTAGAGCCTTCTCCTCTTAATTATGGAATATATATAATTTTTTCTTGTGGGGATGAATCACTTATCACCTAACTCCAAAATCTTTTTAACTTCTTATAGAATCATCAAAACATTAAAGAGCTAAAGAAGAGCCAATAATCAAAGAAGTATTAAAAGATCTAGTTTTTAGAATGAAAAAGAGAGGAGACGAGAGAGCTTTAGCTACTAGAAGCATGGAACTACTGGAGTCAAGAAAAGGGATTTTAATTGCTTTATCAAAAGGATGCTTTAGTTTAGATGAGCAAGGAAGCAAAGCAGTTAACAAAGCTAGAAGATTTGGGTCAAAAAGAGAGGTTAAGGAGGAGATGTCAAAAGTAGAAGAAAGGGAAGGCATAGTGAGAGGAGAGTGATGAGCTTTAAGAATATTAATAAGTGCTTGAGGAGATGGGAATTTAAAGATTTGGCCAATAGAAACATGGAAACATAGCTATAAGGGCTTAGAGTTTTCCCTAGTTTTTTTCTTAAAGGAAAAAGTAACTAAGATGGGACTCACCCAAAGTAGTTGCCAATATGGTAACTAACCTAATCAATAAGCAGGATGAAAGCCAAGGAATATTGTTACAATTGTTCAAGCTAGAGCCTCTCTCTCTCCCTCCTCTTAATGCTTAACTATAATCCTTAGTTTTGATAGCCTTATTGCCTCCTTTTTGTGTGGCCTTGCATGAAATATTTGTCTATTTTTACCTTTTAAGCCATATTATCTAGGTTTAAATGTGAACTACACATAAATATATTGAATTTAATTTTACCTTGAGAACTGGAGGATGATGCATAAAAGTTAAAGTTTTCATGTTTAGAATTGGATTATGTATGTTCATATGATGATTTATTTATAAGCTTATCATTTAAATGCTTATCCATTATAAAAATTATCTTGGCCTTGGCTAGTGCACTTCTATAAGTAAAACTAATTTCATATTTATCATTAAAGATTTTTTTAGCTCAAGTATGTTATTCAGTTTTCCACTACCTATATTGAATCTAGACAAAGAATCTTTGAGGTTATTAATCTCCTTCTTCAACCCCTTACTTTCATGCAAGAAATCATGTTTATTGTCATTGTCAACAACCACATGCTTAGAATATAAAATGTCATACATATCATATTTGAATTTCTCATTCTTAATCATACATGCATCTAACAACTTTAAAGTCTCTTATTGTTTGCAAGATAATTCCTTCTTTTTCAATCTCATAGCCTCGAGGCATTTAATCAATTATATGAAAGTTCACATCACAATCACTATTGTCATCACAAGAATCTAACTAAAGTACTTCATCATTATTCATCATATAGCAGATATTCAAATCGTACTTTTAGATTTCTCACTTTTCCAACTAGCATTATCATCCCTTTTGATCATTGTAATGAACTTTATATTATCCACACTTATGGAGGTCTCCTTATCATCAATTTTCTTACCTTTGGAGACATTATACACCAAATCACCTTTTATTGGAGCCATTGCCTCAAAATTTATTCATTTGCATCCTATAAGTGAGAAATATTTCAACTAATAACAGAATGTTCAAATCTTTGACTTTTTATATGCTTATTACCTTTATCTCCCAAGTTTTTTATAAAAACCTAAAAACAAATTTATCATCAATTCGTCTTACCAAACCTTTAAGAGTATTAATAAAGAAAAATACCAAAAATCTATGTTCTTAGCGGTGAGGAGAAATCAGTAGACATGCTCGAGAAGAATAGAAAAAGAGGAGAAAAAGGCCGGAAAAATCCCACCTAAAGGCAAGCACCCAAACGTAGAAAAAATAGGAAGCGAACATCGGCACCCTGAAACACTTTCCCTCTTCTTATATTTTTTTTGCTGCCGACTAATTTAACAATCTATCTAAAGGAAACTCTTTCGTTTAATTTAACTAGTGTTAAGTTCTTGCTAATAGTTCCAAGAAACTTCGAAGACTAAGTTGTTCTATGGGCAAAACATTAAGAGCATATTCCACCATTTAACCTTAATGTTTTCATAAAAGGTTGAATTCGAATGCTCTAAAAGGAATGCTGGTTTTTCGACTTGTTATTAAATCTCTGATAAAGGAAGAAATCATGATTTGAGAATGAAGTCTGGAATATAATAACAATTTACCAATGTAGGTGCGGGATTATGGCCATTTAATGTGCCGTCTGGGGCAAATACTAGTGGCATCTTTCTGAACCAAACATTCATGGAGACGGTAAAACTATCACCAAGAAATAAGTCTTAACGTCTGTCTCGGCCAGAAGCAATTACAAGGCAAAAAAAATTAAGAGATTAAGATAATTATGATACAGATTATTCTAATTGCTATATCACATCAATTTAATATAGAATTTAGAATGTTGTCACTAGACCTATACCTAGCTCCTCTGCAAGTTCATCTGATACTGGAAGAAGAGTCAAT
>JANIJH010000006.1:30153175-30163745 GCA_024520975.1 Erythroxylum areolatum
ATAGAATTTAGAATGTTGTCACTAGACCTATACCTAGCTCCTCTGCAAGTTCATCTGATACTGGAAGAAGAGTCAATAAAACTAGGAAAGTTGCTGTAATGACGGCCGCTTTCCTCCAGGTTCCCGTCTCAGTCACGTCATTCAAGCATGGTTTCTCCGGAGCCCTCTGTATATTTGGTATCAAAAATAGATCAACAAAGAACAATGTTATGAGATTGAAAACAAACACCTAATACACTTCCTGGTACCTGACAGATTAAGACGTAGAGTCCCCACGGAAGAGATAAAGGTCCACCAAGCTGAAAAGGAGAAGAAAAGAGACTTTAACAATACAATGAGAATGATGCATGCCATTGAAATGGATCCTGTATGGCTGTATACATAGAATAGGTGCAGGTCAAGAATTGAGAATTAGGGATATCAATGGGCCGGACTGAGCCGGGCGCTTTTGCCATCCTTATTGACAATTGAAAATTCTACACCAACATTTCGTTACTTAATCCAGAACCCAGGATGCTTTACGAAAGGTTTTTAAAGGAGAAGAAAGGAAAGGGTCAAAAGGAGTAAAAGTGCATGACATGGAAAATATCTCCGATGATTAGGTACCAACAATCTTCACAGTTCAGAAATACAAAGATTCAACTTCAACCTACGATCATCCTTATACTACTTATCCTTTTGACATGAATAACTGAGAAGTGACCGTAGGCATACCAGTCCAAAACCAAGCATCGCATACGTGACTAATCCAAACCCCATAAGGGCATTTTTTCCAAACGCACCCTGTTTATGAGTAATAAAAATGAAAATATATCAAGTTATGAGTATTAAAATATGGGAACATCAAGTTAAGTACAACCCCACTTGAGCAAAGATCTAACTAATCATATTGTAGTAGCTAAGGAATATGCCACAAAAGCATGCCAAAAAGCTTTTCACAAACAAAGTTGCGTTCAACAGTTCAAAGTAGTAGCTCAAAATTTGACCAGAAAAGTACTACAAGGCCAAATTTGTCCATTTTGTGACAAATCCAACTCTAAGCATAAGCATCAAAAGCAGTAAGGTCTAAAGAAAAGGAATGACAATGCGACAGATGAGGGCATAAGCACATTGTTCAACCAGATATTGCCAGGAAAAAAGGTATTGTTAGTTGAATTGAGAGAAAATGCAGTAAAATTTATTAAAATCTGCAAAAGGAATAAAGTAGTAACCAGAGGAAAGAAGGGGACTTAAGCCAGAATGAAAGACAACAGAAAATAAACTTATCAAATTACTTCATGCAAAATTTCCACAGGGAAATTCTAATCTGGTATCTGGTAAAACGCTGACTCACTATGGTTTGTCAGTAATGCAAGAATGAAAATGGTGCAGGAGGGGCTGCTAGGCTTCTTTTATGTATGGAAAGGTATTTTCTTTGCTGTACTTTCTCTGTTTTATATGTTACATATAAATAAATAGGAATAGAAGGTAACTATAATAGGAAAGAAATCTGTACAAAATCAATCAATCTCCTAATTTATCTCCTAACTAATCTCTTCTAATTACTTTTTTAAATCAGTAATGATTCCAATCAATCATCTAAGAATCAGTAACTAATTATAACATTTAATTCCTAAATATTCTCCTTTCCAACATTCCCCCTCAAGCTGGATGTAGATGTCTATTCCATAGCTAGCTTGCTCACTAGGAGATCAAATTGTTTCTTTGGTAGCCCTGTGGTACCAATATTTGCTGTCTGCTGAGCTGTTGGCACATAAGGAACACAAATCAGACCATTCTCGAGTTTTTCCTTGATAAAGTGCCTATCGACTTCAATGTGTTTGGTTCTATCATGTTGAACTGGGTTATGAGCAATTGAGCTTGCAGCCTTGTTGTCATAGTAAACCTTCGTAGGAAGTGTAACTGAAATCTTCAGATCTTCTAATAACTTCTTAATCCAAGTCACCTCACAAATCCCATGTGCAAGGGACCTAAATTCAGCCTCAGCACTACTTTGTGCTACCACATTCTGCTTTTTAGTCCTCCAGGTAACTAGGTTTCCTCCAACAAAAGTGCAGTATCATGAAGTTGATCGTCCATCAGAAATACTCCCTGCCCAATCAGCATCTGTATAGATTTCAACTTGTAAATTATTGCACTTTCTAACCATCAAACCTTTTCCAGGTGTCCCCTTTAGATACCTTAGTATTCTATAGACAGCATCAAAATGTTCCTGTCATGGTGAGTGCCTGATTGACTTACCATACTCACAGCAAATGCTATGTCGGGACGAGTATGTGATAAGTATATTAATCTTCCCACCAAACGTTGAAACTTTTCCCTTTCAATCACATCTTCTGCCTTAACAGGGCTGAGCTTTAGGTTGGATTAAAAAGGAGACCCAGCAGCTTTGCAACCTAGACGTCCTAGTGTCGCCAAGTAAATTAAGCATGTGTTTTCTTTTATTTACAAAAATACCGTCTCTAGATCCCGCAAACTCCATGCCAAGGAAATATCTTAACATTCCCAGATCTTTAATCTCAAACTCCTCTGCTAGTTTCTTTTTAAACCTTGCAAGTTCTTCAAGATCACCACCTGTCGAGATTATGTCATATAGACAATCAAGACCGCCAATCTTTCCTTATCAGAATGCTTATAGAACATAATAGGGTCTGCTTGCCTTTGATGATAGCCATAGCTCTTGACCGTCTTACCAAACCTTCCAAACCATGCTCTTGGAGACTGCTTAAGGTCATAAATAGACTTCTTGAGTCTACATACTTTATGTTGGCCGATAGTCTTCTCGAAGCCAAGTGGTAGACTCATATAAACTTCTTCCTCCAGATCACCATTAAGAAAGGCATTCTTTACATCTAACTGATGTAGGGACCAGTTGCGATTAACTGCAAGAGACAATAACACACGTATAGAGTTAATCTTGGCTACTGGGGCAAAAGTTTCTTGATAATTAATACCGTAGGTCTGAGTAACCCTTTAGCCACGAGTCCTGCTTTGTATCTTTCTATACTTCCATCATCCTTGCATTTAACTGTAAATACCCATTTTCAGCCAACAATCTTTTTTATCTCTGGGTAATTCTACAGTTTCCCATGTCTCATTTTTGCTTAGGGCATTCATCTCCTCCATTACTGCTAATTTCCACTTTGGATCATCAAATGCTTACTGAATATTTCTTGGAACAGACACGTTAGAGATTTTAGATGTAAATGCCCTATGCCCTTGACAGAATCTATAAGACATGTATTTTGCAATAGGATGACTAGTACAAGACCAGGTTCCTTTCCTAAGTGCTATGGGAATATCAAGATCACAATAATTTTCCTCAATAGGTGGAATGATATTAGAAAAAGTATATGGCTGAGGAGAGCCTAGAGTACCGGGAGGTTTTTCAAGTCCATTACTTGGGGTATCTGACTTTGTGTAATGAGGATAATAGGCTCTCTACTCATTTGATGATTCTTTTTCCTTGTGTAAACTTTAAACTCAGGTTCTTGTTTGGTAGAATTATCATGTAGTATTTCTCCCCTGTCAAAGATTCAACATTGCCTGGCATAACAGTATTAGGAATAGAGCTTTCCCTATCAAAAACAAGTTTTTCACAAAGGACTCGGTTTCCATAGGTTTAGGTAAAAGAGTTGAAAGAACTTCCCAAAAATTTTCTTCACTTGTTTCTCTCCCTGAAGGAAATTTTCCTGAAAATATGATTGGTGTTCAAGGAAGGAAACATCCATGGTGACAAAGGTTTTTCGAGTTTTAGGGTTAAAATACATATATCCCTTTTTGTTTGGAGCATATCCAATAAAAATACATTTTTCAGCCCATGGATCTAGTTTTGACTGTCCCCTATTAGATAAGTGGATATAAGCAGTACAATCAAAAATTTTAATAGGCAAATCCGAATTTAGACAGACCTTGGGGAAAATTTTCTAAAGAACTCAAGTGGTGTACTGTAATTTAGGACACGAGCAAGCAACCTTTTTATCAAATAGGCTGCTGTTAAGGGATGGGGAAAGTGGTTGCATTGGGCAGAATATTGGTATACTACCAATTACCAAGGAGTTGCTCGTTTGTCTCCGTTTGAGATAGTATATGGAAGGAAGCCCCAACACCAGTGCAGTTTTTGCCAAGGGAATTCAAAGTGGCTGCTGTTGGGGAAGAGCATCAGGACCATGCTAAAATAATTCGGCAACTCCAATATACCCTCCTTAAAGCGCAACAGACGATGGTAAGGGCTGCCAATAAGCATCGAAGACATCTGGAATTTAAGGAGGGGGAGTCTGTTTTCCTTAAAGTCCGACCACACCAACAAAATCCACTTGCTGCCAGAGTATATAGCAAGTTAGGGCCAAATATTATGGACCTTTTACAATCACCAAGAAACTCAGCAGTGTAGTCTATCGTTTGGCTCTACTAGCAGATTCTAGGATCCACACAGTTTTCCATATTTCACAGCTGAAGAAGGCCGTAGGAAATCAACAAGTTGAAGTGATCCTACCTCCAGGCCTTGCGGTTGATAAAGTGCCATTCGTTCCTGCTAGCATTCTGTCCGTTAAAGCTTCGACAGCTAGGGAGATTCCTTGCCACCAGCTATTGGTTCAATGGAAAGACAAAAATGAGGATGAGGCTACCTGGATGTCTTGCTCAGATTTCGTGGTCAATTCCCTGAATCAAACCGTGTGGACAAGGTTTGTCAATTGGGGGGAGGCAATGATAACGAGCGTAGGCACTATGGAAGAAATAAACCTTTGCTAGTTTATTCTAGAAGGAGGAAAGAGAATTAGTGGACAAAAACGGTTACAACTGCAATGAGAGGCTAGTTTCTATAGATAGTACAGAGGGGAGTGAGGGAGGGTATCATTTTACTTACTCATTTTTTTAAAGAGAATTCTCAGCATATGCTTAGGCAGAGCCTTAAAACTCTGTCATTCTTACCTTCAATAGAATATTCTTATTCTCTTTACTTTTCGGAGCTCCTAACTCATCAGAAGATGAGGGTTATCAAGTCTTTTGGTGGAGTCTAGAGAAGGGCTTGACTGGTTTGTAGGGAGGTTTGTGGATTCTGATACAACATGAGACATGGTGGAAGATAACTAGAGGTGGCTAGGGATGTTTTCGTGTTTAGCTTAAAGGATTTTCTGCTCTGATACCATTTAGGAAAAAGCATTTTCTTTGTTGTACTTTCTCTATGTTATATGTTACATGTAAATAGGAATGTAAGGTAACTATACTAGGAAAGAAATTTGAACAAAATCAATCAATCTCCTAATTTATCTCCTAACTAATCTCCTCTAATTACTTTTGTAAATCAGTAACTGATTCCAATCAATCACCTAAGAATCTTTTACTAATCATAACATTTAATTCCTAAATATTCCCCTATCCAACATTTTAACAATTCAGATATTCCATTCACTCGTACATAATCAACTTACTTCTATTCAACATTTACTAGAATCAGACCCATCTTCAACCAGTTGGCTTCTCAACGCTATTCCCAATGACATTCTTTCTACGGGTATCACACTTTCTTTTTAAAAATTTTCCATTAGCTAAGTTTTGCATTTACTAAATCCTCTAATTAACCATATATGCTACAGCATTATCAAGAAGAACTCTAACCAGGTAAAGCACTCCCTTTAGTAAACCATCTAGCATACAAGTACAAGAAAGAAGGCAGAAAATAAACTTCAAAAACAAGCCTATGTAGATAGTGGAAGTACCTGTACAGTTCTTCCACCATCAAGACATCCCACAGGAAGCATATTGAAAGCTGTTGTGGTTAAGCCACACCTGAATCAATGATATTTATTGTAAGCATACTTGAAACACAGCAAAGAGAATGAAGCAGCTCTAGCATGATACATTACCAGCCAGCTATCACTAGAGGATGAATGGAAACAGAAGCTGCATGCATTGCTCTGCAATAATTACGCCATCTAGGGAGGGTTACAATATTTCCAGAGAAAGGGCATTGAATAAACACAAGGAACTTACAACCAACGAATTTATAAATCACTTCTCAGCATGCATTGACAATTAAGAGACAAATGGGTAAGTCAAAAGATTAAGAGAGACGCACGCATAGCCAAGAGCTGCTCTACTGATTAGTCCAAGAAGCAAAGAACCTTGAAACAGCATGCTAGGAACCTGTACCAAATCTCCAACAGCAGAGGGATTTGACGATAGTAACAGACCAGCAGCAAACATGGAGAAAGACAGTGCAGCACCAGCAAATGGACCAGCAAGTGAAATGTCTACTTTTGCGGCCCGATCTGGAAGAATTGATTTGAACTGAACAAAATACCATAATCATCTTTACTTACTTATTGGGGTTTTAATTGCAATGACCAGCAAATGCAAGTACCTAGAATTTTTCACTGAACTGGGAATCCATGTGCACAGAACATAATGGGAATCACCAAACTCAAAGAAGAACTTCTTAAGGACTTGATTGAATAAGTTTCCATTCCAAAGCCAAGATCTACGCGCTGCATCATACCAGCCCTACTTTCTAGAATTCCAAATAACTAAACCTACTCCTTATTGCTTTAATATCTTTTCTGTGGTAGCATTAACAATTTGAATGCCCCATTGAACTATCTCACTACTTATGTAACTAAGGAATGAATGAAATTGAAGAATATGTATGGAATGAACTACATTGGATGTCAGCGTCAATCAATCTTTCACAACAATGTCCTTGCATTGTCAACTACCTTTCATTTTTCCATTCTCTTTAGTTTGCCTGTGAACATGAACTAATACATGTAGATGCACATGTTAATAGTGCTAAAAAATAAAAGAATGAATGAGATCATAACACTTATTGGACATGTAAAGAACACATTGAACCACGTTGGCATACACAATAGAGAGTAGTCCTCCCCTCTTTTCCAAATCCGCCCCCTCCATGGTAACCCAAATCTCAAAACTTTGACCTTGAATGTGGTATGCAGCTTATGTAGCTATTCGCAAGTAAAAATGCTGCATACTGTCCTTTCCATTTCTCAAGGTTAACAACACTTCGAAATACATGATAAAAAACTAACTAGGAGTTAGAAGCAACCATGGTTCGTTTTAAGCTTTTAAACATTTAACTGACTTCCACCATATATACAAAAACAACATTTCCCAATTCTCTTGCAAAAAGTCGTGGCTGCGAAATTTATTGAAACAGATATAGTTGTCCTCCTTAGTAAGCGGTTTCTTCCCACAGATTTTAAGAGAGAATCATAAAAGTTTTCATCAATTTCTATTTGCAAATCTGGGGTGACCAATATTTACCTGCGTGATTGCCCCGAAACTGCCCAGTGTAATGTTAGGAATGAAGAATGGAATGCTTAGTTTCACTTTCTTTCGAAATGCAGCCAAAAAGTGTCCAACCTCCTGCATGGGGCCAAGCTTCATCAGATAGATATACAGACACAGATAAAGACCATAAATAATGATGAATCCTAGTTGCATAATGTCCTTCCATATGAGATTTGAATGTAGGACAAGCTAATGAAACTCTCTATTTAAGAAGCAACAACGAACAAATGTTTAACTCAGTAAGAATGCTTACATGAAATAATAGAATTCCTAATACGCCATAAGCTAAGGGCAAAGCAGACTCCACAAAGGGATATAGCAGTTCCATATCAGGAGGTTCAATTGCATTTGGATCTGTGAAGTACTTGACGACCTCTGGAGGAAGACGATTAATCTGTTAGACCACATGCAATCAGTAAATGACTGAGAGAAGATGCTTAATCTGTTTATCACTTGCAACAACATCCGAGAGAAAATTATTGAAATATCAATGGAATATAATATATTTGGATGCTTAAAAAAACTCTGAATCTAAGGTTACCTGAGATGCAATTCCTAATTCCACGGAGGAACCAATTGTCAAAAGGAATAGCAAGAGAGCAATCACATATTGCCAAAGTGTTGTAGGCCCTGGTTCTGAAACTTCCTTTCTCAACAAACCAAAGCTAACTCGTGGGCCGCCGCGAGGGTCTGGTCCTTCGGAATTAGGCTCCTCCACCATAAAAAGATTGTATTTATTGCCTGTGACCTCAACCAGCTGACTTTGAAGTTTGGAAAAAACATCTTCTCTCTTCGCTCTCAAATTTCCAAGGAAAAGGATGCCCTCACCAAAGTCCCCAAAGGGCTCTTCCTTTGTGACCCAGAAGGTTGAATAGCCGAAAAGTTTGTCCTTAATCAGCTTGACATCAGCCGGATCAACCTTTTCCGGCCCAAGAAGCTCCATTAACTTAAAAGAGTCAACTTGAAAACTGTTGTAACCTGGGCCTATCGGAGATATGGGTGGCGGCTGAAGAAAGAAATGATTCATTGATAGCAAACAACATAACATTTTAATTTTCAGTTATTATTGATTAATTCAGAATCATTCAAATGGAAAGAAAGAAAATAGACGCACCCTTGAAGAAGTGGAAGGCTGAGCCTTATCGGCGCGGCTACTTGCCCTCTCCTCTTCGATGCTAGTTCTCTCCTCGTTGTCTTGCTGGGCCACCGTTGTGACGCTTGACTCTTGATTACCTTGAGTGCTGTTGTTATCATTATTATCATCAATATGATTATGGTTATTACTACTACCGCTGCTATAACACCCAATTTTCACCAACGAGACCTCAACTCTTCTATTACGCAGAAAGCACGCGGCTTTCTTAGCTTTGCCGTAGTGGAACAGTTGACATCTATGACCGCCACCAACGACGACGATTGCAAGTGTAGGGAAGCTGAAACTAAGAGGGGAGACAGTAGAAGTTCCCATCTAAAATAAGGAATGCGCTTTTGGATTAATGGCGCGGAGTGTTAGCAAGGAATAGGATCGGTACTGGGCAGTTGCCGGAGCTATGTGTGTACTATCTCCATCATATCTTTTTCTTTCCTAAAATATCTTCCCCGCTCTTTCGTTTGATACAATTTACTCTTTATATTTGTTTTCAACACGGATCATAATATTTGGAATATTAGTTCCAAATGATCAAACTTTAATTTTAAATTATCGCATTTATGCACTGAAAATGATAATATTAACCTTTATTGTAAAAAAGTTTATGTTATCTTAAATTTAAATTTTGTAATTCTATTATTTTATTTTCTCTTTATTTAGTGGCTTAATCTTCTACTTCCAATGTAAAATTTTGATGCTTATAAACTATAAATGTTAACTTATATCTTTTTTCTTATAAAATTATCAAAATTGTTTTTTTTGCTAATTTTAGAAATTATTTTTTTGATAGAAACGAGAAGTGTAACAATCAAATCTCTCGTACCTTATGTAAGGATATTGTTATTTTTTATGGTAAGTTTTTATATGTTAGAGTTTTTCAGTTCAACTTACCTAAATTTGTAAGTTACTTATGAAATTCTACAAATTTTGAGGCTGTAAATTTTATAATTTGATGATATTTAATATTTTAGGAAAACTACTTAAGGTTTGTTACTTAGGGTGGAGATTCATATTGAATTTTTAAAAAGGAAATAAAATGTTGAAAAGTGATGATTTATGAGAAAAACAAAACCATGTGCCTATTCCTTTACATATAGTAAAAACTAAGAAGTAGCATACTACTTCGATCATTCTGTGCACTCTCATCCAATAGCACATTGAAGAGGCTTTCAAGCTGCTTGCTTCCATGTAAGAATAGGCAAAAGTCCATTTCCCTTTAGATTTCATACACTAATATGTCAAAGAGAATCTTGAAAAGCAATAGCTCTTACCTATCATATCATTTCAATTGTGGATCCATCATATGATTTCTTCCTAAGTTGTAGTAAGCAAATAATGTGAAAATGATTAAGCAGTCTCTTCCATAAGTAATCAAACGACTCGTGCTTAAAAAGTAGATGATCACATGTTTCAAGTGAAGTGTCACAAAGAACATCCCCTAGCTTGGTTTTGAAGTAATCCTTTACCTATCTCCATAGCTTAAGGATATGTTGCATAGTCTATAGAGCATCATACCTTAATTCATATGACCAAAATTCATACTGATTAAGATGGTAGGAGTGAATCCACTCCACCCACAAGGATTCTTTATCACTTAGTATTCTCTATACCTCTTTATTAAAAGGGTTATGATGCTAAGTTTTAAAGGTATTACCCTGAGGACTCCTACTTTTAGTAGTCATACTAACTTTCAAGCTACTTTAGCAATATAAGGAGTGTTTACTTACCCATAAGAAGTTCATAAGAAAATTCTTTATAGTTTTTATTAGAGATGAAGGGAGGGCAATATGAGCTAATCAATGAATATACATAAATTTTAAGGCTGCAATGATTAGTTGAACTCTTTCTATAAAGGAAAGAGAACCATTGAACCAATTATAAATTCTTTACTTAACTCTAGCGATTAAAGGCAAAAAGGCAGCATAAATTAGTCTCTTATAAGAGATGGGAATCCCTAAATAGGTAAATGGGAGTTACTTTTTCCTAGGGTCTGTTGATGGGAGACCCAATAGGAACTTGTCCTATAGAACCCTCAACAAGATGGAACTATGCCCGGGAGTAGATAGAATCAAGCAAACACACGAAATCACAAGAAACAAATTGAAAAGA
>JANIJH010000006.1:30202878-30214070 GCA_024520975.1 Erythroxylum areolatum
GTTTATGAATCAAATGCAAGGAATGTAATAACAATGTATGCTTATGTTCATGAATGAAATGAGAGAACTTAGTTTTTCTTAAATGTTTATGTTATATATGATGCCACGATAAGTGATGTGTCTACTTTAACATGCTGCTTTCATGGCATATGTGTTCGAATGTTCTCTAGAATGTCGGGTATGTGCTTCATGAAAGTGGGATGTTACATAGGAACATTCATGACAACGTATTTACTCTCACATAAAAAATGATAGGTGAATTCTCAAACAAGCTTTTAAATGCTCTTGGGATAATTAAATTTGATGTTTTATTTGACGTTAATAAAAGGTATGAATATGTTCAAAAGTTAAAGTATTTTTCTCATGAATGTTCATTTTATACATAAAGTTAAAATTTTTCATTTGTATTGAAATTTGAAACATGAAGTGAATTAAGTTAACTGATGGACTGGTACAGGTAGTTAGTTACGTAACACTTTGATGATATTTGTGATTAGAAGAGTAGTGGATAATCTTGATTGTTATGCTTAATTTGTTTTATGTTTTTTTTTCTTTACTATCGCCTTCTATTTGAGTTGGGATGATGAAATTGATTTGCTTGAGGACAAAAAGTAGTTGCTTAAGCATAGGGGACTCTGATATATATAGGATATAATTTACTTATGACATAAATTTTAGTAGCATTGAGATAACGTTTTAGATATTTTATATGAATTGATATTTAAAATGAGTTATAATTTGTGCCCAATCTTGTTTTAACCTCTCTAAGGAAAAGGAAAAAATTGGAGAAGAATCGAGCCGATTTAGAGTAACTTAAGAAGATGTGAAGAAAGGCTCAAGAATACGAAAAGAACATGACACCGTGTTACTGTGCATATTTTATCATATCCTATTCTATTTCTCTAATAATGAGGGTTTTATAGGTTCCATAAGAGAGAATTACATGTTCTTTCTAGGTTAAGGTAAAAGTTATCACCAGAATTAACAAAATAAATTAATGCATTATTAAGTTTTCCTTATTAGTAAGAGATTTCAGTTAATTCAATTTAACGATAAGGATTGTGATGCTCGAGAGAAAGCATAATTGTATCTTAGGAGTTCTTATTGTTCCAATAAACTAGCATCATTCATTAAACTAAAGTGAAGTTAAAATATAGTAAAATTTTAGGGAATATCTTAATTAAATCTAATTTATATATTAATTTCTTTAATACTGATCACTACTTTGATTTGGCAATTTAGAATTGTTTTTTTGTTCAATTGTGCTCGATAATCTAGATAATTATGTGTGAAATTAGTAGTTAATAGCTAGTCCTCATAGGATCAACCTGTAATTGCTAGTGTTAACTATAGTTATATCGCTTGCTTATGGTATAAATCAAACACATCAACTAGATAATAAAATTGTACTCTCTCGAGTTACAATCATCTATTCTTCAGTTGGTTAACTAGGACATATATTGGGCTAACACACATTTGAATGCACTAAGATTTATGGATCTCCTATCAATGGTTTTACTATAACATCATAAGATCATATAGGGTTCTTTCGAGCATCTTATTTAACCCTACTATTTAAGCTATAGTCCACTCATAAATAATCTCTATCGAGGCATCATAATGATTTTTAATTAGATTTAGACACTAACATCAATAAATATGTATTAAGATCATTCAAATGCAATTTATAGAAATATGTTCCATAATGTAAGTAAATCTAAATCAATCCATACAAATTAACTACTAGATATCCAAACATAGAAAAGTATTTAGGCACAAAAATGTTCAAAACAGTAAAATCAAAGAAACCAAGATATAAATAAATTTAGATGAAGTCTTGATTATAGCCAACAACTTGATTCGTTGAGATGATGTTTGGATCTTGATTCTTTAACTAAAAATAAATTACAATTAACTTTTTGATGGATTTAGAGCCTCTGGATAGTTAATCCTAACTTTTGGAAAAGACGTCTCTAGCGTGTGTTTTATCTAAAAGTTGACTAAAATCTCTTTAAAATTGATCCACTTAAGACATGGTACGGGAAACAAACATTTCCTATGTTGTGAATATCATTATTTAAGTGTTTTAACCTTACATGGACTCTGTACTGATCTTACCAAGCGTTTCTTGTAGTGCAATTTACCTCGACCACGCTCTGTCTCTGCTCGTTTGTACTTAATTCCACCGGCGTTGCTTTCACAACTTACTGTCTAGTATAAATAATGACAAACAACCAGCCACGTTATTAATTATATATTGTACCAATCAAACAGAAATATCCATAAAATGTTGTAAACAAACCAAATCAATGATTAAAACAAAAAACATATAAAGATTTCTGTCAGTTTCCTTCAGATTCTCCCAAGCAGCCTCGTCCATTCGATTTGAGTGCATATATATCATTATCACCACTTCTACTTAAAGAACAAAGTGTCTTTTGCTTTATAAAGTTGGATTCTTTCTGCAAGTGGAAGAGAAAGGCGTAGTTATTTTTCGTCTTTTGGTTGATGGGTATGGTTGATGTTGCTGACATGCCAAAACATGGAGTAGCAAAGGGTTCATGGGGTTTTAGCAATTTGATAAGGCGTAAACGGGTTGATTCCGTTAATATCGCGCGAGATGGCGAGCGTCAGCTGGCCAAGAAACTCTCTGTTGTGGACCTTATTGCCATTGGTAAAAATAGTAAACCTTGTTCATCGTTCCCCCAATGGGTTTTGAATTTCGATCCCAAGCTTTCATCTTGTCATTTTGGGTTTTGGTCTGTATAGTGGCTTTGGGGCAAATCTTATCTTGCATTCTCTCTGCTCTCTAAATTTTGTAACGAGGCAATTTCTTGGAATTTTATGTTCTGTTGTCACGAGCTATTATTATTATGACAACAGAGCTCACAACGCTATTGAATGTCGATGATCACATTCGTTAACTTTTAAGCTTTACCGATGATACTGGGGACGGTTTGTTAAAGCTTTGTGCGATTTCTGACTTGTATGTTTGCCAAGTACCGTTAGTTACTAACTAGATGTTAAGCCTCTATGATGTGCAGCTCTTCCATACCTGAGTGTCTATTGTCTTTGTTTCTCCTGTCTCTTGTGTTCAACCATGTTGAAAACTGTTGGTGGCTTTTAATAGTTGGCAATGCCTGCATCATGTAACCAGGGGTTGGAACAACGATTGGAGCTGGAGTGTATATACTTGTAGGAACAGTTGCTAGAGAGCAAACAGGACCAGCTCTTTCTATTTCATTTCTCATTGCTGGAATTGCTGCTGCGCTCACAGCATTTTGTTATGCTGAACTTGCATGTCGATGCCCATCTGCTGGGAGTGCCTATCATTACACATACATTTGTATTGGGGAATGGTAATCTGAAACTTGTTGAAACGTTTTAGCTTTCTATTTTGATTCCTAAATACACATTATTGCCTCAAAAAAATGCTAGCAATAGTAATGAGTTGCTCAATTAGTATGATGAAATCAACTGATTGATGTGCAAGATGTAGGATTCGTCTTCTTTTTTCTTTTTAAAAATCTAATGACAAGCTAATAAAATTTCAAATATTATGTTGCTTAAGGCACCTTGGTGCAGAGTTATTGGAAATTAATTACAAAAGGAAAAGTCCAATGAACTTGTACCCTTCTAAGTTCAGGTTGGTGAGGTAGCATTAAATCAATAACTTTGGCATTACTTTAACATGTAGTGCTGCATGGTTGATTGGTTGGGCACTGATTCTGGAGTACACTATTGGTGGTTCTGCAATTGCTCGTGGCCTAACACCAAATCTGGTGCGTTAGAGAGGATGTAATTCGAGTTCTTACTTCCCTTAAATTCCCAATTTCACCAGCGACAATGACTGAACCATAATTCATTTCTTTCTTTATAACCATGCACTTCGTCGTATTTCTTTTACTTTTGAAAGTCTTACTATGATTGTGGTTTTGATATGTTTCGTAGGTTTTAGGTTGGTTGTGGATGCATGTGTGGATAATGTAATCACATGTGTGGTATATGCTTCTATATGGTGATATTCCTTGACAGTTAGCTTAAGTTGCCTGTGTGGCATTTTTTTATTTTCTCCACTTTAACATGAATGGGTGGAATATACTTAGATAATTGACTTTCCAAGTATTAGCTACCTTAGCTGTAGTTTATGTGGGACTTTTGGGTTGACTATAATTTTCACGTGGTCTTATTTTATTGTTTTCTTTCCTCCAACTATTCCTCTAAAGGTTCGTCTGTTGCACCTTTGCTGAGACCTGCACTGTCATTTTATCTAAGTATAAAAGTGGTCTGAATTTAATGTTTCTATATGTGAAAATAAGTATAAATATCTTTAGATACCAAACATTCATTAAGAGTACGGCACCCTCAAAATTGTAATAGGATATGATATCCAGCTTTAAGATTATTGGCATTTTGAAATATCTACGAAGCATATGCTGTGCCTTGAAGTTTAGGTGTAGTTTCCATCCACATTACTTATCTGTTTGTCCACTTAGGCCCTATTTTTTGGGGGTCAAGATAAGCTGCCATTCTACTTGGCCCGCCATACCATTGCTGGGCTGGATATTGTGGTAGATCCATCTGCAGCTGTGTTAGTTCTTGCTGTCACAGCACTATTATGCATTGGAATTAAGGAGGTAATTGAACTCTCATTCTTCTTTTTTTGCACAAGAAAACATTTTAATTTAATAACATTATTGTTACATCACTATCTGCAAGTCTGTACGTGTTCTTTTAATTGATTTTAGTGAATTCCTCATTTGACAGAGTTCATTAGCACAAACAATTGTCACAACAGTGAATGTCTGTGGGATGCTTTTCATCATAGTAGCTGGTGGTTACTTAGCTTTCAAGACCGGATGGGTTGGATATGAAGTTCCTAGGTAACAAGTTTCTTCTTTTTTCTATGTATGTGTTACTTATATCAGTTATAAATTTATAATCAAGTTGATTTTTAGCTTTTTGTTCATGTTATAGGTACTTTCCCTTTGGTTTAAGTGGAATGCTTGCAGGATCTGGAATAGTATTTTTTTCATACATTGGTTTTGATGTAGTTGCTAGCACTGCCGAAGAGGTAATTTTGTCTGTCAGCTCTCTATATGATTGCTGTTACATGCAGCTGAAAAAAAAAAAACTAAAAATCACAGTCGAATTAAGTTGCCAGCACATGCTCTTTAGTATGAACAATGCTTTCATATCTAGAAAATTGAAACTTTTACATGCTACATGGCTTTCTTTTACATGCATGCTTAAAAAATTGAGCAAATCATCCTGGAACAGAGATACCCCCATCCACACTTCGTTCCTAGCAAATATCCTTCTGTTGTTTGTTTCCTGATAAAGAAGGAATTGTTCATATTTCATCTAAATCTTCATTGCTGATCAAAATCAACCATACTTATTTTGAGTAAAATGTTTCAGGGAATTGATTAATAAAACAATCCTGGATGCTTTTGGTTGTTTCATGATAGCTAAAACCAATCTAGAGTTATATTTCATCTGATTGCCTTTGTAATGGTGCCCTCTTACGAGCTACAGTTATGAATTTTGAATAGAATCATTTATCTTACAATTTTCATCGCAGGCAAAAAATCCTCAAAGAGATTTACCCTTGGGTATTGGTATTTCTTTGTTCATTTGTTGCATTCTTTACATGCTTGTATCTGTTGTTATTGTTGGGTTGGTTCCATATTATGCTCTGGATCCGGATACCCCAATCTCTTCAGGTTTTTCTTCTCAAGGGATGCAATGGGCAATGTAAGATGTTATCTACTTTTATTGGATTCATTTAATTGTAACTTGGACCAAATGCATAACAGTTCCTGAAACTTTTTAATCACAGGTATATAATAACAACTGGAGCAGTTACTGCTCTGTGTGCAAGTTTAATGGGTTCACTTCTTCCACAGGCATGTATCTCCTCTTAGTTGCAAACATAACTATATTGATGACGTTGAAGCATTTTGGACATTGAGAGGCTTCTCTAACTTGTAGATGCAAAAAGCATGAAAAGTTCTACAACCTCCCCTTCCATTTTTCCGCATCCAATTTTTCTCTCTTTTCATTTGGACATGCTAGAAATTCATCAATTCAATGCAGTGAATTCTTCATTGTGTGTTAAATATTGCGACTTGGAAGATCTTTACAAATATCAGTTTTCTCTATAATGAGGTGTTTGTGGAATATTCTATTCTCAATCGTAAATCTTGTCTCATTGTTACTTTTGATTCACTTTTCCTTGTCTTAGCCCCGACTCTTCATGGCTATGGCTAGAGATGGATTGTTGCCATCATTTTTCTCAGACATTAGCAAACGCACCCAGGTTCCAGTAAAAAGCACTATCATCATTGGTATTCTTGCTGCAGCACTAGCATTTTTCATGGAAGTTTCAGATTTGGCTGGTATGGTAAGTGCATGAATTAAGTATATGCTGAGTCAAGAGGAGCATATATCCTACTCTTTGAAAGTTATACCTTTGATGCAGGATATAATCATGAAGATATTTCTATTTTCTCTGTATTGGTACAGGTTAGCGTGGGTACTCTTCTTGCATTCACTGCTGTAGCTGTTTCCGTCTTAATACTCAGATATGTTCCACCAGATGAGATGCCTTGTCCTTCTTCACTTCAGGAATCTATTGATTCATCATCAATACAATTCAGTGGAGATATTGAGCAGATTGCCAGTCGAAGCATAAAAGATTCTGTCAACAACTGTGATTGCAATCATCACTTTTTTGACAATGTTGGGACATCAACTGGATGCCCACTTCTCCCGAAACACGTGTCTCAAGGTATTTTCTAGATGCCCTCTTTGCTGTTGGGATGTGACTTGTTTTACTCTTCTTGTTATATTTTCTTTTATCTCTTTTGCGTCAGGTTGACTTGATAGCTTATTAAATGCATAAGCATTTCAAAGATTAGAATAAAACAGTGACCTCTAGCTGGCACCTTCTGGCTATTGTTGACCAACTTTGGTTGTGGGGTGCTGAAAGAGTAGTGCCAAAAATTGAAAACTATAAGTGAAAAGGGAATCAAAAACATCTCAGGAAAAAGAAATCTGGAACCATAATCGACTCCATTTATTCTATACAAAATCAGAAATTTCCCTGTAGTACTCAGGTGAATGTGATATTGGCATAGTTAACTCAACACGTCTGTTATGTTCTTTTGATTACTGCTTGAGCTTTAAGAGCCAGAGAACTATCTGTTCTTTGTACTTTAAAAAAAAAATTCTTTTAGCTCAAGAATACTGATAAGATGACCTACAGCCCTGTAGCGAGAGGTGCTAATCTATGTCTATTTTGATGGCTTCTTGTACGTGATGTAGAGCACTATAATCAACTCAAGAGGCGGAAAATCGCTGCTTGGAGTATTACCCTTGTGTGTGCAGGGGCTCTTTTTCTTGCATCTGCAGCTTCATTTGGAAACCTTCCCAGGTTTGTCCTCTATTTTGACTTACAACCTCGTGGGGTTTATCTGGATCCCAAGAAGTACTCAGTTTATATCATACTGTAGAATAGTGTGATCTACAAATTCATCAATACAGGGTTTAGAATCTGTGTCACCTAGGGTGATTGCCTTAAACTCAGCTTGGGAATTGCGTTTGGAGTAAAAGGTGAAAAATTAATAATTAGTATGTCTAAGACAGTAAACAAAGCCAAATAATCCCCTTTATTGGAATCCACGATGTATATGCACTTTCTGGGTACAATACTTGGTAACTTATTCAATTCTTCTGATTCCTTTATATTGGTGATTGTACCAGCTTTCTTCGGTTTGCACTTTGTACAATAGGCGGAGCTATTTTGTTGTGCAGTTTGGTGGTTTTGGCTTGCATAGCTCAAGATAATGCAAGGCATAGCTTTGGGCGCACTGGAGGTACATGTTGTTCCATCTCATGACATATTAGCAGATTGGTTTGACGTGAATTGCCTGCCTTGGAGAAGGCTCCCTACTCAAGCAATCACTTTGAAAATTTGTGAAAGTTTTCCTTTTCTTGCAGAAGTTCTAAAAAAAATGTGAAGAAATTTGGGAAGTAAAATCACTTAGTAGATTTCCTCTAAATCTCAGCCCCGATGGCACTAGGCCTAATATGCATGTAATCGTTTTTAATATGACTTTGTTTACTCCTCCTTTCCAGGTTTCACCTGTCCATTTGTTCCGTACTTACCTGTTTCTAGCATACTTGTCAACACCTACTTGTTGGTTAATTTGGGGTGAGTGTCAAACAAATCTTCTTTCAAGTTATGGAGAATTTTAACGAAGCCAGAACTTAAAGATGTGATCATTTTACCACTTGCATACCAACAGGGCGTACACTTGGCTTCGTGTCTCTGTGTGGCTGCTTGTGGGAGCACTAGTGTATTTGTTCTATGGGTGGAAGCATAGCTCGTTAATGAATGCAATCTATGTCCCTAATGCTTGTGCTGATGAGATCTGCCGCACCTCACCTGAACATCAACAGTAAGTTTTGCAAAGCCTGAAAGAAGGTCCTTAGTTTCCTGTCCTTAATGAAGTCAGAATAGCCAATGTGCAAGTCTTGAGATTGATGTCCATCTACTAACTGTATACTAGTAGTGCGTAAAGTTTTGTCAGACCTGAACAATCGTAGGTTTTAGAAACATGTAAATAACTTGTAGCTGAGAACATCCTAAAGCAATGTAAACTGGTGGGAATAACGGTAGTCATCCCTTTTCCATGGACCACGGACTCTGAATCTCGAAAGAATATGAAATTTGTTATTTCATTCCATGAGTAGATAGAGGTTGTTACATTCAATTTCTCTGTTGACCAACAAGCTTTAACGTGGTTCGATACACAGTTACCATTTCTACTTCCCACTTGAGTCAAAAGAGTAAACCAACTTTACTGTTGACGCATGATAAGCGCCTTAATACAAAAACTGTTAAGTTTTAAAAGGAAAGAAATTAAAAGATTTTAATCTAAAAAACAAGAAAGGTGTTAGACATTTATTTTATTTGTTTAAGTGATTATTCAAGTCCATAGAATTTAGAATTTTTTAGAATATTTGAAAATAAATAAAAATAGAGTTTGAGATTAAAAAAAAAACATATCGTTATATGTTTAGAAGTTTGCCAGATTTTAAAATAGGATATCTAAAATAATGTTTAGGGTTTGCAAATGAAATTCAAAGAGTGTGATTAGATGTCTAGAAGTTTGTAATTTTACTTGGGTTAAAAATAAAATAAAGATAAAATGATTATTGAGGGTTGAAAACGAAATGGCCTTGATTTTTTTTCATTGGTTGATTAAAAACTCAAATGATTTGGGTAAACTAGGCAAAATGCTGAATTTGGAGAATGTAAATGGGCTGAAGTGAAAATTTAAACCTAAAATGACTTTAACATGCTGCTTGAAAGAAATACTTAACAAAAATGAGCTAATCAAAATTTGACTAATTTAGATTAAAAGGGAATAAATTTTGTTGAGCTTTAAAAACTAAAGTTTCTTTTGGATATTTTTATCAAAATATTATTCCCCCTAATAAAAAGGTTGTCTTCGTTCATTTTAGCACAATTGTTTCGGTTATTTCAATATAATAAGTATTTTCTTTTCCCTCCTTTTTAATGCTCTAACTTTCTCTTATGAAACCTTTTTCAATTTTTGACTTAACAAATTTTGATATTTTGGATAATGGAATTTTTGCCTTAGAATTTTTTTTAATTTTTTACCTAACAAACTTTTTTTTCTCTTTTTTATTGAGTGCTTAATTTCACCAATTTATAATACTTGGTAAAATTTGAGGGAGTATGTAAATGTAGTGACTTTGAGGAATAGAAAGTAGTAAAAGTTGAAGAGAATAAGGCTGTTATACAAGAAAAGAAGGATGAGGAGAAGGTGAAAGACAAAGAGAAGGAGCCAAAGAAAGAAGTACTCAAAGAGTACCAATAAAAAAAAATCTACCTAAGTAGGCTCAAGAAAGACAAAAAGGAAAAAAATTTTGGTAACTTTTTAGACCATTTAAAACAACATCTTAACATTCCTTTTGTTGAAACTCTTTCACAAATGCCAAAGTATGCTAACTACTTAAAGGATCTTCTTCATAACAAGATTAGGTTTAGAGAGTTATTGATAGTCACTTTGAGTGAAGAGTGCTCTACTATCCTATAAAACAAGTTTTCCTAGAAAACCAAAGATTTATGGAGTTTCAATGTTTCTTGTCATATTAGTAATTTGTTAATTAAAAAGGCATTAATAAATTTATAAGCTATGATTAAATTTGATGTCATATGACCTATTTAAGATATTAGAGCTGGGTTGCACTTAAATCAACTAGGTTGAGTATTCAATTAGTAGATCGATCAATTAAGTATCTCATAGGCACTATATAATACGTTTTGGTTAAGGTTAAAATTTTCATTTTTCTCGTTGATTTTTTAATTTTAGATACGACACTAATGTAGAGGTTCCCTTAATCTTAGAATGAATTTTACTAGCTATTAATAAAGCTATAATATATGTGTATGAAGGAAAATTAATTTGAAGGGTAAGGGATTAAGACATCCGAACCCATAAACATCCATTTGAAAAAGTTGAACTTATTTATATGTAGATATGATTGATACTTAAGTTTCTCATATTATTAGGAAATAATCACAAAATATCCATTAGAGGCTTATAACATGTAAGGAGAAAAAGGGAAGATGGATATCCCTATCCTAATTGAGCGTAGGACATATATGGAAGCTATTGAGCCTATGAGTAGGAAAGTGTGAGGAGATTAAGAGACCAAAGAAGAGTAAAATCAAGCCTTCATTTGAAAAGATATCAAGGTAAAGAGCGCCTATTTATTGTCATGTATCTGTTGTGGATACCAGACTCATTTCATTTACTATCCTATGCCCTTTGTGGATATAGGGCTCATTAATAACTAAGCCTGTGGCTCTTTGTGCACATCTTGAGCTTAAAGCTCTTTTTCACATTGGTCACTTCAGTCACAACTCTTTTATTTGATCATGCATATCAATGTAATGGAATGCATCAATTCACATAATATGTTATTAATGCTTTTCATTCAATGTGCTCATGTCATTTATCACATTCTTCCTATCTGAGTCTAGTATTCCACATTCAGTTGAGTACACATTCAATATGGAGAGGCATTACCAGTACTCCCCCCAGGCAACATATTTTCTGCACGTCCAGTGTTTGTACATGGGTCTTTGCACT
>JANIJH010000006.1:30273723-30284213 GCA_024520975.1 Erythroxylum areolatum
ATATCCATGCATTATTAATTGTTCATTATTATTAATTTTTATATACTAATGTTAAATTTAGGTATTAATAATTAATTTTTAATTCTTATTAAGTTTTATATATTAATATCTTAATATATAAACCTATTCATGGTTGTGACAAATTATTATATTATTAGCTACTATATATTAATATATTATTGACAACTGTGCATTATTGGTTGCTAATTATTATTAAGTACTATATAATAATATTAAGTATATATAAATGGTAGTCACGCCTCTCACTGTTAAGTCACACTTTTACATGTTGTCATAATAATCAACGTATAATTAAATGATTCATTTATTTAAATCTTATTAATTAATTAATTAATTAATCAATATATGTTATTATTAATACGACTGAAATTTTTTCACTTTTTTATTACATATTTTTTAAATAAATTTTTTCACTTTTTTTATTACATATTCTTGAAATATCTTTAATTATTTTTATTATAACTGTTTAGTTAATTAAAATATAATTTAATGTAATAAAAATATTATCAATTAATTTAAATATAACTAATTAATTGATTTATAAAGATGTGACAATTGATTGTAAAGTTTCATAAATGTGGAATAATACTACATATTAGATATTATTTTTACCTGATTAGTATTAAATTAAAATCAATTAAATTAAATTTAAATTAATTTAATTCTAAAATTGAATTAATCTTCAGTCATGTAATCTTCTGCCTTTTGTTCTCACCAATTAAGATTGCATCAAATGCTATCAATCACGTCTATTTAATTAGCATGCGTCTCTAGAAATTTCTACATTTCAAATGTTTTGCTCTCTTTTGCTCCACCAATTAATATCTCTTACATGAAATGCTATCCATCACCTCCATTTACGTTCATTTAATTAACTTACATGTCTAGAAACTTTGTATCCACCCACCAAACCCTTTCAATAAACACCCCACAACATGCCACCAAACTTCTACATTATCGATGTTGCTCCGTTAAATATCTTCTTTCTGATTCATCGCATGGTTAAGCTTCGACAACAATCAATCACTCTCCGGTTAAATTAAATGGTCACAAAGATGGAGCTGGAGGGAGGATCCCACATTGGATCTTGCTATTACTCCATCCTCCACACAACATCGATAACAACAATAACACTGATTTCCACCATTTTGACGAGTCCTTAATTCTCACCTCCAAGCTGAGACAGCATCAGATCAGAGTGTGAATGGGATAACGATGAAAAATTGTAATCCAATTATTCAATTCATTCAAAGGGATCCTCCTCCTCTTGCTTCACCCCAAGCTGAGACAACATCAAATCAGTGAAGGAAGCCCTTATGTCGCCGCCAAGATGATGTTGTAGCAACACCTTATGATGGTTGTCAGTGGCGGTCGGCTATCCCCCAATGACGTCGTCAAAGGTTCATCCTCGTTTAAGTCTCTCCCACAGGTCAGTGAATTAACCAAATCGTTTTCTTTGTTTTTATACTTTTTATTTATCTAAAATCCTAATTAAACTTATATTTTATAGGGAGGAGAAGCTTCAGTCCAGGCATCGTACAATGGGTTCGGACGTGGATACATGCATACACTGCCCAAGGATCGAACCAGTCTCAACAACATTTCTACCATCTTCAGGCATGAATTTATTCTATTCATCTTCCTATATTCCATACAAATAACAAAACACTAAAAATAATAGCACGTCCATACAAATAACAGAACACTAAAAATAATAACATGTCCTTCATTTATCCAGGGACAGATGAAAATTTTTGGGAAACCAAACAGACAATCCCTTCCCTCTTCTCATTCATTTCGCTTTCTTTGTTTCATCAACATTTACAAAGGAGAGGATTGCGAAGAGAATGAAAGCTCTGCATTGTGATATAGTAGTAGTTAATAATTTGACATTTCATAAATTGTGATTGTTATTCTTTCCTTTTTCATTGGTGTAGGTATTACCATCCCTCAATAACTTCTGAAGCAGAAAGAAGATCTGTAAGTACAATTTTGGTTCTAAACGAAAAAAGATAAAAACTTTATTGCGAAGACTTGGTTAGGCATGTGCATTTAATCCTCTTTATTTATGCTTATTTCTATATGATTAGATTCAATATGTTTCAATGGTATTGCCATTCCTATCGGATAATGAGTTTTTAGTAGGACCTTTGAAATCATCGCCATCTTTTCGAATGTTGCTGCAGTTGAAGGTAGGAATGATAACGAGGATATTTTTGGTTCTGAGCCATTAGTTTTAGTGGGGAAATCCATCAAAACAGAGTGCAACCTTCTGAAAGAGCTTTAGGAGGGGGAGGGCTTAGTAAAGGTACTCCAAAAGTGTATTCATTTTGAAATGAAAGTAGATTAACTCTTGAAAAGTTTTGTCTGTTCAGGTGTTTAGCTAATGATACTTTTTTTAATTTATGCAGGGTGACAGATTAGATGAAAAGTATTGTGATGATATATTTAATGAGACGCCTACTTGTTTACGAAAATAAATAGTTTGCTTTGTGATCTGGTTCTTATACCTACTGTTTATGATATCAGTAAAGCAAAATACCAAGAGTTTTATCTTTGTCATTTTCAGGCAAAGGAGATGGTTTGTTAATTGTATAAAGTCACCTTCATGATGTCCGGGATACTACATCTGCATTACTCTCATGTGTAGCTCAAAAAATAAAATATATCTCTAACTCAATGCATAAAAATTTTGGTACTTTAATTTATTTAAAAAATTTATAGTTTTGAATTTATTATTTATTTATTAAATAATTCATTAAGAATGCATAATTTATTATTTATTAAAATTGTTATAGAGAAACAGATAATAAAGTTCGGAAGAACAGATGGAAGTACGTTTAAGAAAATCATGCAACAACAAAGAGAGGACAAAGATAAATACGTTAAAGCCAAAATTGAATATAAATGCATTCTTTTTCTTTTATCCAGATAACTACAACAACCACCTCACACAAGCCTTCGTTATTATTCATTTAGGGGAATTAATGAAATGAAATGACGGCCATCTTCTATGATACTTTATTGTTTGACCAATAACGAATTCCACTTATTAAGTCAATAAATGCAATAAATGCATTTAAAATGACCGTTTAAGATTGACCTAAAAATCTGTTTTGAAAGAAAAGCTAGAATGACCGTGATCGAGAGGAACATTAAGGAGTAAGGAGTTGCACAATCGTGCATTCTGTTATTAAGTCACAATTAAAATTATTAAGTATATAATACTAACTACTAATGGGATGGACAAACATGGAAATCCATCCTGTCGTCTAAATGATCAAATGGTTCTTTTGCCTTTTTTTTGCCGATATTTATTCCTCTCTCAACCAAGCGTGATTTCTTTTTCTTATTCTTATTCTTGCTCACCCCTGTGATTGTTAAGTCAGTGCAATGTTTTTTCTAAATATTTTTTCATCCTATAATTTTAATATACTTATACGTAAATTAGGTTTCTAATGACACCAAGATCATTCAATTAGGTTCAGTAATCTGAAAGTTATACCCCAAATATTTTCCGACTATTCTTATACTGGAATAGTGCCCTGTACTCAACTTCCATCCAAAAATTAAAATTCTTTGAGACTGAATTAGAATTATATTTCTTGATATAATTTGTAGCCCTATGTCTCTAGTTGACTCCAAATTAAAAATCATTCTATTTGGATAACTACAGAACAAGATATTGTCAAAATACCGAAGCATGTTCAGTGAAAAATACTCCAGTTATCAATATTCCAGAATTGTTCATCATTTTTGTTCCAATTTCATCATTCAGTTTCTTCCAAATGATTTCAGATGATCATAATTTTTGGTGCAGATGAAGAATAATGTGTTACGAGTTTTTTGGATCAAATCCCATGTCATTTGGAGGTCAGGAGAAGAAGTTATAGTCAAAAGATCAGAGGATGTTTGCATATGTCTCCCATCAGTAACCATAGAAGTCATGATGTTAAAATAATTCGAATTTTTATAACAGCAAAACATTTATAATTTATCACTTTTTCTAAAATAACTTTGTTGAGGGTTATAATAGAACAAGACCTTAAGGTTTGTGAAAGAAATTTCATGGCTCATCATAGACTCATAGAGTACTAAGTATGCAAAATGACACAGAATAATTTGTGAAAAATATTAATGAATATTAGCAATTATTCCCCAGTTCTTGTTGATGCTGCATCTCATTCTTTTTTGTTTTCTTTCTTCTGGCTTTTTATACACTTTTTGTTGCTACCATATCTCATTTTTTCTTTTCTTTTTTTCCCCTATTTTTTCCCTTTCTTTTCACAATAATCACCAAACAGAACTAACATTAACATCTGCATATAATTGCTATTAATCAGTCCTAGTCCTCAATCCTATTTCTACTATGATACAGTTTGAAGGCAGCAATTCTTAACCTGATATACACATAATATAGTACAAACAAACACCACAATTACTGAAACCGAATAAGACATCGCAAAATAAATACCGATCAATAATAACAAAAGATTTAGAAATATCAAAGAAGGAAATACATTAAACAAAAACAAAAAATGAGGAACTTTTTAATGTTCATGAAGAAAGTGGAGGTGATGGAGGTGGAGATGGGACGTGAAGTCCTTGCATCTCCTAAGCCTTATGAATTTTCTTCTCCAGCTTTCGCTATTGACGGGCTATCAATTGCAAATGTTCATTCATCTTATTAAGTTGCTTTTGTGTGTTATTGTAAGTGCCAGACAACAATGCGTATACTCTTTCCCAATCCCTTGGTACGCCTTCTTCCTCACTTGATTCGTACGAGGCCATGGATGGTGTAGAACTAGAAGTCTCAGCTGAAAACTTGAACTTAAATGCAGTACGTGTCCGATGATCTTTAAGCTCCATCTTATTATGTAACAATATTTCCGCGCGTCTTAAATATGGTGCATCAAAATACTCACGCTTCATAAACGTTAGTTTGCTAACATCAATATGAAAATGCTAGCCAAAACAGTAGCTAAATAGCTCATTCCTAGGGATGCTCCTTTCTTTGTCGCACTTTGAATTAGAGATTGTGAAAAAAGAGCAAACATGTTAGGTTTGACCCTTTCATCTATACAAAATAATAGCGACAATTCCTTTTTTGAACATTTGTTGCTTTGACTTTTTACAAAGACAACATGACACATGAATTTATGCAGTAGTAACTGATTAGCAAAAATAATGTAAAAATTCTATGCATTGTGAGCATCAAACTCAAGCAAGTCAGTTAAAAACTTCTAATAAGTTGTAGCTGAGAAGCTCTGATTGCTTCTTTCTACCTCTGATCTAGAAAACCAAAAAAGCTCAAGTAACAAGTTCTCATCCAAACTATAAAGCTGACCTCATAGTCTAAACCAAAATTTCTTAGGTTTATTCGATTGAAACTTCAATGAAGTGAAGAACTCTAATGTAACTTCAAGAAAAATGGGATAATCTATTTGTGCAAATTGTCCCCAATCGCCTTTATTGGACGATGTCATTACTTTATCTTTTAAACCTATATGTTCTAAGACGTTGAAATTGAAATATCGTGGGGTGAGAATCGATTTTTTTTAAGAGCCACATACCTTAACCCTTCTTCCGTCAAATAAATAGGAAAAGGGGCGTTGTAATTGACTGCAATGTCTACACCCTTTTCAGCTCTCAGCTCAGCTTCAATTTCTTCGACAGTTTTCTTCGATCTCAGAGGCATAATGGCATAAAAACTTGCAAAAATTACCCAAAGAAATAGGACCAATTTTAGAACCCTAAAAAACAGGAATCTGCAAAAATGAAAGGAAAAGAGGAAAAACAAAAACAATGACAACTCAAATGTTCACAAACATCAAGCTTTTAAGGAAAAATTTTAGCTAACTTACAAGATTTCCTGGAAACTTTTAACAAAATCGGCGAAATCTGTGAAAGGAGAGTTAAGTGAGAGGAGAGTAGGAAAAGAGGCGTGCAAAGAAAATAGAAGACCTGTTTTACTTTACACTTCATATAGGTCGCAACTTGTACTGACCATTTTAATAAAAATATGATTTAATTTAAAATTTTAAAAAATACAATCGCATATTAATTCATTTTTACAATTTCCCTCTATTTTTGTATTAATTGTAATTTATATACAATCAATTTTCTCATTGAATTATAATTTATTTATTTATTTATTATATAAGTGTAGGGGTGACTATAATCTTTTATTTTATATATATATATATATATATAACTCATTACAAGATTCAAAATTAAGATTCCTATTTTTAACAAATGAATAAAATTTACTTAACGTGCTTTATTAAGTTGGATAATTCTACAGTTACTATTTTTTTTATTCTGTTATATATATTCAGTTTTTATTAATAATAATTATTTTAAAGAATTAGTTGATGCATTGAAAAATTTTCATTGATTAAGCAGTAAATGTTACTATTTTGTCTATATCTTCTTGCGTTCGTTACCCGTCGTAAATATTTTTTTTAACATTTTCTTATTATTTAAGCATTGATTAATTACTAACAAGATTATTAATTAGTCTTTACAATGATCCTATTTATTTTCTGACTTTTACAATGATCAATCTTATTTGAGTATATTGGAATAACAAGATGAAAAAATTGTCAGTCATATAAAATATATAATTATTAAAAATTGTTATTAATACAGTAACATATTCATCAAATACTAATATTAACAACTTAATAAAGTAACAATATCTTTATAAATAAAATAAATTTGAATTATATTTACTAATTTATAAAATTAATTATGTTCAAGTTCATTTCAAGTTAAATAATAAAATTTTATCGGATCAAGTAATTATAGAAATTATTTTTATACATTATAAAGTCGCCATCGTGCATATGCACGATGATGACTCTGGATATAAAGAACTGGGATGTCAAGATCGTGCATATGCACAATCGCGATTCCGGAGATAAAGAACTGGGATGTCACCATCGTACATATGCATGATTGCGATTTTCACTTCGACATCATCTTTATTTTCTGACTTTTACAATAATCACTATTATTTGAGTATACTGGAATAACAAGATGAAAAAATTATCAGTCATATAAAATATATAATAATTAGAATTTATTATTAATACAATGACATATTCACCAAATATTAATATTAACAACTTAATAAAGTAACAATATTTTTATAAATTAAATAATTTGAATTATGTTTAATAATTATATCAAAATTAATTATATTCAAGTTTATTTAAATTTAAATAATAAATTTTGATCCGATCAAATAATTATAGAAAATATTTTTATCCATTATGGAGTCACCATCGTGCAAATAATTATAGAAATTATTTTTATACACTCCGGAGTCGCCATCGTGATCGTGCATATGCACGGTCACGACTCCGGAGATAAAGATCTAGGATGTCGCCATCGTGCATATGCATGATCGCGAATTACGTGCTCTTTATTTTATGACTTTTACAATAATCACTATTATTTGAGTATATTGGAATATCAGGATGAAATTTTTTTTCAGTAATGTAAAATATATAATAATTAAAAATTATTATTAATACAATAACATATTCAACAAATATTAATATTAACAATTTACTAAAGCAACAATATTTTTATGAATAAAATATTTTGAATTATTTTTAGTAATTATATCAAAATTAATTATATTCAAGTATATTTAAACAATACGCATTAATATAAAGTTTTATTATTATGACGATACATATTATATATAATTAATGTATTATATTATAATAACCATATAATTAAAATCACATTGCTCTACTTCACCAAAAATCTTAACCATGTGAAATCATCTGAGAGAGAACGAGCAAAAAATATGGGACAGATATGATTTAGTGTGCACAGGCGTGAACTTTTGTCACACCCTTGACTCTTGCACAGCGGTCACAACTTCCTGCACGCCAGTGACTCTCTCACACACATGACTTTTTTCCCTCACGCCCATTGATGTTAATTGTTGGACGATGTTTAATTATCACATCAAGACACTATGTTCTCTAATAGTTAACGTGACTTAATTTTAGATTGTGCACTCGAGAGCATTTACAAACTAAACAGTGTTGTTTCTTTTCACCATAACTTTCTTCCTCCTCTCTTTTCCTAATTTTTTCATTTCTGTCTCTATTTTGCATTGTTTTCACCTCATTTTCGTCTCTTATTTCAAGGCAACACACTGTTAACAAATTAAAAAACCATAATTATACCCAAACATCAAAACCAAAAAATCAATCATACATCTCTATATTTTTAATTTTGATGTTTTGAGTTTTATTCTGGATTTTGGAGTTGTTTGTGAATTCTTTTAATTAAAAAGAATTACATTGGTATTATTCAATTAATTATTGATGTTTAATTGCTGATTATATAAAATACTTAATTATTCTTTGTAATTTTATTTTATTTGCAGGTGTGACTTAACTTGTCGCACCCATAAACTAAACCCTGTTCAAACCTTTTCAATAAAGATATCATTTAATTTTAAAAATTTTTAAACACATTCAAACATCAATTTACTTTCACTAATGTATGTTAGGAATTTTGCTTAAATTAATTCTGCTCCTTTCCCACCCAATGACAAAATCTTCTACATATCTATAACTCTTTTGTTTAACTTTTTTTATATTTCAGTATTTTCAAGGATACGTCGCCCTCTGTTAGACAATATTTTGATTTTATGGGTTGGCTATTTAAAATGACAATTTATTTGGTTATTGCTGATGAAATCTATAGATTGTTAATGTTACTTTAATAAACATTAAATATATTTTACATTTTTACAAAGAAGTCTTTCTTTTATTTCAAGTCTAGTTCGGAAGAGTTACATTCCATTCTCATTTCGATTCCAGTTCTGTTGCTATTTCCATCCTTTTGTTCTACTCCTTAAAAATGAGTTACGCAGAAAATATATCTCAAGTTCAGAAAATTAAATTTGTTATTCGGTGTCTTACAGAGAAAACTTCCTTATCACAAAACCAGGAAAGTGCTTCTTTTTCTTTGCTATTCTGTATTTTTAAGCAGGAAGAAGCAAATTAATATAAAAATTGCATTAAATATTAACTTCGCATGACATTATTTTTTGCTTGATCGCAGAAAAATTTTGTACCAAGAATTGTGTTGCAAGGTTCTTAAGAGCTAACGAGAACAACGTTTGTTTAGCTGCAAAAAAATTAAAAGCTTGCCTTTCTTGGAGAGAAAGCATATTTATGGGTATTTTTATATTTTTCACTTTTATTTTTATACATATTGTTTTCATTCTTCTGTTTTTCTAGATTCTTTTTTTACAAATACAGACAAATTAACAGCTGATGAATTTATAGGTGAAATCGGAGAAGGACTTGCTTATTTAGTAGGTCCTGATGAGAGCTGTAGACCTATTTTGGTAATTTCCAAGTTCTATCAATTATGTGTTTTTTAATACTTTTTATCTGTTGAATTTCCAAATTTTATTTTCGCATTAATAGTTTCTAAATTTGTTACTAATCATCATTTTTTCCTTTGTTTTTCTTGGTTAAAGATATTTCACCTTAAACAAAATTACAGAAAGTTTCATTAACAAAAAATGTAAGTCAACATGTATAATTTTTCTTTTTTATCTCCTAATTTATATCGCCCTTATTTGATTATTTCCCATCATCATTTTTGGTTTGATTTTTATAGGTTTACACGTTTCATTGCGTTTACTTTGGAAGTAGCCGTATCAGCAATGCGTAAAAACTCTGAACAATTTATTATTATTTTTTATGCAAGTATGTTAACTCGTTAACAATAAAATCATAATAACTATTATATCAAAAAATTCCCTTTTAACAACTTGATAATATTTTTTATATTTACAACTTTTTACAAGTCCGATGTGCCTTTCATGAATATAATTTTATCTGTGTTTAAAATTATTGCCAATTATTATCCTTCCAGACTTTACAAGATGTTCCTCGTCGATCCCCCCACTTTGATCTGTTATTTATGGAAGGTGATATTCATATCTATTCTTCTTGTTTATATTCTTATTGTTTTTCAAAACTGTGGTATTATGCTAATATAGAATTCAAAATTTTATTTTTATTGCAGGGTATCAAACCATTTTTCCAATTTTTGACCATCACACATATCATATATTCAATGGACTTTGAAGAAACATTGGAATTCCCCAAACATATTTCCACAAGATTAACTGTTAAAGATGGTTCACACTCTTCGAGGTTTTCATTGTCAGTGTCGCAATATTCTAACCCGAACAAACCATGGTATCTTACTTTAACCGGACCAACTTCTACTTCGTACACTAATTCGTTAAATGCTAGATCTATTTCCTTTGAATCGTCTTGTAACACCCAGTATTTGATTTACCCGTTACACCGAAAAAAATCGGTGTGAACTATAATTTTTGGTGACATCAAATTAATGATGTATGACACTTTTTCGGTGGTCACAGAAAATTGTACGAGCAGATTTTAAAGAACTAG
>JANIJH010000006.1:30525738-30536396 GCA_024520975.1 Erythroxylum areolatum
AATTTAGTGATAGTTGCGAGAGTAGCACTTCCTAACTGTAGGATATGCGTCGGAAACGACCCACGGGCGTCCCAGTGCGTACCCTACGGTAAGGGGGCACTACAACTAATGTCCTTAAGATCATGTTTGCATTAAAATAACTCATTTATTCCTTTCACAAATTATAATTCCCAGATTTGAACTCAACCACATCAAAACAACCCATTCTTTAGGTTATGACATCAGTTAACTATATAAACTTATCAAGCTCTTAACTAATTAATTAGGCAACAATCTAGGCTCATTCCTAGCCTTAATCAAGTCTAAATATACCAATTTAGAGTAAAATTTCTCAGCTGGTTTGACATGTATACAAGGCTGAAATTAAAATTCTAGAATTTTTCATTATCATCACTTGGTTCGACATATATACAAGGCTGAAATTAAAATTCCAGAATTTGTCATTAACATTACTAATGTATATAACTTTACTACCTTCAATACTTTGCGAATTTTACAAGCTTATAGACATCACTAACACCTGAAATTTTTCAGATTTCATATCCTTTAAGGTTACTTCATTTCAGGTTAATTTAACTTCCATATTGGCTACACTAAGGCTTATAAAATTCTACTCACTTATTGTCATGAATAGTCACTTTTTACAAACACACCAACAACTCCAATTTTCCAGATTCAAAAACACCTTAATAACACCTATCTTTAGCATGAATTCCTCATCAATTATACTTCAAACTCTAACTTAAATCATCCATACATCAGCCTATAAACTACTGGTTTCGTACATGCAAAAATAGAACAGAAAGCTACCCATTCATTCTCCATTTTCTAGCACATCTTTAACACCAATTCCACATTCAATCTATCCCTATTCAGTCATTATATAAATTATGCTAATATATACCACAATAGGTCAGCATTTCACTTACTTGATTAGCTTGAATGTCACCTCCAAATGTCAAGCTTGCCTAGCCTCATATGCATGCAAGAACATTTTAAGAATACTGAGGGAGTAGGGTTGTTTCGGCAATGACAAGAAGACAGCAAAATGTAACAATATTTTGCCTCTAAAGCTATCTTTATGAAGAATTTTACCAAGGTTTTGAGGTGGTAATGGATAGAATTGAAGCAAAATTTCAGAGCTATGAGGGTGTGTGTGTGTTTTGGTAGTAAGAGGGAAAAAGAAGAAAGAAGACAGCAGAAACAATTTCTGCATTAGCTTAATTCATTAGGTTCTAGGTGTCAGTATTTTACAATGACATTTGTCACCTATGCATGCAATCCACTTGTCCTATATATAAACTGTCAAATGTCATCAAAATCCTAGTCCATTCGTTACTCAATCACTACTACCATTTGTCACTTAATTTTCTATGCCAAATCTCACTCATTTTATAGGCTTAGTCATCCTAATTTTTCATTTGTTAACTTGTCTTGACACCTAGCATTTTTCCTAGACTAAATGTACATATTAATTTATAAATCTCCGAATTGTAACAATTAATTTCAAATTACTAAATGTAATCCATCAAACCAAAATTCAAGATATAAAAACATGTCAATTGAGTGCATATACAATCTTTACAATATTTTTCAAAATCATAATTCAAGTGTGTATGATATTATTATGCATATGAAGAAATAATGAAATCATGTTCTAAATGCACCAAATATAGTCTATGATCATGCAACTCATAGGCTCAATAATCTAATATTTTAATCCCTCAGTATGGAAATCACTTATTATAAACAAGCTTTTCTAAAAAAACTTAAAGCTTACTTCTTAAAGCCTTTTAAAATGGAAACCACTTATCCCTCTTAATTGATAAGAGAAATAGTTCTATTAGTATTTTATTTGCCCACTTTTTATAGCCATTAGATTATGGAAATTTATTGACTTACAGAATTACGGTGGGATGATGTTAATGTATAATCATTAAGTGCTAGTTTTTCTTTTGTATGAAGTATCTCCATATCAAGTTGGTTTTCCAACTCCTTTGCACCATGATTAGTGACTCCCTTGTCTTTTCACAACTTTTAAAGTGTTGATACTCCCAATTTTGTGTTTAAACAATTTTAGTTCCTCTTGATTTCCATTAACTTCCTTACACATAAATATTCTTTGAAACTGCTAAAGTTTTATGAGAAAACCTTTTTAATTGCTTCCTCATAACCTTCTACGTCTACTAGATATTTGTTAAAATGGAAACAAAATTATTTTTTTACATTACTGTAATATATTATGTATCGTTAGAGGTGTATGATTGATGCATGCTTGATTATTTATATATTCACTTTTTAATACTTAGCGATTAATATTATAAAATGCTTAAGATACTCATTTTAGTTCACCTTTGTTTTAAGGTACAAGTTAGAAGCACAAGAACTAAAATGAGTTAAAAGTAAATTCTTTGAGTCATTCTCTTAATGTTCATACTCATTTGTCTTCGTGAAACAAGCAGGAGATGGATTAGAGTGAAAACGGGATAAGAAAACATAAGAAAATGACGAATTCACAAGACTTGTAAAATGCACGACTGTGCATAAATTTGATGGTAGCATTTTTCTTAGGATTTACGATTCAATGCACAAACCTAGTTTTTCATATAAAAAGATGTGTGAGTTGCTAAAGAATGTTTTTGTAACATAAAAGGAGGCAAAAAACATTCTTCTTTAAGATCCATAGAGGGCCAGTCTTCTTCCTTCCGATTCTAAGGTGAAATTGAAGCTGAGGATCAAATTTAAACAGCTCTTCATTGCGTATTGATGACTCTCTTTCTTTAGAGATTGTTTATGCTATTCTTTGGTTATTTTTTTTGGGTATTCATGTATGGATGATTAACATTTTCATTCTCAATAGATTGATTATGTATGAACCCCTTCGTAGAATATGGAATACAATACTAATAGTTGTAATTTTCAATTCATTTGTGGTAAACTAATGATGATGAATCATTAGGAATAGAATAACATAGGTTAAATAACCTGAGCTTGTATGGTTGTTGCCTAGATTATTTTATTTTCCTAGTTTGTATTGTAGATTTCTTATTAAATCTAAAGAGCTTATTCTAGGTTGTTTGATAGCTAGATTTAGTTAAAGAGCTTATTTTGATTAAACACAATTTAAGGAAAAATTAGGGTTAACAGAGCTTATTGTTAATCTACGATTAATAGTTTCCAAGAGAGGTATGAGATCAACAAGACGATTAAGTGTGCTTGTTTGTACGTAGGTTAAGATTGAATCAAGAACCAGATTCCAAACTCATTCATCAATTTTAGCATTTTCTCACTGTTTGATTTAAATTGCTTTTAATAGTTCAATTTTACTTTATTTTGTTATTCAATACCAACCAAACCCCCACCCCCATCTTATCATAAACGTCAATTCTTTTCATTACAAAAGCTACACGTACATTCCATGTGGATACAATCCCTACTCACCACTGCTATAAACTTAATTGTTCAAAGTTAGGCTTTATTTTCTTGTACATTCAACACGCATCAATGATCTGAAAAGATTGGATTCATAACCCTTGCTTTACTATCTAGGAAGAGAGTGAGCAATTCCCCATTCACCATTTCTTTGTCCAACTTAGTTTTGATGTGCCACAACCTATGTTTGTTGCTCTAAGTGTAAATTATCCCTTCTAGCTTCAAATAAGTGGCATCTAGGTTCTCCGCATACTCTTGGAAGGTAGTTGAAAATTCTTCAAGCTTACATTCCCTCCAGCTTTAGAGGGAGTAAAGCGTGCCATTAAAATTGTCTACTATTGGCCAAGGTTCTTAAACTCGGTGTTGGAACTCCTTCGGTTTACTCCAAAGTGGTCTACTTTCAGAAAAAATTGTTGCATACAAAAGTATGACTAGAATGGTAATTATTTCTTAAATGTAGAATATCTCTAAATGCATGAGTTGGTATGTAGCTTGTAGTATCTACATTTTAATTAATTTGTTGTAAAAAAAGCAACTACTACCCTACCATAATGATGGTATTGATGGTTAGAATGTATTAACCATTACTTTCTTAAAAAATCACCAGTAGTGAGGTTTTCAAAGCTTTTTCTGGTTTCCAAAATATCATTTGTAACTAGTTTATTCCTTGTCTAAAATGGTAAAATTAAACAAGGTCATATTCCTTGTCTAACAGAAAATTAAAGAATATGATAAATTGAGCTAAGTCAAAGCTCATAAAATATGAGAGGCTTTTGAATGCAAATGATTTGATGAATGGTGGAGCATAAATCCATCCTCCTCATAATGTTGAGAAAGGTTGGTATCAACCACCATACGGTAAAACTCTTACTTTCTTCCTCCCATCATATTGTGTAAACGAAGATCAGAGTACATTACTATCACAAGTTTCTTTATTTATATTGCCTAATTTGAAATTTCGTCATTGCAAACTATAAAGAGATATAACCCAATCAATGCTTGAATAATTTTATTTTTTACGTCAATTTCATCTTTTAAGTTGAAGAATTACAAGCATTTTATAAGTTACTCTTAAATTCTTAAACAAATCATACACATTTCTGTTTTTTCTTTTAATTAGTTAAATAAATTACGTAAAATAAAACATTTTTTGAGTGTGAACAGCAAATTAAGTGATTGAAATCATTCCGGTGAACTTGAAATTAAATGAAGTCATCATGTGGTTCTTGGTGCATACACTTCACCCAACTTTGAGAAACTTGAATTCGTGGACAGCAGCAAGTCTCAGTCTAGCTAACCACCTTTCTTCACTCTACTTTAATTTTGTTTTTGTTTCTTTTTTCATTTTTCTTGTTACTTCTTTTGTTCTTACTGTCTTTGTGCGTGTAAAGCCTAGTATATAAATTCTCCCCGAGTTAACTTGCACTTGCAAGTATACAAATGTCTTTCAGTGAAGTTTAGCTTCGTAGAAGAGTTCGTTTAGTCCCCAGTCAATTAACTTGCACTTGGCAGCTGAAGTGAAGCGTGTATGTTTTCTTCTTCTTCCTTCCTTTTCTATGACTTATCGAGCTTCACTAACTACTTTGGAACCTGTAGACGACGTGTTTTTTTTTATTCTCTTGTTGGATTTTTAACGTTGTTGTGGTTGGTTCTTTGACTTGTGGTCATATAAATTTCAAGCCTATGGTAGTAGTGCTCAATTCCTCTTCCTCTGTCTTCCTTCCTGTTGGTTTCTTTCTGCGTTCGCCATTGCATGCTCATACTCAATATTTAAGGAATTTGGTCTCAGAAAAGTTTCTTTTCTTTTTTTTTGGCATTCTGTCACTAGTTAGTAGGCTCTATCATTCTCTCTTGTTTTCCTTAGTCCAGCAAGTGGGTTTATCAAACTTCACCGAATAGGTGGGTTGAAGATCGAGCACACGCTTGATAGCTCTGAACTTAAGCCCTCAATTAACTGGACGGTCTAAGAGGGATGGTTCCATTCATTCGATATCATACCGCTAAACTTTTGTCTGTGTTCTGCAAACGCGCACAGACGCACTCACGCGCCGACACACACATATATATATATAAGAGTGCGTAATCGTTCAAGTTATAATTTATATGTCGATTTTCTCCGATGTTTACTCCTTCCTTCTTATCTTAAATCTTAACCAATTAGATAACATGTTAAATGCAGCAACTTTTCCTGAAATGTGGTTCTACTATATGAACTACCCTGAAATAGAGCAACTAGAATATTATCATAAGCTGCATCAACAACAATAAAAATGACGCTTATGTCATTTCTCATGGAAATCAATGAATCTCACGTGTATGAATTCAATGCAAACAACCCCCTCAAGAAAGCCATTAAAGGAGCTTGCTTTTTATCCCAGTTCTTTTTTTTGGGTTCCTTTTGAAACAATAGGCATTTCTCCCTTTCACATAACAGTACTTATTTCAACTACCTGTCAATTATTTGTTCATTTCCTCTGGTCTCAGTTGAGCGTTGGCTAGGTAGCTCTTCTTTTCTTTTCTTTTTTTAATTTCTGCTAACAGTCCACTGTCTTCTTGTAAGAAAAAGTAACAAAGGACTCAATATTTGGTAATATGACACGTGCGAAACCTGACTAGAATTTATACCCTCAAATAATGTGACGCAACAATATTTACGCTTCACAGAACATTGTTTAAGGTTCTAAAACGAAAATTTCAATCACAGAAAAGACTTAAATTTGGAAGGGGAAAAGAGGTTGTAACCGTAGATAGTTGCCTCAGAAGTGCGCTTAATATCTTCGGAAGTATCCGACCACTTCTGTGTCACTTCAGTTTCACCAGTAGGTGTAATACTTAGGACACAACAATTTCAGTTTACTAATTAATGGCCCCTTGTCATCAGATGACATGATTTGACTGAACTGAAGGTGAAGTGCTTCTCATTTATATTATTTTCCTAGTGATTCTATCCGTGACGTCAATGATTATTTTTGCATGCGGTTTTGCAGAATATCATGGATAACTCAATTCAAGAAGGACTTCTTGAAAGAAAAGAAGATGTTAACTTGAAAAAGAGGATTTGGATGGAATCTAAGAAGATTTGGAGCATTGCATTCCCGGGAATTGTGGCTAGGGTGACTTCATTTGGAGTTATTGTGGTGACACAGTTGTTTATGGGACACATTGGCGTCCTGCCGCTTGCTGCATATGCTCTCGAACAAACTATCTTTATGCGTTTTGTCAATGGCATATTGGTAAGTCCTTGTTGATTAGGTGGAGTCAATTGAAGCTTTATTTGTTTTCCACTTAGTCTTTCTCCACGCAACTGTAAAGTCACCTACAAAATAGACTGGAGAATTTCGCCTCTTAATGAAATTCAAATTGCTTCATGAATTTGTGTATATATATGTGTAGAAATGATAATTATCACCAAGTAAGCATCCAAGCAAAAGGTTGACGTTTCTTTCCCTTTTCTTAAGATTGGCATGTCAAGTGCAACGGAAACTTTGTGTGGGCAAGCGTATGGCGCTGGACAATATCACATGATGGGCATTTACTTGCAGAGATCATGGGTTGTTGATGGTATATCTGCAACAATATTGCTCCCTTTGTTTATTTTTGCAACACCAATTTTGAAACTAATTGGTCAGCAGGAAGCCATAGCAGAAGAGGCTGGACCAATCTCATTATGGTTCATTCCCTTCATCTACTCTTTCGTTTTTAGCTTAACCATCCAAATGTACTTACAGTCGCAAATGAGAAACAGCATTGTTGGATGGCTTTCGGCTATCTCCTTCTTGTTTCATCTCCTTTTGTCCTGGATTATGGTGATCAAGCTTAACTTAGGAGTGGGTGGTGCCATTGGGGCAATGAGCATATCTAGTTGGTTAATGATCATTGGAGAGTTTGTGTATATCTTTGGAGGTTGGTGTCCTGATACATGGAAAGGATTTACGACAGCTGCCTTCGGTGATATCCTTCCAGTAATAAAGCTCTCAATATCGTCCGGTGTGATGATCTGGTAAACTAGTTTTCGTGCTTATCTGACATTGTTTGAGAATCCAAGTTTCATGGAACTCTAAATTGTGTGTATTGATGAATAACCACCTCTTTGCTGCTCTTCTTTCCTTTACATATTGAAAGTTATCTAGAAATTGCATCCCAATGATAATTCCTTTTATCTTCAACAGCTTGGAATTGTGGTACACTTCTGTTTTAGTTTTACTGGCTGGATATATGAAGAATGCAACTACTCAGATATCTGCATTCTCAATCTGGTAAGGATTTCTTATACGGTTCAATTAATTATATTTCCTGCTTAACGTATTCTACCTAACGTAGAGGGCTTTTGTTTGCTTGCAGTCTCAACGTTAGCTTATGGGAATTCATGATCTGTCTCGGCCTCTTAGGAGCTGCAAGGTTTGGGTTTAAAGCATGTGTCTTCCTTCTTACTACACCCTATAAAACTTTTAATTAATCAAATCTCTAAATAGAATGCACACTAGTATAACTTGATTTGTGGTATATTCTGCAGTGTACGGGTATCGAATGAACTTGGAAGGGGAGATGCAAAAGCTACCAAATTTTCCATCAAAGTTATCCTCGCTATCTCAATATGCATCGGAGTTTTCTTTTTCATTCTGTGTTTAATCTTCGGTCGACAAATTGCATCCCTATTTACTGACAGTGAAGAAATTGCGGATTTAGTGTCCGATCTTTCTGTTCTGCTTGCCTTCTCAATCTTATTCAACAGTATTCAGCCAGTACTCTCAGGCAAGTGTTGTTCTATGATACGAAAGTAGTATTGGGATTTTTCTTTTCTCGTTACTTCCAAATCCCAACTGAAAAGTGTTTGATGGTAGAATATTCATACAAATATACTGAGATGGCTTGGAACAAACATGTTTATTTGTTTACTTATTTGAAACAATTTTATTATTCCTTCCAAAAGTCCTAATATTTATCAATCAATGATTAATCAACAGCGATCTAAAAAGGTTTCTTGCAGTCATGTCAATAGGTCAAATTCTGATGGTTTAATTATTTTCACAGGTGTTGCTGTAGGTGCTGGTCTGCAAACTATGGTTGCATATGTCAATTTGGGATGCTATTACCTTATTGGCGTTCCTATTGGAGTTATTCTTGGATATTTGTTTCATCTTCAAGTCAAGGTAGGATATTATTGGAAACTTTTCACGAAAAGGTTAATGTCTCTATGAGATTGAGCATTACTCATTAGAAGAACTTAACCCACCGAAACATTCCTTGCTTATTTGTACTGACAGGGTCTGTGGATTGGATTGCTAAGTGGTGTGGTGATGCAATCACTTATCCTCTCCTACCTAATATGGAGGACTGATTGGAATGAACAGGTCAGGATGACGATTAATAGGCATTTGCTTTATCAATGTTATAATCCTATTTGGATTTTCCATTCATAAGCTAGCTCTTATTCATTCTGATAAGCAACTGCAATTTCCATGTAGGTAAACAAAGCATCGGAACGTCTGAATCGCTGGTTCTTAGGTCCAAAAGAACGTGATGGGAACTCCGATGGTGCACAAGAAAAATAGGATGACAAAGAGGACGGAGAAGCCTGTAGTTGGCAGGGCTGACAATCTTTAGAAATGGATTTATTTGTTCTTGGATGCAGTCCCTGGACCTGGAGTGCTTCTCCTTGAGCAACATTTAGGAGGATATTTTCGTTAGTAATTCAAGGGAGGAAACTGTCAGGGTTGTCTTCTTTCAGTCCTCTGCCTCCATAGTAATAACTTGTTTAGTATGAATGAGTTGCAGATTGTAGCTTGAGAATATGAGGTCTTGTGCATGTTTTGAATCCTCAAGTTTTGGTGCTAAAAATTCGGAGGGGGCTCTTGATTTTTTTAACTTTTCGCTTCTTCAACTCAGTCAGCATGCTAAGAAGTCGTCAGGTAATTAGGCCGGTAGAAATTAAAGGAAGAAGGCCCGCGACTGGTATCATTAAGTTTCTCGACGGACCAACTGTGGGCTACATTCATTTTATTTTGGTGCATCAAAGACAAGAGAGCTCCTTTTGTAGACACAAGTAACCTCTCAGTAGTGATCTCAAGATATAATCTAAAACCATACAACTGATTACAAAAATGATATGATGAATAACTTACGTATTAAATAGGTTTAGTAATTTATTAATGCATTTCTTTACTTTTCAAAAATATCCATAACTCTATATTTTTGGTCTTATAACCCTCAAAAACGGTACCATTTTTGTTGTATAGCACAATAGTGTCACATAACAAATGACGTTGTGTGGCTTTTTCAATCAACATGGCACCTTGCTTCATACAACGTTGTTTGCAGCCCACGTAGCATCTGATGAAGCACTTTTTAATGATATAAACAAAAGGGGAAGCATTGCCATCGTGGTGGAGTGATAGCAGCATTAGATGCACAAATTTGAAGCAGCGAGGCAAGAGTAGATGCAACCATTGCCTCTTACTGGTAAATTTGAAGCTGGGATTTTTTTGAGAGTTACTGCCTGATTGAGCATTTTGTTTTAATGCCATTCACAAATTTTTTGAGAAATTAAAAGATTTTATTAATAGAAGTTTTGACTTTTGAGATTGTTTGCGGCCTTAGACCTTATTTGATTGGATGTTAATTAATGAAACGGAATAGAATGAAATAAAACGGAACGGAACGATTTATAATAGAATGGAATGTAATATAGTGAAAAGTTGTTTGGAAGAGATAGAAGGGTTCATAATGTAATGCAATAAAATATTGTTTGGTAAATAAATGGAATGGAATATAATGTATAATAAATGACTTTTATACCCCTTATATTAAAATGGTAGTTGTAGCAAGTTTATTATTTTATTATTAATTATATAAAAATATTAGTATTAATCATTTAATATATTTTACTTTATTTTATGTGATTTATATTTAAAAATAATTTATTTATATAAAAATATATACAAACAATATAAAGAATAATTTTTATATTTTTCTATTTTCATTAATAAAAATTTTATTAAATTTATATTTTATTATTAATTATATACAATTTATTATTAATTATATAAAAATATTATTATTAATTATTTAATACATTTTATTTTATTTTATTCTATGTGATTTATATATAAAAGTAATTTATTTTTATTTGTATTTATATAGAAATATATACAAACAATTAAAGAATATTTTTAAATATATTTTCTATTTTTCCTTAATAAAAATTTTATTTATTTTTTATCAATGAT
>JANIJH010000006.1:30536496-30547640 GCA_024520975.1 Erythroxylum areolatum
AATTTTTTGAGTGATCTGATTGTGCGGTCCCCCTTTATAATATGAAAATTTAGGAGTTAATACGGAGTGCAAAAAGAAATGTGGTTGGAGAATAAACATAAGCCTTATATAAGATGGGCATGTATTTCATATCAAGACATTCTAGAGCTCTTATTCTTATAGGAGAACATTTGATAGTATGAAAGTTGATCACTAGTGAATTGCTAACAAGTATTTGGTACACCATAGGGATAGTCCAACCTGAAATATTTTAGGATTAAAGGAGGTTATTACTGGATTATCTATAAGAAATTTTAGACATTAAAGTGTATAAAGCTAAAACGCATGTCTTACATTTTCTATTTGGAGATGAAGAGTCATAATATAAGTTAAGAGGATAAATGAATTATTTGAGCATGAGTGAAAATATTTTAAACATCATTATTGCTTTAGGCATTTATGGGCTAATTTATGAAATAAATATAAACTAACTGCCATTTATAAAGATCATATGTAAAGTATAGATTCAGATTCTACTCAACAAAGGTATGAAGAAAAAATGAGTAAGATAGAGAGCTTGAATAAGGATGCATATAATTTAGTTGGCAAATATTCCCAAAAAGAGATGGTGTAGACATCCTTTTGATAAAAGATGTGAAGTGACTTGTTGTCAAAAAATACATTAAAGTGTCTTAATAGAAACATAAGAAATGTAAGGGAGAAACCCATCTTGTCTTGTTTATTAGCGATGAGAAAAGCTATTATTAAGAGATTCCATCAGAAGAAGCAATGAATGACTACATATAACATCAAAATACGTCCTAATATCATGTCAAAGCTGGAGAAAAATCAAAAAGGAGGCTACTAATTATTTAGCTTATTTCAAAGGTATGACATTATTTAAATTCGATACCTATTTACTAAAATGATACTAATAAGTTAACTCATTTTTATAGTTGAAAAAAATTGAAATTAATATATGAATGACTATAATGTAGTGAACTTTAGAAAAAATGATTGCACATGTGGGAGATGTGAGTTAACTAAAATCCTTTTTAGTTATGCCATTTTAAATGATCATTTTAGAGAGAGATCTTAGGGATTATAAGTACAAAACAAAGGAGGAATATATAAGTTTTTATTGGAAGAGAATAAATTTAATAATAGGCAAAATTTTTTGGCTAATACTTAAGAAAGAACCTAGGCAGAAGATCAATCCTCCCACTTATAATCAAAGAGCTAGAAGGTCGAAGAAAAAGAGAATATGGAAACTGGTAAAGGTAAGAAAGGTACTAATTTAACACAAACATGAGAATATATCACCTATAAAAGGTGTAAAAAAGTATGGAAGAATTTAAAAACATGTACAATGCTAATCACTAAGTCACATGCCATGATCTAAATGATGGTAAACTTTTTTAGTTCATTTAGAAGAAAGAATAATAATGGTATGTAGAAATGACAATATCTTATTAATTTTATGTAAGGTTAAATATGGATGTCTTCTCAAGAACACGCTATACTAAATGCATCACAAAGTAAGGAAAAGAACCTACTCAAGAAACTAGAACAAAGAGGAAGGTAATCAAAATTAAGTTGGAAGATCCAACATCTCAATAAGATTAAGAGCACAAGAAAAATCCAAACTAGCCAAAAAACAAGAAGGAAAAAGATGTATATAGATTATGATCCTATGCATTTATGGATAGCTTATGTGGACTGTTTGGATAACTGATATGGAACTTTTTAAAATGTGGTCATATGTATTATGGATAGCTAATGAATATCACTTATATATTTCGATGAGACTTTAGACTAACTTATATGTATGTAATTGCAACCTTTTTATGTATGGATGATTGATGACTTTTAAAACACATTTGAAGATCTTTTTATGCAATCCTATATGCAATTTTGTTGATCTTTTGAATTTGTTAACTACTTTTATGATGGACCATATGCAGTATTGGATTTAACACTTTTTGGAAAATCTTATAAGCATTAAATAAAGGTACTACTATTTGTATACAGATATGTGCATTAAATAAAGACACAACTTATTAATTTACTACATAATACCAAAAATTTAATAAGTAATTTAATAATATTGTTATAAATGTAATACATAATGTAACATATAATGTCATAAAGGTATAATTTATCGCATCCATATTGCTCGTACATACAAATATTAATGATAACATTAGACATAATCTAAGATGATATCATCAAATCCTATATTTAACTAAGTTTACTATCATCTCCCTTTTTTCATTACAAACCATTATCATATTATTTTATCTTAAGTAATTTATGATATCTACACTTCTTAGAGTAAATTTGTTGTCAAACTACTCAAAAGCTTATAACATTCGTCAATCTCTCGATATTAAGGTGTAAGCATCATCAGTTAGGCAAATGCAAATGCACATTTAAATTACATTGCAAGTATGAGGTTGAGGTTAGGGTAGTGTATAAAGACTCCAATCATCTTTTTACTAGATGGCAATTCTTGGTTGAAGCTTTGGCTCTCTGGAGAGAAGCAACCTTGGTGAAGAATGATTTGCTTGAAGTGTGTAGAAGATGCATGTCTTCAGTGGAGTCTTCCATATGTTCACCTAATAGCTTGGTCAATGTGGTTGTTTTTTTAGTATGTCTTTAGTGGAGTCTAGTGGTGATAATTTCTTGATACCAGACTAATCTTATGTCACATTAACTTCCTTTTCCCCTATTGGTCTAATTTTTTAATAATTATGGTCAAATGGTGATTAATCTATATATATATCTCTAATTCGTCAATAAAATTTTTTTAATTTTTCAAAAACATAACTAAGATAAATAGTCATCATTTGGTACAATCCTTCTTTAGATTAATAAAACTATTCATAGAATTTATGCTATATTTTGGTTTTTTGCCATCTAAGAAGTCCGCAAAGGTGTTTGGAGTTTATATTTGCAATTTGCATGTAAATATTGTTGCACACTTGCTATTATTGATATTGATGATTTTGTATATCAAAATCCATCAAACATTATCAAGTATTCACCTACCTTATAACCAACAATCAAATCTTTTTATACCCATTGAAATCAATACATTTCATTGTATTATATATTAATTGTAAAAAAAACTACCAAAATTTTCCTTCATTATTAACGTCTCTTGTATGCATTTAATGGATGCTAAGGTTGAATATGAATTTCATGTAAATTGATAGGTTATAGCAATTTTCTTGATATTATGGAAATCAATCCTAATAACCATTTTATGATACACTTAAGGTTTTGATATAGCATATGTAATAGGTTAAATACAGTCAGTGGAAATGCATACTTAAATTTAGGTAATTAGCATAGCAACTATAATAAGTTAGCAATTAGATTTTTAACTTCATGTTTAATAAAACATAACTTAATTAAATTATTTGGATATATTAAGCAAGATAAGATTTTGGATGTAATAAGTAAGATAAGAGTATGCATCTTCCATTTGAGGAAAATAAATCAGCCATATTATGATGGAGTCTTTATAGGAGCTTGTCAGAGCAATTAGTCTTATTTTGGTCATGTACCCTTACAAGTTGTATTTCAAGACATCTTTAGCGTCCTTAAACAATTTGGCATTCCTTATTCTCCGTATATAGTGAAACAACATAACAAAAATAGCTTTGAATAACTTGTGGTCTCCTTTCAAGTTGCATTTCACCTTGGTTGCCCGTCTAATATGTCTATCCTTATCTAGTTATTCTCCTTAAAGATAAAAATTAAATGAAATTGTCTCCAAAATTGGTTAATTGGACCATAGTTAAATAACAAGTGGTCTTGTGTCTCCAATGTATCTCCACACAGTGCATATTTCAAATTAGGCACCTAAAATTTCATCCTATATCTTGTTCCTAGCCTCTGCACTGTTACTAACCACAATATAAAGGAATGATTTGGTGTAATTTTTACGTCCCATTTGAATTTGTGATATTGGAACAAATAATAGCCTTTTACATGAATCAGCTGAGAATAGTTTAGACTCATATAGCTCCTATTGTACAGAGTTAGGTTGGATTTGATCAGGTTGGTAACCTGGGATATTTTTTATGATGATACAAGAACTCGTTGATGAATGAAAAGGAAAACTCCAACAACCATTTTGGATAAGAACTTGAATCTTAGTATTGATAGGTACAAAGCCTCCTAGGTTGTGGAAGTATAGAGTTAGATATAATGGCCCCAATGGATGCCAATTGTCATACCAAAATTTTATATTACATCCATTTCCTATAAAATTCTTAACATGAGGTTGCATAAGTTTTCTAGTATTCAATATTTGCTAAAATGTATAGGATTGAGTTGGTTTACACTGAATGGTCTATATGCTCTATTGTTTGATATGAGCATATCCATGTCATCTAAAGACTTTCTTTCTCCACATAGATTCTCCACGTCATTAATGCTTTAGCCATCTTAGCTGCAGATGTGATTCCAAGGTGTTCATATTCCTTAGGCAAGCATATTGTACACCATTGGACCTTAAGAGGCTTTTCTATACCAAAAAAAAAAAACAAAGGAAAACTCGAAGAAGAAAAATGTAAAGACTATAACTTAGCCCCAAGAATCATGTTAAGTAGAAAGAAAACAACTAGTAAAAAGCATAATCAAAGAAAATATAGAGAGAAAAAGAGTATTTTTATTCACTATCACTTTTAACCTTAGCTTTTATTATATAGTTGATATAAGAACAAATTTTCCAATATTTGTCTCCAAAAGATTATTCTTATTCTCAGTAATTATAATTCTCTATTACGAAAACAATAATAATTCCATGCTTGAATTTTCCTTCGATAGTTAAATATTTGTTATAATGAGGTAGGAATTAGGTTACTTTAATTAAATTATTAAAATATATTCTAAAAAAATATAATTATTAATCAAAAAATATAAGACTTTTGAATGAATTATTTCATCTTGCTGCTTTCATACTTTTGAATCGCAAAGAAAATAGAGCTTAAATTAAATATATTATGTTCTAATTAAAATGATATTGAAATTTATAGCTAATTAAATTAGTAAACTTTTTATTTTTAACAAACAAATATTTGTTTGTAAAAAAACTACATCATCTTCAATTTAGGTCCATCAAGTTTTGAAATGGACAAAGCCATTAAATTATTTCATATATATTTATTAAAGAATAGATTTAGATAATTAATTTAATCAATTTTAAGAGTTTGATTTAATATTAAAAGCCAGAAATATGATTTAATATTAAAAGCTAGAAATATTCCTCTATTTGAAAGGTTTAACTTTAAAGATTATTGTACATATTTAGGTTGACAAATGTGAGAGTTATTAGTATGTAGGGTGTACTTAATCTTAAAATTTATATAAGTTTATCACACTTCCAAAAGCATCTAAAGCTTATCCTCTTTAAGAGAGGCTCCTGTTTCTTTCTAAGGTTTCTAAAGATTCATGTTTATCTAAAATACAAAACATAATACACATCTTGTTGTTGTATCAAACCCTCATATCCTTACTAAACATTAATCCTGATACGCTTCCACCATGTCTATAAACATAATATATTACTTAACACTCACTACCAAGACACCCAACCCAAAAAAGGTCCCTTAAACCTCAAATATGAAAACAAAATTGACAAAAAACATTCCATACTAGAGTGACACTCAAGAGCTAGTCAAACAATAAGACAAACCTTCTAATAGACATACATGGACATAGGTAGTAGGAGAATAAAATGTCGAAACAAACTTCACTACTCTTAACCAAATGAACAGCTAATAGGAAACTATATCTCCTCCTATTGAGATTTTGAAGGAAGGAGCTGCCAAATGGAAAGCTATAGTCATTAGCTACTTTATGGATAAAAGAGTAGCATATCCTGCAATGAAGCCATAGGATATGGGCTTTTGAGGTATTGGTGAACAAAGAGGATATCTTCTTCTTTAGATTCTCCAATAGCAAAGCCACTATGAAGGGAATAGAAACTAGACCATGAAACATACAAAACAAACCCTTGATCCTACAAAATTGGATACTTAGTTAGTAATTGAAGCCATTAATGTTCCTATCTAGAAGTGTATTTATGTGTTCTCATGGAAGCTACAAAGGAGTTGCCAAATAAGATCCTTATAATGAGACTCAATGATAGTATGAAGTTGGGAGAAGTTTTGCGAGTGTCATATATGTATGGAAGCCTAAGGCATCAATCAAAAGGATATAGAAGCTAATAGGTAGAGTCTTTAAAATATGATAATTTAATAAATAACCTCAAAAGAATATGGAAAGGATAAGAAGGAAGAGGTAAGTAATAATGCACAGGAGAAACACAATAAAAAATTAAGTAAGGAATAAAAAATGATTGACAATAATTTCAATAAGCAACTATGGAGAATATTAAGGAGAATACACGGGATATGAGTGCAGAAACATACCATGGTCAAGAGGACTTAGGCTATCTCAGAAAACATGTCACAAGATCAGATTAAGGAAGCTAGGGATATCTAAGAGAAAAAAAGACAATTTTGTTAATCCCAAAAGAAGAAAGTCTAACCTTTAGTCTATAAAGGCAGTTATAACCTATAAATGCACTTGGAGCGAACTAAGTACTAAATATACAACAAAACTACAAAATATCAAGCAAAATATATCAATTATGGGTGTATAAATATAGTCAAATATGTATCTATCAAGAGTATTTTAGTGAAGGCTTACGACGATTTCAAAATTAGGAAACCAGAGACTTTTGTGAAGTAATTTATGATCATAAGACTGTAGTGTAAAATAGTTCATAATAATATTTTAGATACATTTAATGGATTCATTTGTGAAGCTTATACGAATAACTTGATCAGTATATTAGAAGACATTCGAGTTTCTTTAATGACTCAAATTTCTGAAAAAAGGGATGTGAAGCTTAAATCCATTAGTAGTATATGACCAAGAGTAAGAAGAAAATAGAGGTTGAAAAATGGGAAGGAAGGCATTGTATGACTAAGATAAAGGGGAATTTGTAATTTAAAGCTACACATTTTATACACAAGTTCATCGTTGATTTACAAGCACGAACTTGTCAATGTAGACTATAAGATTTAACAGGGGTTCCATGTAAACATGTTGTGGCTTATATATCATATCAGAGGGAGGATATCCATGTTTATGTCAATCGATATTACAGGCATAATTATTATTTAAAGAGTTACTAATAGGCTATGGAACTCATTAGTGATCCTAAATTTTAGTCGAAGACTGAAAATCTCAAGCTAGTATTACCTCCATTAATCAAGAAGGTGCCTGGAAGACCCAAAAAGGCAAGAAAAAGTGATCAGACCGAAGAACCATCTAACAAATTAAACAAGGTTGGAGTAGCTATAAGATGTCATCATTTTTATGAAATTGGTCGTAATATAAAAGGATGCAAAAATAAAAGTCAACCCTTTGAGGAAACCTGAAATTGTTAAGGTAGTTATTATTAATTTTTTATTTCTCTTCATTTTAGTTGTAGAACAAATGTCTATCATTCATCACAAAGTATTATCAACCTTTTGTTTCTCTTTAATATGTATAATGTAGCAAAAAAAAGGAAAGCCACCAAAACTGAAGCCCTGGTCAATTCGATTAGGTATTTGCCATTTATTTTTCTTGTTCAACTCTTTGATAACTGAAAAAACCAAAAGCTCTGCCCTTAGTAGCCATCCAATTCGAAGACCCACATAATTAGTATCTACAAGCTTAAATATTGTATCGTCTATCTTAAAAAGAAAGAAGAGAATGGCTAGTGAATATTCACATTTAATTTTAAGATATTTTGTCTCTAACTTATATAACGATATAATTCCTTTTGTTTTTATGACTACGGGATATGGAGTGACATTTAGGGAAGTTAGTGGGAATACCTACTTTATGGTAAGTCATTTAAATACATATTTACGCTGTTTATATGTAATTATAAGGGAGATGCTAATTGATCGTGTCATTCGAGCTTTAAATTTATAAGCCCTTAAATACCGCAAGTGCACAGGTCACAAATGTAGTATAAGAGGTGTCGATCCCATGAGGAGGGGGACTAATCTAATTCTATGTTATCTAAGGCTAAGAAAATTATAAAACTAAAAATAAACAATGCCATAAAAGTAAATATGACAATTCAATTCAACCAATTAAATCAGAAGTTCAACGCAAAGGAATTAACTCATGAGTAATAAGCAAACACAATGGAAATCAACCAAAGCATTTACCAAGTTATGAGAAAGGGGATTTTACCTATCATTAATGCTAAACTAGCCAATTATGTGTTATCGAGCTGTCGGTTCTAGATTATCCTATGGCTAATTACTCTCTCTCGATTTATAACCATTAACCATAAATTATAAACCCTAATTGGATTATAAAATTTTTAATCTCTCAATTAACAAAAGACTCACAACCCTATTTAGATCTAAATCACTTTAATAAACTATCAGATCTCACATGGGATCTCTCTCTGAATAATTACCGATATAATTAGTTACAGTTTTTATTAAATCGCCTAACTCTCATTAATCTAATTTAATCATTTTTCATTCAGTTCACCCTCTCAATTTATTATCGAAATATGCAAGATTGCAACAAATCACAATACTCGATTCAAATAACACATAATTAACTCAGATAACATTAAATCAAAATAAAATCTCGAAGGAGAGTTAGAACATCATCATTATTCCAAATCCTATCATCATACTATCCATCTCAATTCTATATATAAATAAAATCAAAACGAAAAGGAAATACAATTTGAAATAGACAATGGGAGGTAGCGACGTTAGAAAAACTCCTAATCCAGAAAGCACATCGAGGTAGCTTCGTCTTCCTCTTTCTTCTTCTCTTCCTCTTCCTCTTTCTCTCTTAGGGTTTTCCAAAAGTGACTGATACCAAAGCTCCCTTTTCTTTTTTTTTTAATGTTCTTTTTATATCCTCTTATGTTTTGGGTAACTTTAGAATTTTTTTGGGGTCCGAAAAGTCCAAAAAATCCCTCGAAAGTCGACGTTCGTGAGTGTCCATGCGTCTGGCAGATGTAAGCCATGATTGTGGCTCACATTTGAGCCTTCTGTCACGATCGTGGCATGCAAGCCACGATCGCGGGTCATTCTCTGAGCTGCTGTCACGATCGTGTCATGCAGGCCAAGATCGTGGACCAAACATAGAGCTTTTGTCATGATTATGGGTCATTGTTTCAGCCTAAATTTCTCCAAAACTCCTCCATTCTATGTTGACCATCTAACACTAGCAAGCACATCAAGGTACCTAAACAATATAATATTTAAGCTCAAAGACTTGTATTAACTCATAAAACACCTAAAAAATAAATAATTAGTGGAAGAGTTTGGGTTAGTTTTGTTGGTTCAAATGGCTGCAAACTTGTTGAATGATAGGTTACCTAAGGCTAGAGGGCTGTGAAGGACATTTTGAATTCTATATATTAATCATATGAACATAAAAATGAAGAAGAATAGAAGCAACAGTCTTGGAAAAGTTTCCGCCAAACAAATTTACCACCAATTCATGCTCAGTTGTGATCAAATCGTTTCTTCAATATAAGGGCTTCTATAATATTAATCTAGGCTTAGAAAGTATAGGTCAATCATGTAAATTTTTCATCTTTATATGATTATGAAATTACAGTTCCCTATTCCCTCATTGTAATAAAAAATTCATATCTAAATATGTTTCTCCTTCTGTGCAAATAAAAAGTTTGCCACCCTAAGCACCTCTATTCATAATATCAAATGTTGAGTGAACTTGAAGTGCAAAACACCAATAAGAAAGACATTGCATATAACTAGAGGTGTCTTTTGATCATAATGTCCTTAATTCACATAAAACTATCGTGGATTTAGTACAAACCAAGCTTGTAATTTAGAAACCACTTTTGCAAGCTTTTTTAAGAGTTTCACAACAACTTTGGAGGTTGGTACTTTTGAACTAGATAAACGAGATAAGTTAAATTTGTTATATTATTTCCAATAAGGTTCCAATATGAAAACATTTTTAGTGAAAAGATAGGGCAGAAACTGAAATTAACCAAATATTACTTACATACTCAATGGTTTCCTCGTTCTTTCAAGACAAGATGTTACTTGCAATTACAAAAAAGAGAAAAAGGTTACATTTGCTCTTTTAACTGTTATAATGTCTCTTTATATGTCCTACTTACATTTGATTCCCAAGCTATAAATTCATATAGGACCTATTGTAACATCCCATCATCGATGGGAAGGATAAAATAGTAATTTGGGATGGGTTATGAGTGTGTAAACTTATCTCGGCATGATTATGCATAATATGGCCTCCATATATACATGAATAGAAATTTTTGCACATGCACATGACTGTACATGCATTCATGACATTTCCCGCCATATGTGTCTATAAATGTGATTTTTGTGAAAAATATGATTTTGTACTTGAAAAGTGAATTAGAGTGGATTTTTGTGTGTTTTACATTTTTGGAGAATTTTAGAAATTTTTCTGGAAAATTTCGGAAAAAATTTCTGGACCGAAAAAATTGCAAAGTGGCGGACTGATTGGGTTTCCAGTACTGGAAAAAACTGTCCAATGACACTGAAAAATTAGATACATTATTTTAGGATTTATTACTTTGAGCCATTAGAATTGGGAGAGAAATTGGAGTAGAAATTGAATTGTTAGTGAAAAGGGATTAAATGAATGCCTAGAAACAAGACAAGTGGCAAGTGACACTTGTCACTTGCCTACTCATGTCTTACACTTAATACTTATTTAAAAGAAAAATACCTAGCTTTTGGACCTCATTCACGATGCTTCCATTTTCCTTTGAAAATTTCTCTCATACATAGCTTCTCCTCTCCTCTTCTTCGTTGGTCTTCTTCTTCCTTGTTACTTTGACAATTTTGCTCAATTTTTTTCCACTCTTTCCTCTTTGTTTGCTCATCCTTTACTCACACATAAATCCAAACCTAAGCCTTGTGATATTGATGATTGCAGTGGGTGTGAGTGGAAGGTAGAGATTTGGGAAAAGTTTGGAGAGTTGAAGATTTGAAGCTTGTTAGGTAAGATTTATGTTTTGTGTTCTTAAATTGGTAGTTAAAGGCATTTATTGTGATGACTTGTATATTAATTGCTTGAACTTATGT
>JANIJH010000006.1:30547740-30561752 GCA_024520975.1 Erythroxylum areolatum
GTTGTTGTATTTTCCCTGTTTATTTAGCATTGTGTATTAGGCTTTTGGAGTAATGTACAGACAGTGAAAAAAAACTGACAGATATGTAAAGTTCTGATTTTAGTGAAATGGAATGGGGAAAATTTTGAGTTTAAAAAATTAGTGATTTTTATACTGATATTTTATTATTATGATGCCATGTGAAGTACAGTAGTGATTGTTCGTAGCCCATCCTTATCGTAGGATATGTATCGGAATGACCTACGGACATCCCGGTGTATACCTTATGGTAAGGGGGCGTTACACCTACAAAATAAAGATATAAACACAAATATTAGGCTTATGATGAATTTGCATTATGTAGATAAATTACTACATATACTTACTACTTTCGAACAACAATGCATCAAATAAACAAGAATCTTACCTCAACACACAGAAGATTTTTGAAATATTTTCTAACAAAAATAAACTTTCATCTCATTTACAAATACTAAGCACCTATAAGACACCTTCAATTTGAATATTGATTAAAAAATTTATACTAATGGCATTATTGAAAAATAATAATTGAAATACTTAACTTTTCTTTTAATGCATTCACAAAAATGTTGATCAATGTTAGGCTTAACATTTGATATCTATAACTTCATCTTCTCATTAAAATTATGGTAACGAGTATTCAAAATTTGAATATTATATATAAATTACAATATTAATTATAATTGAATACAATTAAAATATCACATATAAAAATAAATATAAATGAAAAATATTTTACTGTTGAAGATAATTCTTTCTCTCAATAAAGTTGAGACTATATCCTTTCAGTTTTTGCTACATTATCAAAACAACAATAAATAACATCCTCGAATCCATTAATGACACCTTGACACCCTTCCCGTGTCAAATATATACCAGGTGCATAAGAAACGAAAACTACATATATTTTATTTCTTCTGAAATTTGTTTATCCTGTTACAATATCATCATACAAATATTTAATTAGTAACTTAAATGCACTTGGAAAAAGATGTTATCTATTTAGAGATTGCTTCAAAATAGAAGTTAAGGTGATTTTCTTCAATTGCAGAAAATTCTTTACGTGTCATTCTAGTAGCAACACATTTGATTAGATATAAAAATAGATCACTTAGAACAAATTATGGTTTATTGATGACAAGCTTAAAATGCTCGAGTATGATTTGATTGAGTAAGTGATTACAGATGGTAGATTATATGTTAACATAGTGGATTTTAAATTCAAATTTGAAAGATTTGGTAGAGGTATTCATGTATATTACATCTCCTTAGGAACTTGGAATGAAATACATGATAGATTATGGGATGAGTTGATATAGTTAGATACTCTACCACGTTTTAGTTGTGGAGTAATAAAAGACAATGAAAAAGTAAAGAACATGAATAGATTACTACTATTCTTGATGGAATTGTATGAAGAAATGGTATTGCATAATTCTTCAGCTACTATTAACAAAGATTATTCAATGATATTGAGAGTAGAAGCTTAAAGAGAGGTTTAAACAAAGTTTGAAGGCATGAGATAAGTGACCAAGATGAATACACAAAATAAGTAATTAGACTGTCATAAAATCATAAAATCATTCATCAAAAAGAATTTTTTAAGTCAAAAAAAGAAAAATGTCAATGTGATTATTGTGATCAAGATGAGTACACAAAAGATAACTGTTTCAAGCTGGTGAGGATGGTAGTTAATGTTAACATTGCAAAGCTTACCGTTTGAAGAAGTAAAAGGAGAAATTTCCAAGTTGGAATAGATGAGTGTTAGAGTAGAAGATTTTGATAACTACATATTGATAAAGCTAAAAATTACATATAAGCATCATTAAATATCCAAAAAGACAAGGCATTTTTTTTCTACAGAAAAATTGGAGACATATGGTTGTAGACAAAAATTAAATCATCTCTAAACTCATCTACATTACACACATGAACATGGTCAGTTATCCACCATTCTAACATCGTTAAATACATTTAGCGCACAACCCAAAGAAGAATTGAGAAATTATATTCAACTAAAGAGATAACGAAGAATGATGTGAAACACTTACCGCAATAAACACAGACATCAATGCAACAGTTTCTAACTGCTATGCTGGTGCAAGGACACTCTGTCATGCAAAGATGAATGAAGAAAAGGTGACAAATGCTTACTATAACAAATATAATTGAAATGCTTAGGGTTTAAACCCTTTTAAGTTTCTTCAATTTGCTTAGTTTTAATTTATTTAGTTAATTAACTCTTACTTGTATAATTTTATATAGTTGTAATCAGACGTGTTTAAGTTTTATGTCTTTTGTGACTAGTCACTTCATCAATGTTAACGGAAATATTAACATCAGACTAGATTTTTAAAAAAATTGAAAGTTTGTGTATGTAATTATTACTTTTTATAGTTTATAATTACAAATTTGAGTAAAGTTTGAAATTTTTGTGGTTAACTCAAAATTTTATTGCTTATATTAGAGAAATTGGATAAAAATTCAATAAAATAAATTTAACATTGTAAGAAACATTTTTAAAATATAATTTTAATTTAAAAACGTACTTCATAATATAAATAAAATCAAGTAGGCTACATCTTTAACCATTAAAATTTTGAAATTGGATAACAATTATTCAACTTTGTGAATAACGTTTGTATTATAAAAAGGGCCAAGATTGTATTTGAATCTCAAATTTGCAATAAATACAACTTGAATTCTAATGTTTTAAAGATTCAAATTGAACACTAAAATTTCAAAACATTGGATCTTGCTATCACGTGACAATGGGTACACAATTATACATTTCATATAGGAAGTCTCACTTGCTACTTTCAAATGTGACTAATTGTTATACATTTGACATGGTATGTCTCATTTGTCATATAACAGTAGAGTCCACTTTTTATTTTAAAAAATAATCCTACGTCATGAATAAAGTTATCATTATCAAAATTTTTATTCATTTTGAGTCCGTTTTAAATATTTTGAAAATATTGAAGTTTATTTTAAAAACTTCTAAACATGAGGCTACATTATGTATTATGTTATAACTGTTGAGGTATAAAATACCATTTTTAGCCTTATAAAAAAGATACCCGATTCTTGAAAAGTGTTCGAGGAAGCAAACTGAGCTTAAAATTGCACAAATGGAAGAGGCGGAGAGTGACGCTTTGTATCAGCATCTCCACAAGCTATCGGGAGTGAAGGAAGAGGAGGCTCTGGACCATTTGCTTACTACTCTCTGGAAAACCAGGCGTACTGGTCTTCGTTCCCCCGACAAATCCCACTTTCAGTCTCTTCTCAATGTCCCCGAACTCGACCCTGTAAGTACCCTTCGTCCTCCGCACACTTGTAGACTCGCTACACGCATATGTCTTATTTCATGCTTATTGCAATGGATGGATGATGTGTGACAATCTGATTGTAGGTTTTGGCTTGCCTTCGTTTGCTTATAAGAAAATGTGTCCACGAGAATTTCACTGCTGATGATCTCTGGAAGTTGTTCCCACCTGATCTGTCACTTGATCTGCAAAGGGTGCTTGTATTGTTGCTCCAGAAATATCAGAATCAATGGAAGGAGGAACTAATACGGGAAAAGGTCCTCTCTTGAATTTGATGAATACAAGTAATCATGCTTATATGTAATTGTTTCAGATGGTTGAATGATTGATAAGCTTGGTACGGGACATGATAAAGCAGACAAAGAAAACAAGTTGAGGGTATCCTCAAGTACAGGATTAAAGAAAAAAATATACAACTTTCTAGTGTCTTTTTCTGTTATCTGCTTGGTTTTTTTATCAAGACATGGTTAATGATGACCATCTTGTTTACCAGCCATTTCCAAGGACCAGTGTCTCTTACCAGTTGAGAAGCAGTGTACCACCATCTTTCACATCGACGCCATCTTCCAGCACCATAACCTCGCTTTGGTCTCGTCAAGATGATCCTAATCACCGGTTTCAAAATAGTGGCATTGCCATTTCTGCTGATACTTCTGCCTCAAAATTTGTTCCTCTTTTTATTCAACATGAAGTTGAGCCTCCCGATAGCTTGGTGAGGACGATAATCTTTTCTAACTGTAAAGCATGTGGAAGTTTTTGTGAGATATTTCCTACTGACAAGCTGAAAGTCAATAAGAATAACAGTCCTGGGCAGAAATTGATAGAGTTTAGTTCTTCCGATCAACAATTCTAAACATTAAGTAGAGGGGTGGCATCAAAACATCTTCATGCTGCTCTAAATTAACAGTTCTTTACAGTTTGTGTTTTTTCTCGAACAGCACTATCTGCACATAAATTAACAGTTCTTTACAGCTCAAATTATTTGTTTTTTCTTGCATAATTCTATCTCCATCCTAGATGCAGATTAAATACCAACCAAAATGCAAACTTTCTAAGTGTTCAATGAGCCGGCTTTACAACTTATGAGCTTTTGGATCTCAGCTGGGATGACATTTTCTAATCCAAACTATGAAAAGAGCTAACAGTTATATCTCAGATGGAAGAAGAAGTAGTAGGTCACTCTAACTCAACATAATGTTAAGGCGTACACCAGTGCTTTATACTTGGTGTTCTACCCTTTTGAGCCTTCTGTGACTCAAACCAAGCCACTTTAAATGATATTTGTACCCTCTTACTAGCTGTGATGCATACAGGTTCTGGGAAACAAAAGAACGTGTTGAACTTTATTTTAAATGTCATCTTTTAATATCTAATCAAGAGGTGTTATAGCTTTGATGAATAATACAACTTTTTGGTTAGTGAGTTTAGTATTGTCGCAGATATTATGATTCATTGTAATGGTTGTTTTATAGCTTTTGCTAAATTAATAGAATTATCTTTTATCTTTCAAAAAAAAAAGTAAAATATATTGCAGTATACAATAGATGTTCAAATTGTTTTTGCAGTTCAACTAGCTTTATATCAACTAGCTTTATATCATGCAGCCTTCCATACCCCGGCTCAAATCAATGACCTGGACTATTGAAAATCCCAAGTATGCATCAGCTAATAAAGTGGCCATCATCAATCTGAAGGTATGAAAATGATATTGTGTAATCTAGATTTACTACATGTCCAAGTTAAAATAATTGATCAAAGAATTCATAAACCCTCTTTACTGTTCCCTGTTTCTGAAAAAATTCAGTTGCCTCATTTTTAATACCAAGTTGTTGCACATACCACTAATATGCAGCTTCAAGATTACATCAAATCTCCTTCAGGAGAAATGGAAGTGAAATTTCAGCTGAACAGAGACACACTTGAAGCTATGTTGAGATCAATGACTTACATAAATGAGCAACTGTCAAGCATGGTATAACATACTTTCCTTTTATGACCATTGGGGCAAGCCCTGACTTATGCTTGAGAATTTCTTGCATATCATTCTTCCACTCCTCTTACATGCTACCGTTTGTGATGCTGAGAGAAGCTCAAGCCTGACTAACTTGTGGCTTTTTAGTTGAAAACTATTAGAAAAGTTATATTTATTTGAAGTACTATCATGATTTTTCATGTTGTCTGTGTGTTTTTACAAAACGAGATCCATGTGGCTCTAACTGAGGACATTAATTCAGAAGTTGTGATGAAAAATGTATGCTGAATTCTAGAGAAGATTGTGGTGGATATTTGTTAGGTTGAGGGTCCGGACTCATTATTATGTGAATTTGCTTTGAAGTCAATTATTTGAAACTTATAAAATGGAGTAATTTTTTCCTGGAATAGCTATTTTTCTGCAAGGATTTAGAGAGTAAAAAGGTATGGAAGTTAATGAAGGAAATAAATAAAGAAACGTGATTTGAGCCACACAATTGTTATCCCAGCAATAATAAGTTAAAGACTGGGTGAAAAAGAAAGTGGGACATATAATTAAAAAGTACTTTCTTCTGCATGCATGATTAAGATTTGATACGGGAGACCTGTGTAACAGGTGTGTAAGGTGGTGGTATCATATATCCTGACACCCCTCTATCAAAATTATTTTAAAAAAGAACGAGGAAACAACGCTAAATGTTGTTTGCTAAATTAGTTTACTTTCGTAGTTCATAATCTGTCCATTTCTGGCTTAATTGGTTTGGCAGGTTGGAATTTGTTCGGACCCAGCACCAAAGAGGCAGAGGCAGTAGAGCTGTTTTATCTATTTCCCGTCCTTGTAACTCTTGTGACATGCCCTGTGGTCTTAGTCTTAAGCTCCTATGCTTGTACGAAAATAGCTAATTGACGACTTCCTTTTTTTTTGGAAATTAAATTTGTATATATTAACGTGTGTAATGAGTTTAAGGTGAGCACCAAAACGACCCAGGCTTACGTAGTCTGCTCAAAACGAAAACAGTGGGAGTGACCAAAACGGCATCTAGGTCAACAGTTAAAAGGACAACAATTAGAGTAATCAGAATTAAAACAAGCCAATCCACAACTAGACAAACTTCTCTCGTCTTCTTCTGTGCGCTGCATTTGGCGGGGAAGAGATGACGAGCTAATGATTGGGGACACTAAGCACCAGAAGATGGATGAGCTACAACCAACATTCTGGCATTTACTTGTTATTCTTGTCAACAATCATCTCTTCTTCTGTTCTTTTTGCTGGACGTTGATTTTGTTGTGTTGATTCACATTGATGATATTGCATGTGGTCCTATGATGTAGCCACTATAGTTGTTGCTTTTGTGACAATTTGATTACATCTGGTTTTTCCGTAATTCTTCCATCATTCTCTACCTTGATTACTTAGCATAGTCTGGCTATGATTAGCTAGAAGAATCTCTTGAATATAATAGGCTAGTTTTTTTGGCTAGAATGTATTTCTGGGTTTCATTAGATTCCTAGTTTATGGTGGACACTAGACCCAATAGTGAAGGAATGAGAGCATAGACCAGATAGTAAAGGAATAAGAGCATTTGAAGAATTTATGGGGGGTACTTTCTGGGAGAATCTTACAGAAGACACATAAAAGGTTCTGAATAGAACGGAACATGTTCTTAGTCCAAAGTCTTCTTAGTATGCTACCCAGCATATTGCAAAAGCTTTTCGCATAAATGAGTTCTTCCATACTAGGTCAAACCAGTTCACCTTAGGGTAGTGAGGTCTAGTCTTGTCTAGGAGGGAAGCACTGGTGAATTTGCCAAATTTATGATGCTGCCAAGTAGGAAAGTAGGGATGGCCATTGACTTGATCGGTATTGTCAAACAGGAAAGTAGAAGTAGGGATGGCCATTGACTTGATTTATATTTTTAAAATTTTTTAATTAAAAGTGAAAAATAATATCTTTTTATACAAAACAACACCATTTTCTTTATACATTTTGAGCTTTAGATTGTGCCTGGTTAGGCTTTGACCAAATTGTCAAGATTATAGGGAAGTATAAATTCAAGGGATTGGGAAGATAGTTTGATGAAGTTATTAACTATAGGGGACATACCTCCACGAGGGAGGTACTACTTAGATCCTTGAAAATTTTACGAGATGTAGTATTCTTAGGCAATCTGTTTCTAAAGCAATTCATGTCATTTCTAATATAGAGGAAGTTGATATTGGACTAGTTATCCATCTATAACCAAGTATCAAGTCCATTTCTAACTTAAATCTTAATATAGAAATTAGTTCTGTCATCCTTAGTATCTTCAGTAGGGGCCAAGAATGCTCCCTTGGTTGTTTTAAATACCATAAATTAATGTTGGCCAAATAGAAGGTATGAATCATTTGACCTATATGCCTTGCTTGTTGTTCAATAATCTCCAAATTCATTTAGCAATCAGTACTTGATTCTTAATTTTTAGGGAAGCAAGTTCTAATTCTCCTTGAATGGGAGGCCAAACTCTCTTCCAACTTAATGTGGCTCCATAAGAGTTGCTCATGTCTCTTAATCAGAGGAATCTCCTTAAGAACTTCTCCAATTCCTTTGTTAATCTTTTAGGAAGCACCATGCATGAGCTCTTATGAGTATGTAGGTTGGCAAGAACATTTTTTGTTAGTTGTATGTGTCCAGTTAGATATAACAATTTGTTCTGGCAAACTCCTACCTTCCCCATTGTATAGTCAATTAGTTTATGGCAATCATAGAACTTTGTCTTTTTGGGGAAGATTTGAAGGCTAAGATATCTAAAAGGGAGTTCGAGTGGCTGCATGTTGGATATTTGCTGCAACAAAAACACATTAGGAGTACCAGAAAAATAATTAGTTTACTCTTCTTAATGTTGATACTCAAACCTAATATGGAGGAAAACAACTTCAAAGAATTAATGATAACTTCCCAAGATTGTGGGTTACTTCCTCAGAAGAATAGTAAGTCATTTACATAATCTAAGGAAAATAACTTCAAACTATCATATTTATGAAGATATTTAAACTCACTTAACCTTTGAATATGTTTTTAGGTAATTATTATTAGAATTTCCATAGCAATGGTCAAAAGGTATGAGGAAAGAGGTTCTCCTTACCTAATACCTCTAGCTTATGTCAATATTAGAGTAACTTTTCATATATTGGACACAAAATGACGTAATAGTGATGCAGGCTTTCATTTAGGATATGTATCTGTCTAGGAAGTTGAGGGCTTTGAGGTAATTTAAGATAAAGCTCTACTCTAGAGAGTCAAAAGCCTTATAGATGTCAATTTTCAAGAAGGAACTTATGATGTTAGGATTGGTTTTATAATCCTTAAAGAGTTCTTGAGCTAATAGAAGATCATCACCAGTTCTTCTTCCATCAATGAAGGCACCTTGGCATGCGCTTATGGTAGGGGTTCGGACCTCCTTGAATATGTCTGCTAGAATTTTTACAATAAGTTTATATGTCACGTTACAACATGAGATAGATCGACAATATGGGGGAGAAGAAGGGTTGTCAATCTTTAGGATTAGACATAGGTAAGTGTTGGTGAGTTCTTTCAACATTTTTTGGTTTTTCAAAAATTTTCAACACGTGCTCCACTACAAAACTACCTACAATATCCTAAGTATTTTGAAAAAAAGTAGGCATTAATGTCATTTAATCCAGGTGCCTTATTTGGCTTAAAGCTGAAAACTACCTCCCTTGTATCATCCTGGGAAACTGGTCTAGAGCGGAGAGAGGTGGCTTCTTCCTGAAGGTCATCTTAAATGAATTCCCTGATTTCTGGTATAGTAGAGGAGGTTGTCATAGAGGTTCCTAAAATATTTAGGTAGAATGTGTAAGCTACCTCCTTCATAGTCTATTGGTCTATACAATATTTCTTTCCCTATTTATGAGTGCTTTGATGTTGTTGATATTCCTTTGTGCATAATAGTATTGAGGAAAAAAGGGTACATTTGTCCCCCTCTTTTAGCCATTATATTATTGCCTTCTGCTTAAGATAGAAATTATGGATGGATATGGCATGGGTGTATTGTTTAATAGCTATCTCCTCTTATATAATTTAGCTTAGAGGAATTATAGCTAGGATTTTGAAGTTTTTAGGAGAGATTCAGAACCTAGACATTAGCTAGATTTTAGTAGTTTAAGTTCCATCTTCACCCTTTTAAGTTTGGTAACCAGCTGAAATTTTCTATAACTAAAGATATTTTCATTCATCGCTTTTCTAACTACCTCCTAAAAGCTATCTAACTAGAGCATGAGATTATAGAATCTAAAGGGGGATCAATGTGAATAAGAGTTATTTATACCTTTAACTCTAAGATAGAATGGTCTGAACACATGGGAGGGCCAAACAGAGTATAGCTAGAGGGGAATTCGTTTAGCCATATATAATTAGCTAATATTATTGTCCAACTTTTTCTTCATAAAACTGAATCTAGCCTGCTTGTTTAACTAGGTCAAGTATTGGCCTATATAATTTAGGTTTGTAACACCAATAAAGTCAACTGTTGTTGCCAATTTATTTCCATTTGTGTTCCTACTAATGGACAAGCCTTTTGCCTCTTCTAGGTTTAAGATAAAGTTGAAATCACCCCAAAAAACTATGGTAATTTGGGTGTGCTATGAATTTTACTTAAATCACCCCATAGACTATTCGTTTGGAAGCTTAGATTAGAGGCATAGATGATTGACATTAGGAATGGATTGACTTGATAGTTGGGCGCACATTGTAGGTGGATTCTAGTAACTAATATTGAAGAGGGATCAAAACCAACTATTATTCTTCCATTGTAATGATGAGAGTGGTTGTTTAAGATGCCCCATTTACTAATTAAAAAATTGAATTCTTCATTCATCTTGGAGGATTTATTTTAGTCTCTAAAAGACCAAACAAAATGGGTTTCTTTTCCTTTATTGTATATTTGAGGCTTTGTTCTTTTAGGACTATTAAGTCCTATAATATTTTAAAATGAAATATTCATGAACAAGAGATGGGGGAAAGTCACCTTTTTCTTTTTTTTTCTTTTCTAGAATTACAACTTCCCTTCAGTTTAATAAGTAAGGTTGGGTTGAAATAAAAGCTTCATCATAGGGGATCCTTTTAATTTCATTATTGTCTACTTCCAAACTAGGGTTTGAGCATGGGGTTGGCATGGGGGGTCTCTCTTTTGAGAGATTTTCCTTTGATTATCTACTTCCTAAATTGCATTTAGTGTACTTTTTACAGTTATAGAGAATGTTTTGTTTTCTTTTTTTATGACATGAATCTTTTTTAGTGCAGGAATTGAAACATTCCTTTCCATATGATTCTTCTTTTCTATAGTATCATTTGCTACTGAAAGTTGAGATTCTTCTGTGTGACTGGGTATCATTTCCTCTCCTTGAAGTCTTATTACCTCGATATAAGAGCTAGTTTTGAAAATTTTACCTGTAGGCTTCAATATCCTATTTATTAGAGGTTTTTAGCTGAAAGTTACTTAGATAACATGATCCACTAACTCACTTTGTTTAAATAACTTCTTGATGATTAGAGAAGAGGATAGTTCTTAGTCTCTAGACACCTCAATACATAACCTTAAAAAACATATTCTTTGTAATCTTATTGTAGGAGAGTCCATATAAATAGGTTTACCAAGTGTTCTTACCAAAAAACTCAGACCTTTTTCTATCCAGTAGTTTAGGGGGAGACGGTGGAAATTAATCTAGCTAGTTCTTACCTTATTTTTGTCAAATCTCATACTTGGTTTTTATCTCATCAGGAGGAGAGGTTTACCTGTGACGTGCCAAGGTCCCTGCTTTATAATAGTAGAAAGGTCAGAGTCTTTGGATAACCTAAAGATGAAGCTATTATCCTTCCCTAATAAAGTTTTCACTAAACTAGATTTTTCGCATTTGACAGCAACTCAAACTCTAACTTGTGGATAAGAGGCTTTTTTTTTTCCGGAAAGAATTCGACCAGTATTGAAGACTAATTGTTGGCTTCTGCTTTGAGCAAACCATCTTAGGCATAAACCACTCCATCCTCTAAGGAAACAAACAGAAAATGGGTAAGTTTCAGGCATGCCTCCAATTATTTAATACTGCTCCAAGGTTTGGATTGTCTTGTTTTGGACCAAACCTAATGAAGGGAGAGGTTAAGGTTGAAAGATATAAGCTATAGATGGAGGGAGTTGTAACGGTACAGGAGGTTTGTCTTTCTATTAGGTGGTGCAGAAGAAGGAGAGGGTTGAGCAAGAAGAGGAGGAGTTAGAGGGTAAAGTCTGGGGGAAGTTGGGAAATCATCTTATGTGCACTCAAAGACTAAATCTTGACAAGGAATTTCTAAATTAGTAATAAAGGAAGGAGGGAAAAGGAGAAAAGGACAGCTTAAAAAATAGTTGCTATAAGTAGTAATTTAGGGGTAAGAGAATTGTGAGGTCCTTAAACTACCCTTAAGGGATATCAGGTCAGAAGGAGAGAAGGGAGGGGTTGGAAGCAACAAGGTGGAGTGAGGAAAGGAGGAAGGATGTAGATGAACAAAGAATAAGAACAAAAATCAAAGAACAATGGAGGACATGATTAGAGAAAAATGAAGACAAGGGTGGAAAGAGTTAATAAGGCTGATAGGTAAAGAAGGCTGAGAATGTAAAAGTGAAGGTGAAAAGGAGGTAAAAGGAAGATAAAGATTCTCTTTCTTCCCATCTCTAACCCAAATACAATTACATTGTTTATTTTTTACTTTTTATTTTTATTAACTACTTACGTATAATTTTTAGTTATTTATGAATATTTTTCATATATATTTTTATCGTTAATACACATAACAGAAATTAGCATGTACTTGAAAAATTGTGATTAGCTTTAAATTGATTAAAATATTCTCCATAATTAAAAACATAGGGAGAGACTACTGGTGTAGTCCTAAAGTGAGCAAAGTTCATATTGACTAAGAAAGATAAATTCCTAGATTCCTTTTCTTATAACACAATGTTTTTGCTCAAGTTGTAACAGTATGTGATACCATCTTATGTAAAATAAAAAAAACAAAATAATAAATAAAAAAGAAACAAAGGGAGAGGTAATGTAACTAGAAAGAGAGAAAGATAGAGAAGATTGAGAAATGTTAAGAGAAAGAAAAGATATGATTTGGAAATATTTGTTAGTTTAATGTTCGTTGACAGTTATCATTAGGTATTTATATTTTTCATATGGAAAAAGTAAAAAAGTAAAAAGTAAAAAAGTATGACAATAATAAAATATAATAGTGATTCCTAATAGTTAAGTTGGTGACACCATTTTATAATTTTTCCAAACTATTTTGATACTTGTCTTTTTCTTGTTGTCATTTAGCATATAACAATATCATCCCTCCTTACAGAACCTTGTCCATAAGGTTCAAATAAGGGTAATATCCTTGAAAATGGAACAAGAATTCCTAGGTTAGTATGGTTATCAAGACTCTGCCACATCATTTGTGCTTGGATGGTAGCCCTCCGTTATCTTTTTACTATTCTATATTCCAAAATGAAAGCTATTTGTTTCTTCAACTATGAAAAGTAAAGAAATTATGTATAAAAGAATTTAGAGGGAATTCTAACCTGCAAGCAATAGGTCTAACCCTATTAATGACATTGAATGCCCCATAAAATCTAGGGGATAATTTGTGGTTGGAACGCTTAGTTAGGGTTTCTTGCCTATATGTTAAAGTTTGGCATACACCATATCTCTTATATGGAATTCCTTATCTATCTTCTTTTTGTTTGCTTGTTATTTCTTTTTTTTTTGAACCCTTTGTAAATGTTGCCTCCCTATCTAGTAAGAGGATACCAACCACCAACAACTTAAAATCCTTTGCAAAATAAGGAACATGGATTAGGGGAGGGTAACCATATAATACCTTAAATGGTAGGTAGTAAGGGTTGAATGATGATTGGTGTTATACAATCATTTATCTAATAGGAACCATTGGAAACATTTATTGGGATAATCATTTGTCATACACCATAGATAAATTTATAAGGAATGATTAAAGACTTTGGCTTGACCATCCATTTGGGGATGGTAACCCAAGGACAAATGTAACCTTACTTCCTGAATTTTGTAGAATTATTTCAAAAACTGACTTGAAAACATGCATTGTAACATCCCATCACCGATGGGAAGGGCAAAATGGTAAATTGGATTGGGTTATGAATGTGTAAACGTATCTCGGCGTGGTCATGCCTAGTATGGCCTCCATAAATGCATAAATTATAATTTTTGTAAATGCACATGATTGTATATGCATTCATGACATTTCCCAACATATGTGTTTATTGTGAAAAATGTGTTATTTGTGTTTGAAAAATAACTTGGAGTGAATTTTTGTGCATTTTCTATTTTTGTGGACTTTTAGAAAATTTTCTGGAATTTTTCGGAGAAAATTTCCGGAACGGAAAAATTGATAAGTGACAGACCGATTGGGTTTCCGGTACCGAAAATGATTGTTCAATGGCACTGGAACATTTGATACATGATTTTGGAATTTATTACTTTGAGCCATTGAAATTTGGAGACAAATTGGACTAGAAATTAAATTGAAATTGGAAAGAACCTTAAGAGTGTTTTAGAATAAGAGAAGTGGCAAGTGACACATGTCACTTGCCTACTAAAGCACCAAATTAGTGGTTATCTAAAGTATATAAATATCTTAGC
>JANIJH010000006.1:30597753-30610982 GCA_024520975.1 Erythroxylum areolatum
CTGTCATCGGGATAGAACAGTTTTTTCTATTTTGTCTACCACAACCAAACATCTCACTGTCTTTAATTTTTATTCTGTTCCATTTTCAAATTTCTGTCTCGTTCTGTCTTTGCTTTCTGAAGACAGTAACAAAACGCAGCGTTAATGTAATATGCCAATGCTGTACAAGCTTATCATGCAGGACATAAGTGGCTTTGAGGCGACTTGTTGTGACCTTTTAGGGTAATCTGTGCAATGTTGAATGGTTGTTACCCTAACTTGTTGGCATTGTGGTCTATAGCCCTGCTACTTCTCTGGCATGCAAAATCATATTCCTTAATAAATGGTTTTATGATCTCTAATTATTGTGATTGATTCCCGATCTTGTCGTAAGCCTACTTTCTCAATTTACTTTGTTCGAATGTAGGTGCATTCCAAGCCTCTTAATTATTCTAAGTGGCATATGGTCATGCCATCCTAGTTGATCTCTATACATCATCCCCTCCATCTAATTTAATCCAAGCATCTCCCGATATTGGCCCGCTGGGTCTCAAAAAATTTCAAAATAAAACTAAATTAAAATTTTGATAAATCAATACCTTAACGTCACATAAGCGTGCAAAAGGGTTAGTTTCCAAGAATCAATTTTCCTAACTAAAGTCATGAAACTACGACCAAACCAAATAAATCGCTTAGCTTTCCGGCTTCTCATGCTGGAAACATTGTGAGAGAGATTGAAAGTAGTACATTAGCATGCCGTATTTTACTGGAGATACATTTTGTCTAATTTGAATGCTAAATACCGATACTTTATTGTAATGAGTGGTTATACGTACAAAATCACGAGGCTTCCCGTTGCAAGGATTGCATTCAAAAGAACTCGAGTCAATCCCATGGAAATTACTTGAAGTAGCTTCATGCCACATGCCTAAAATTCAGGAAGCAAAAGTCATGTTGCACGCCTGATCCATTTTTACCAAGGAATATCAACGCGGTTTAAATAAAAGATGATGTTATTTTATCTTATTTCATGTCTAGTTACCAATTATATAAGAGAATTCCATGGACTTTCGTTCGAAGACTCATCGGTGTTCGTTCTCAAAATATAAACAAATCTGGTAAGTCCTTTTCTAAGGAATCTATCTTTTTAAAGACTTCAAGTATTTGAACATCAAAGTCTTGATAGGAACACATGGATATCTTCGGGTATTCCGAGGTACATGCACGTACTACAATTATATTCAGCTTATATATTCACAAAGTTATAACAAGGGTCGCTTAAGTTAAAGAAACTCTAATTTTAAGAGTGATAAGAAAAGGGGATATATGGACACAGCAGTAGAGATTTCAGGATCGTCATCAGCTCAATTTGGTGCAAGTTTCAGGGATGGGTCATCTGCGAGGTATTCCAATGCTGCAGAAACAGAAGACGAGCTTGAGTTACAGTGGGCAGCCGTTGAGAGGCTTCCCACATTTAGGAGGCTCAGGACATCGTTGTTTGATAGTGAAGGCGATCCAAACGGTGGTCAAGGAAAGAACTTGATAGATGTTACTGAGCTTGGTGCAATGGAGAGGAGGTTCATTGTTGACAAGCTGATTAGCCATATCGAGGAAGACAACCGGCGACTGTTGCTGAAGATGAGAAAGCGCATGGACAAGTAAGACTTAGTTACATATTCCTTTATCTGTATTTGACCATTTGTTAAGTAATATAATTTTGAGCTGCTCCCTGTATCTACCTCCTCCGTTCTTTGCTAAACTACAAGAACACTCACAGAATCTGTTAAAGTTCCACAGTTATCTGACTATACATGATAAGTTTCTAAAGATTTACATAGTTTCGCAACACTGCAACTAAGATTTTCCGTAAATATAGTCAACTGTATACTCGGACACAAAGCAGCTAACAAAAGTTAATCAAAACGTGGACAAATGTGTGATTGAATGTGCCAAAAGTTGCGAATCTCCGAAAAGCTTTTGGTTTGGTCAATGCACCATTTTAGAGAGCTTTTACATGGAATTGCGTAACTAATCACATCAAATCTTTTTTAAAAATAGCTTAATCACAACTTGTGTACATCTCTCTTTAATAAAGAAAGACCTTTAATGCTTACATACGAATAGTCGGTCTGTATATTCAACTATACATATATAATTGTTGAAAGCAATCATCTAAATAAATATGTCAGGTACCCCTTTATATTATATTCTTTCTTCATCACTTATTAGAATTTTAGTAGGTATAAAATACCCTTTATTGACTTATATGTCTTATCCAATTTTGTTTCTGACACTAATATTTCTTCATAATGATTTTAATATGTAATTTAAACAATAAAACCACATAAGATATTAAAATTAAATTAGATTATTTTGTGATTTAAAACAATATTTTAGAAAGCATTCACACAGGAAACAAACTAATGGAAAAATAGAACATTATTGTGCTTTGTGCCTAAATTATTTAAGAAAAGACTTTAGATAATGTAAAATCAAGTAAACGTACAAGTGCACATAGAATGTTGTAGTATCATGGAGCTTGCCTTTCAGCTGAAGATACATATGTTAATCAGTTTTTAGTAATTTTTGCTAGTAGTTGAGCCTAATACCACTGGTATATGAGTGTCAAAGTTCTCCAAGTGTTTACATGTAAAATTATTGGCAGTTCCATATAGAGTACGGGAATCATGGCCGCTACTGCTCTCCCACCATTTGAACTAAACAAGAGATGGAATATGTTGGTTGGTTTCCCAATTAGTTCACAGAAACCATCCAACACAACATAAACATGTGCAAAATTAGGGACACAGTGCTCATCGTTTGACATTTACGCCTCTGAAATAATTAAAGAGAAGTTATACGAGAGTTGCCGTCTTAATTAACTGAACTATCGGACCGTTGCAACCTTCTTTGTGATTCCTGATGTAGGGTTGGTGTGAAATTTCCCACTGTGGAAGTCAAATTCAACAACCTGAGTATAGAAGCAGATTGCGAAGTAGTTCATGGCAAGCCTCTTCCTACTTTGTGGAATTCCTTTAAAAGTCTGTTATCTGTGAGTGAACTGCCTTTTCCCCCTATGTCAACTTGTTTGACTGGAGAATATGTTGACAATTTCTCGTTGCTTGGTACGCCTATGAGCAGGTTTTTACAAAACTATCACAGTGCAAATCTCAGAAGGCAAGACTTCGCATCGTTAAAGGTGTGAGTGGCATAATTAAACCTTCCAGGTAATGATATAGAACATTTATGCTTGAAATGACATACAGATTATGTTTACTCATAAATGTAATTGGTGGTTCAGGATGACCTTGCTGCTAGGCCCTCCAGGGTCAGGGAAAACCACTTTGCTGAAGGCCCTTGCTGGGAAACTAGATAGTTCTCTCAAGGTAATTAACTGCCTTACATAAAATTCTGCAGTTTCTTGCCATGACAGTTCGGTGACATAAACAATCATGCATTAACAAAATCGGACATGAAAGAGTGTTGCATCCCAAATGTGCTTATATCATGTATGCTTGCAGATTACAATCAATTCACATTAATACGTTATGTCCATCGAAAATGAGTATAAACCTAGAAACTCAGACAAGTTTCTTAGACGAACAACGTGGAGCAGTCATTTACCGTAAAAACGACGTTTAAGTTCCTAATGATCAGTAATAACTTTGGAAATTGTTACAGGTCAAAGGAGAGATATATTACAATGGGCGAAAAGTTGAAAATCTTATGCCTCAGGACACATCGGCTTATATTAGCCAGTATGACTTGCACACTCCTGAGATGACTGTGAGGGAAACGATTGATTTTTCAGCCCGCTGCCAAGGTGTTGAAAGCAAGACAGGTAGTTGATCTTGATATAATCAGTTCTTGTGTAGCTTCCATTACATTAGTGATGTAACAAAATCCCTTCCATTTGCGAAGAGATCATGATGGAAGTCATTCGAAGGGAGAAGCAGGAAGGAATCGTCCCAGAACCAGATATTGATACATTTATGAAGGTAAAAGTTACATTTTATCAGATTTTAAAATGTTGACTTAAACTAACTTGTGATTGCTCTCAGGCAACGTCGATTAGTGGACTAGAAAGAACCCTCCAAACAGATTATACATTGAAGGTAATCTTCAGGGTAAACTGTAGACAAAATCGCAAAGTTCTTGTCTGATGGAAAGAGATGTCTGTCACATTCTTCTATGATTTCTTACTTGATTTATTTTCCTCAGATATTAGGACTGGATATCTGTGCTGACACAATTGTTGGGGATGCCATGAGAAGAGGAATATCAGGTGGCCAGAAAAGAAGGCTTGCTACAGGTGAGTGAATTCGTTTGGATGAATAGTCTTGGTTACACGGTACTTCCCTGTTTATCCAAGAATTTTGATAGTAACTAGATGGAAACAAAAGAAAAAGAGACATCAATACAAGTGAAGTACCACAATTTGATAAGGAAAAGGATAAGGAACATGCTGCGGCCAGAATAAAGACCTATATGCCCAATGTTCCAGAATTTAAAAAAAAAAGTTTTAGAAATGTCTTCTTTGGCATGGCCTTCGAACTGCACAGAATATCTGAGTTTTGGGTTAGTCCCTAACACACATTTAAAATTCAAATATAGAATGGTAAATACAGAAAGTACCATTTAAATAATTCTTATGATGATTGCATAGTTCTAGTATCATGTTTGGTAATCTATCGTCATTTCAACTATACCAACTTTCAAAATTTTACTCTTCCTCGTAGCGGAGATGATTGTTGGTCCAAAGAGAGCACTTTTCATGGATGAAATCTCCAATGGACTTGACACTTCCACCACGTTTCAGATCATTACATGTCTTCAGCAACTGGTTCATATAACAGATGCCACCGCATTGATTTCACTTCTTCAGCCAGCACCTGAAACATTTGATCTTTTTGATGACATCATGCTATATGCAGAAGGGAAAATTGTTTACCACGGCCCTAAAAGCGACATTCTGAAGTTCTTTGAAGATTGTGGTTTCAGGTGCCCGACAAGAAAAGGTGTTGCTGACTTCCTTCAAGAGGTACAACTTTACAAGGTCCTAGCTATATTATTTCGTATTGAAGTACAGAGAATTGTCTTTTCTCTCACCAGAAAGAAGTGCAGGTTATCTCTGAAAAAGACCAAATCCAGTACTGGTACAAAACCGAATCGTCATACAAGTACATATCAGTCAAAGAGTTCTCTCAGATGTTCAACGCATACTGTATAGGAAGACAACTCAATGAGGAGTTCTACACGGCAAACAACGATCGGTCCAAGCAAAACTATACATCTTACAGCAACAGCAGTAAATACTCCACAACAAAATGGGAGTTACTCAAAGCTTGCATGGACAGAGAAGTTTTACTTATGAAACGGAATTCATCTGTTTACACATTTAAATTTGTACAGGTGACTCATTTTCGACGAGTGATTCATTTCATAGTCAGCTCACCTGAAACGCCCCCAAAGGAAAATTAACTACTTTCCTGGTTGCAGCTTTTTGTGATTGCACTGATAACAATGACAGTATTTCTTCGTACAAGGATGGAAGTGGACTTGGAGCATGCCAATTACTTTCTGGGATCTTTGTTTTATGGTATAATGAGAATCATGCTCAATGGGATTGCAGAACTGACTATGACTGTTTCCAGACTTTCTGTTTTCTACAAGCAGAGAGACTTTAACTTTTACCCGGCATGGATATTCTCAATACCTTTTGCTGTCCTTAAGATTCCACTGTCTCTGGCGGAGTCTTTCGCTTGGACAGCTCTCACATATTATGTCATAGGATATGCCCCTGAGGTAGAAAGGTGAATACAGTCATTTCAACATCATCTCTCATTTCCCTGCCCCCTAATTCCTTAAGCTAAAGATGGAACTGCATAAAAAACTTGTGCGTGATATCAGACACTTTGTGAATATTTTACAACGCATAAGTTTATCTCCATCAAATCCTTCTTCCAGTTTTTAAGTTGTTAACTGTTGCAGGTTTCTCCGCCAAGTCCTCCTGTTTTTTGCTCTGCATCAAGCATCCTTGTCTTCGTTTCGCTTCATTGCTGCAATTTGTCAAAGAGAAGTGGCTGCAATTTTTCTTGGGAGCGTATTGATACTTATACTGCTGTTGTTCGGTGGTTTTGTCATCCCAGAAGGTAAGAGCCTCGGGAACTTGGGATAAATATTTACAAGCGAAGCATAACAAAGTTAATAGAAATTTTCTTTGACAGCCTCACTGCCCGCATGGTTGAGATGGGGATTTTGGGCTTCCATGGTATCTTATGCTGAAATTGGAGTATCAGTCAATGAATTCCTAGCTCCACGGTGGAAGAAGGTCAGCCAGGAAACATTAGAAATTCCAGCTCATACCATCGAAAACCCAAGAAACTATTCTTAGTTTTGTGTTGCTGCTGTTAGTACAGGTCATGTCAGGCAGCTCAACAGTTTCTGAAACTGCATTATCAAGCCATGGTTTAAATTTTGAGGACTACTATTACTGGCTTTCTCTCGGTGTGCTATTTGGATCTGCAGTATTGCTCAACATAGGGTTTGTCCTAGCTTTGACTTTCATGAAGTGTGAGTTTCTTTTCCTCGTTTCATGGTTAATCAACATATCAACTAATTGGACTTCTAATTTACAAATTTTCCCTTTAAATGATCTTGACTTTAGCTCCAGGAACACATAAGCTCATTGTTTCTTATGAAAAGCTCCATCAGCTACAAAATGATGAAGGGATCAATGGTGGCAGGGATATTGATAAGAAGCCTCAACCTACTACACCATCATTGACAAGGGCAATTTCAACAGAAACCGGTTAGACGTTGTTAATATTGTACTTTGCACATGAGAAATAGCAAGTCTCACAATGTGCATTTCAAAAAGTAGAAACTAACCCGTGATTACTGACAAAAATTTATGTGAATGCCATGCCAGATACACCAGCAAGGATGGCCCTACCCTTTGATCCTTTGATTCTAACATTTCAAAATGTTCAATATTCTGTTGAAACCCCACTGGTAATTGAATTATTCGTAAATGATGTCAATTCTGAATTACACATGTTTATCTATGCCTCTCCAATGCAGGAAATGAGAAAACAAGGCTTTACAGATAAAAGACTCCATCTTCTTCATGATATAACCGGAGCATTTAGACCAGGTGTTCTTACAGCTCTAATGGGAGTAAGTGGAGCTGGAAAAACCACTCTTATGGATGTACTTGCCGGCAGAAAAGTGAGCGGTTATATTGAAGGTGATATCAGGGTTGGAGGCTATCCAAAAATTCAAGAAGCATTTGCTAGAATATCAGGTTACTGTGAGCAGTCTGACATACATTCTCCACAAATAACTATTGAAGAATCATTGATCTTTTCAGCTTGGTTGCGTCTACCATCAGAAATTGAGCGAACTACGAAAGCAGTAAGATAACTGACTTGTATAGTAAACAGTTCAAACTTCTCTACTAAAAGACAATTCGATTAAGTATGAACTCATCTCTCAATTCTAGATAAGAAGGCTAATGATGATGTCTACTAAACTAGTATAGGTTCTTAGCAATGTTCTTGAGTGATACGACAGTACACGTATCATTACTAACCTGATTAACTTGATGAGAGGCTATATCTGGTAAGATCTGAAGTAAAAGAAAATAAGAAAAAGCCAGACCGTTTACCAAGAACTATGTCGGTTATTTAATTTTTCTTTTATACTAGTTACTTCAAACTATGCTTCATTAGCCATTTTCACATATATCCTCCATTGTGATAAAGCATGCGAGTTAGACATAGTAAGCAGAGACTTGTTAAGTATATGATCAAGAGATAAAAAGCCTTCGGATTATAGAAATAAGCTGAAGAAAGCGAGCATCAACACTATATGATGTAATATTCTGATATTGGAAAAAAAAATATGATTTTTGAGGTTAGGACAGACTTGTAAAAGTTTTAAATCTTGTAAAAAGACAGTAAACTGCCTGTGCAGAGTTGATAGTCAATAAACAAGGACCAATTTTATGCCCTGCAGGAATTTGTGAACGATGTAATTGAAAGAATTGAACTCGAGGGAATCAAAGACACACTAGTTGGACTTCCCGGAATAAGTGGATTATCAAATGAGCAGCGCAAGAGACTGACTATAGCGGTAGAACTGGTCTCCAATCCTTCTATTATATTCATGGATGAGCCAACAAGTGGTTTAGATGCCAGAGCAGCAGCAATTGTCATGCGTGCAGTGAAGAACGTTGCTAACACAGGGAGAACAGTAGTTTGCACCATCCACCAACCAAGTATAGATATATTTGAATCATTTGATGAGGTATTTAAACTGCAATACCGCGGTGCAATTAGTTTTCTTACTGGTTCATGATGTTTATCTGGTGCTGTGTAAGTCTCTTTCTGTTTTTAAAAACATATCTAACACTGAAGTGTTCAGGTCACAAACCGAATTTTCTGCAGGCATATTCTTTTTCATTTCTTGTATCAAAACTGTGGTAATTTTAACATAATGTCTAATCTCTAATGCTGTTATATGATCCAAGATATCAATATGTAAATGGAGATTGAGTGACACTTAATAGTGGCATTGGAAGCTAATAATGATTAGTCTGAGATAAGTGTTCAAGACTTGTGTTCCAGATATTGAAATGATTAGTCTGGGATAACAAGATTTGTGTTCCAGATAGTCAACTCAGGGAGCAGGCTACTTCAATTTGAGCAATCACTAGGGATATACAGTATCTTTAGACATGTCTGAATCGAACAACTTAGATTTAGATTTTCCAGTACAAGATAGACCGTAAATTTTGTATTCCTTGAGATTTGGACAAAAAAAAGGTCCCCAGATACTTGTAGGTAAGATGCCATTACTTAATTTTCATTAGATGCATGTATGACTTCAAGTTTACTTGTGCAGTTGATTCTGATGAAAAAGGGTGGGCAGATAATTTACTCAGGACCTTTGGGTGAGCACTCAATGGAACTTATTAATTATTTCGAGGTAAGTTTGCAAATTTAGAATGGGAAACCGGAATCAAAATATGGAGGATGCTAATGGGTTAATACATTATCTGGGTACTTAATTTCTCTTTCACCGTCTCTAATTTCAATTCACAGCAAATACCTGGAGTACCAAGGATCAAAGGAAACTATAATCCAGCAACCTGGATGTTGGAAGTAACCTCAGCAGCTTTAGAAGCACAGCTTGGTCTAGATTTCAGTCGAGTTTACAAGGAGTCCCCTCTATGCATGTAAGTAACAAGCAGAAACCTAAATATTCATGAAACATTAGATGTATGATAATTTATGTTTTGGGAGTTTGAATGAAGGGAAAATTTAGAAGCAGTTCAACGACTGAGTGAGGCTCCTGCGGGGTCATCAGAAATCCATTTCCCAACGCGTTATCCATGTAATTCATGGGAACAGTTTGAAGCGTGCATCTGGAAGCAAAACCTATCCTATTGGAGAAGTCCAGCATATAACTTCACCCGACTCATGTTGACAATTATATCATCCATATTGCTGGCAGTACTCATGTGGCAGAAGGGGCAGAAAATGTAAGTCAACTGTCCACATCACAATAGGTCAGATTGGCAGAACCAACCAACTATTAACAGACATATATATATATATATATATATATATTTCTTTCTCTGCAGATATAGCGAACAGGATTTGATCAACATAATATCCTCAGTCTACGTGTTGTTACAAAATTTAGCAGTGTACAATAGTTCAGTAGCTATACCAGTTGTTGCAACCGAGCGCACAGTTCTCTACCGTGAGCGGTTTGCTGGAATGTACTCTTCATGGGCATACTCAATTGCAAAGGTCAAACTGAAATAGTGATACTGACAGTTTAATTTTGTGTCGTGCATACCGCATCACAACATGATGAGTCTAGTTTTTTGCAGGTGACAATAGAGCTTCCTTACGTGTTTTTGGAAGCACTCTTCTTTCTGGTAATGACATATCCTGCAATTGGGTTTTACGGCTCTGCAACCAAGGTGCTGTGGTTCTTTTATGCAACATTCTGTATGTTGCTCTACTACACCTACCTAGGGATGCTCATGGTGTCAATAAGTCCCAATGCAAAACTAGCAACCATCTTGGCTGCGGCTTCCTTCACCATTCTCAACTTATTTTCAGGCTTCCTCATCCCCGGACCGGTAGGGCATAGAATAACTGTTTGGGATTTACTTACCAGCAGTTTAATCTAGACAAAATATTTCTTTAGCCATAAATTGAACTCTGAAAAAACTCCAAACATTTTTCGTAGGCTATTCCAAAATGGTGGAGATGGTGCTACTGGATATCACCAACTTCATGGACACTAAATGCTCTCGTCACCCCACAATATGGAGATATTGGAGAACATATAACAGTTTTCGGGGAAACAAAGCCAATGAATTCGTTCCTTGAAAACTACTACGGTTACGATCATGCCAAATTACCCCTCATAGCCTTTCTGCAAGCGGCTTTTCCGGTTTTGTTCGCTTCTCTTTTTGCAATCGCCATTGCCAAACTTAATTTTCAAAGGAGGTGAAAACCTAAGTACGGTTGGGAATCTAAACTTAATATAGTCTGATAGTTAAAGAGTTTGCATTGGACAGAATTTAATACTGATTTAAGAGAGAAATTGAAAGATCAAATGTTGGTCATTTTGGGTGTGTATCCTATGGATTTAAAGCTCTTTAAGATTAATTCTAGTGAAGGTTTAAAGTCATTTGGACTTCTCTTTAAAAAGTTATAACTGTTCTAGTGAAGGATGATTAGAATTAACTATGTTGTTTAAAATTTTATTATTTATCGTTCTATGAATTTCTAGAGTCTTCATATGATATTTTAGGCTTTATAAGGAGTTGTAATTAGTTGTTATTGTAACTAATCTAAAGAGTTGATAATACCAAAAAGCTTGTTTGTTATTATTCTCTTCTTTCTACTTCAAAAGTGTCTAATACACTATCAGATTCTAACAAATTGGCATCAGAGTCGTGATAACTTCCAACATGATGCCACTCGGACAAATTCCATTATCACGCCTTATGAAGAATAACTATGACAATTGGAGTATACAAATTAAGAAATTGCTTGGTGCGCAAGATGTGTCGGATATAGTCGATAATGGCTACGATGAACCAGCAACAATAGATAATATGTCGGCGAATTAGATAAAGACATTGAAAGAGACCCGTATGAAAGATAAAACCACACTTTACATCCCCTTTTAAGCAATTGATGAGTCAAGTTTTGAGAAGATCATTAGTGCGACAACATTAAAAGAGTCATAGGAGATTCTTGAAAAAGCATACAAAGGTGTGGACTGAAACAAGTTCATCTACAATTACTTTGAAGTGAGTTTGAATTTTTAAAAATGAAAGAGTCGGAATGCATGTCTGATTATATTACAAGGGTACAAATAGTGGTGAATCAACTCAAAAGAAATGGTGAGGTGATGAGTGATGGTCGAGTAGTATAGAAAATATTAAGGTCCTTAACTGAAATTTTTGAGAATACAGTGTGTACAATAGAAGAGTCTAAAAACTTGTCGGAGTTGACCATAGATGAGCTCTCAAGTTCCTTGGAGGCTTATGAACAAAGAAAGACAAAAAAGAAATAAGAGATGTTGGAGGAAGCATTTCAAGCTAAGGGGACACTATAAAAAGAGAAGTCAGACAACCACAGTAGAGGCCTTGATAGAGGTCGTGGTGGCTATAAAGACTGAGGTAGAAGTTGCGACAAAGGCCATGGTAGAGAACAAGAATGGCAAGAGAATAAGGATGATAACAATCAACGAAACTTGTACGACGGAGGTTGAGGTCGAGGAAGAGGAAGATCAAGTAAGTACGATGTTGAATGTTATAATTGTAAAATTTATGGCCATTATATAGCAGAATGTTATTTCAACAAGAAGAGAAATGAGAATGAGAAAAGAGGATAAAACTGTAGGTGATGGTGTATTGTTGCTAGTAAGCAAGGAGGTGGACCCTAATAATGATTTGGTATAGTACTTAGACATTGGTATAAACAACCATATGTGTGGTTATAAGCATATGTTTACTGAAATAGGAGAGATTGTGGATGGCCTTGTATCATCTGGAGATGCCTTAAAAGTGAAAGTCAAGGGGCAAGGTGAAATTCTTATTCAATGTAAAGATGGAAATGAAAGGTTTATTCCTAATGTTTATTATGTCTAGGATATAAGGAGCAATATTTTGAGTTTTAATTGTTGGAGCGTGGTTAGATAATTTTTATGAAAGACTGAATGCTTTATTTGAGGTACTAAAATAATTAGTTGTTAGCCTAGGTAGAAATAACCAAAAACTGAATGTTTAAGTTGAATTTGGTTGTTGTATAAGCAAGATGTTTAAAGGTTTATGTAGAGGATAAAACTTGGTCGTCGCATTTGCGGTTTGGGCACCTTAATTTTAGTGGTTTGAAACAATTAGCAAATAAAAGAATGGTGAATGGTATACCAAACAAAGACGATTATGATAAATTTTGTGAAGGTTATGTGTTAGGAAAACTTCCTAAGAGTTCTTTTCCCAAAAGAAGCAAGATATCATGTGAAGAAGGTGCTTGAATAGGTTCATACCGATATTTGTGGTCCAATAACTCCTACTCTCTTAGTAAGCATTGTTACTTTATTATCTTTATTGATGATTATTCCCCAAGAACTTGGGTTTATTTTTTAAAGGAAAAATTGGAAGCATTTTTTTGTGTAAAAAAATGTAAGGTGCTTGTTGAAAAGTTGAGTGGTGAGCGCATAAAGGCTTTGAGGTCCGATAGAGGTGGTGAATTTATATTAAAAAATTTGTAAATTTTAGTGAAGAGAATGACATTAGAATATTCTTAGCAGCTCTTTATTCACCTCAACAAAATGAAGTAGCAAAGATAAAGAATACAATTATAATCGACATGGTTTGAAGCATGCTAAAGAGTAAAAACATGCTGAAGGAATTTTGGGTTGAAGTGGTAAGATGTGTAGTGTATTTGCAGAATCATTATCCAATGAAAAATTAGGAGAATGTTACCCCACAAGAAGCATGATATGGTTTTAAACCATCTGTGGCACATTTGAAAGAGTTTGGAAGTATGGCTTATGCTCACATTTCATATCAAAGGCGCATAAAGCTTGATGACAAAAACAAGAAGTTGATTTTTATTGGTAATCAGAAAGGTACAATGTAACATCCCACCCCCGACTGGAAGGGTAAAGTAGTAAATTGGCATAGGATGAGATTGATAGGGATTTCTTAG
>JANIJH010000006.1:30659978-30679428 GCA_024520975.1 Erythroxylum areolatum
TCATTTTCACTTACACCATACTATACTCAATTTAATCCTAATTTCTCCAATCATTGACATGCTAATTAAACTTTAAACAAAACGATTTATCTACAAAAATTCCATAATCAACTCAATTCATACTTAATGAAATCAAAACAAATTTGGAGCCCAACAGTTCATCGCGACGATCCTTAATGATTTCACCGCGACGAACACTAACTTCGCCGTAGCGATATTTAATGATTGCACCATGGCGAAACACTTACTTCGTCGCAGCGAACTTTGCCTAAAATGTCCTCATGACTTCAAGTTAATTGTTCCACTTTTGGCTATATGTCTTAAGGTTCTTGCAACGAAAATAGCAATTTGTAATATCAATTGTCATATAAATCAAGTGAGTGCAATTATCAACTAATCATGACAATTTGATCCTTAAATTACATTAATTCAAAACAAGCACTTTTAAGTCAAATCAAGCACAATATCTAACAAAAGGAGCCAAAAAGTGTAACAAAAACTATGAAGATATCCCTAAATAATGTAGAAAACTTGGGTTCAATCACCAATCTAAGCTTAAAGATCATTTTCGGTGGCTACTCATGTCACAACTCTCATTATCTTATTATGCATTCATGTAATAGAATGCATTACTCATATTTAATCAGTCATTCACAATTATCATTTGTCCTTAGTCCAGCATTCAACAATCATACTGAGTAAAAACATAGTTAGTCTAAATTCACATTCAAGGAGCACTTCAAATATTACAATCCTAATCACATTTTTCATTATACCTTCAGTGTCCGAAATCAACACAATCCAATTCACAATCATAAACAATTCAGAACATAATTTAGACAATCGAATAATTAAGTGAAGTAGTCTAGGTTACTCACAAATCCCTCCAGAAAGCTATTGCCTTAAAGTCCCAGAAATGTCTGGATGATGGTGCTCTAAATACTCCTTTATATCATGCAAAACACATTTACATATATCATATTTTTCACAATTGTATAAGTATTCATTTATGCATATTTATGTATATGAAATATGTACAATGCATGTTCAATGACAATCCCAAGTATCTTATCATTACTCTTGTCATAAAATCATTCATATATCAACATTCACATAAGATAATTTGTACGACGGGTTTGGACCATAATAAAACAATTTTAAACTCATTTCATAACCCAATTGATCACTCCAGAATTTTTTTAAAGCATACTTTTGGGTCCACTTTGCATGATCATTATGATGTGGAAAATGGAGCAATTTGGTAACACTTCCTACTAGAAAATTATTCTCCTATGTCTTAACTCTCTAATGATACCAAAATCATACAATTTGGTGTATTATTCTATGAGTTATGCTCAAAATACTACAGACTAAGTACATTTGAAATTTTGGTTAGTGCATGATCATGCACTCAAAGTTGTACAACTCATATCTCTCAATTCCAATATTTGAAAATTACGAACTTTGTACCAATTGAAAGCTAAAAGAATAATATACAACTTTTGTAAGACAAATTTGTTTGATTTGGCCTACACCAATAAAGTTTATTCGATAACCGTAGGACATGATTTCTATCAAGAGTATTGCTATAGCCTAAGCCAAGACTTAATTTCAAGCTAACTTTTAAGACCCCTAAAGACAAAATTTAAATTCAAATTCTTCTAATAAATTGTGTTCAAATGTCTCTAGTTAAATTTAAATTAAGAATCATCTCATTATGAAATCTACAAATCAAAATATAGCCAAAATACAGAAGCATGTTCAGTAAAAACATTCCAGTTATCAAATTCCATCATACCTCAACATTTTCATCCTAAACTCGTCAATCAATCTCTTCCAAATTACTTTAGATGGCTATAAATTTTTGTGGAGATAATGAACAATGTGTTATGAGTTTGTTGTTTCAAATCCCATATCATTTGGAGGTTCGGAGAAGAAGTTATAACAAAATAAATGAAGGATATTCAAAACAATCTTCTTTTAGTAAGCCTTCGAATCAACTCCTCTTCTCTTCTCCAAATTAACAAAACGTAGGTTTTTCTTCTTCTTTCATTTTTTTTTTCCAAATTTCAAACTCCTACCTTTTACAACTAACACATATTATGAATAAATCATCTTTTCTACTTCCATTTCAGCTCCAATCATTCACAAACATATCCAAAATCCCAGATTCAAACGTAAACATCAAAACAAATCACCATTCACGCATTTCATCATTTTTTTGTATTTTCATTTTCGGTACATTCTCCATTTTGTGCATCTTTATCACACTTTCAACAAACTTTCTAACCTACTAATTATCACTGAAATTGCTTCTTCCTACCCCATTTATGCACAAATCCATTTCCAAATACTCAAACATCATCAAAAGTCATTCACGATATCATAAAGTTTAAAGCTTACCTTACTTAGCTCAGCTAAATTTCCAGCAGTGACAGTGGACAAGAGATTTCAATAGATGAAGGAAAACGTGAATAAAGCTTACTTTGGCGTAAGAATCAACAACCAAATACTTAACCATAAGTAATCAACTGTTTCGATGTTAGATGAATAAAGAGAGAGCTTGGTGATAGGTGTTTTCAATGAAGAGTAACAAATGAGCTACAATAATTTTTTTCATAACACAAACATGACCACATGTATTAATAAAACATCTCCACTTGTCACCATTGCATGCAAGCCATTTTTCATATATATATATATATATATGCTGCTATATGTCACACACCCATTGGTCTTTTATGTCTAACATTTTTCATAGTCTAAAATATTCCAAATTTTCAAAATTGCTAAATTAATATTAATACACACCAATATAATTTTGATTCGGACCTTAGTTCATACCCTTGAAGGTCAAATAAAAATATAATCCAATGATTGCAATACAAGATGCAATCTCAGGTCCTCTCACTTAATCGGAACCTAAATGAATAGACCTAAGCTAACCTATATGTCATGAAATGCAAGCTACTTCGGTAAGAAAGGGGTTTTGATCTTTGGAAAACTCAACTGTATTAAATATAATTGTAAGAAAAATGTGTGGAATGTATTTTTGGAATTTTTGGAATGGAAAACGGAAAGATAAAGGCAAATGATCAAATAGGGATAGTATCCTCTTGAAAATGAGCTTTGGTTATCATAGTTCGAAATCAATTTTTGATGGGAGTGGATATCACTAAGTTTCAAATGGGTAAACCTTAAAGAAATTTTTAAGTCCAAGATCTTAATAAATGAACTCCATTTCTTAAGACCTTGTTAAATGCACTTGGTGTCTGTAGTGGGTAAGTCGATACAACAAGTCAATTTAGGATCTAGAATCAACTCAATATCAAACACAACTATGCAAGATGAAAGAGATTCAACAAGACCACAAATGGATATATATGAGACTTCATATATTTAAGCTCAAAGTTCTACATCAACAAATCTAAAACACACATTGAATATCCAACACTTGATTAAATTCTAATCAATAATGTTCAACTACAAATTACAAATCATAAACCTAGGAGTTCATAAATCATAGTTGAACATGGATTAAGCTACTTCCCTTTTAAGCCCATTGAACTCCAACCATTGCTTCATCTTCAAGAGGAGAGAGGTGCCTAGCTTTGCATAGCTCCAAGAGACTTCACAATCGAGAACCCACTAGAGACACCCATGATAGCTGCGTAAAGAGGATAGAATGTGTATATATGATGACGCTCCCCTGCTTTTGTAAGGTAGCTTAAAATAGGTTTTTATCCAAAAATGGGTTGTTGGATCGAGTTACATAGTTGGTTAATTTTCTAAAAATGGTCCGGGTCTGTGCCAGTTCGAATGCATCACCGCAGCAAGAGGATGAGTTCGTTGCGGCGAACTTTTCCTGAAATATTTCTTCAGTAAATTCTAGCTTTTGCCGAGGCATAAACGTTATCTTCGCCGAGGTGAACTTTTCCCTAAAGGTCTTTTAAAAAGATCTTCTGATTTTGCCACAGCAAAACATCAACATCGCTACGGTGAACTTGCCTGTTGCCCTTTGTTGACTTGTGACTTGTGCTATTGGTCTTCACTCCTTGGCTCTACTTCTTGAATCTCCTATAATGAAAAATAGTAGTTTGTAGTATCAATTATTCTAAAAAATCAATTTAGTGCAATTACTAATTATTTGTGACAATTTTAACCTCAAACTACATTAATTCAAAACAAGCACTCAAGAGTTAAATTAAGCAAAAAATATAAAAATAAGAGCCAAGAAGTATAATAAAAACCATGAAATTGTCACCAATTAATATAGGAAACTTGGGTTCAATCAAAATTCCCCCACACTTAGACCTTTGTACTGCTAGACAAAGTTTATAAAAGTCAAAGAGACACAAGTGTAAAAGAAAATTTTGACCATGTTTAAAAATGAGAGAATAGAATCAATAAGTTGCTTCCTCAGAAATCAACCCAAGTAGATTGAAAGACCTCTAAGAAAATAAACACTATAAGTATTTAATCCAAGAGATTGGGCAAAAGAGATTTCTCTCAAGGTAATATGTTTAATCTCTCAACTCACTTTTCTTAGGATAATTTCACTCTACAATCTACTTAGTCCATTCTCTTCCATAAGCTTATGATAATTCTACCTCTCCACTACAAGAACTATAATTTCGAGAATCAAGAGGACTTTTCAAGGTTGTAATATATGGAAGGCTAAAGGAAACGGATTGAATAGAAGAAGGAAAAATGAGTACATGCACCACAGTCATTTTTCTCATGAAACCAACACCAACTATGCGTAAGAAAATATTTACATAAACAACAAACATAATCTAACACATTTTTATAACTTTTCTCTTTTGAGAAAGCTTTTTTAAAGTCATTTTGGAACTTTTTCTTTCTTTTCTTTTGTATAGAAACCCTTTTTTTGTTTTTTATTTATGAACATCTTTAAATGGAGATGAGAAATTCATATTAATTGTGAAATATGCATGCATTCAAAAGATGGCTCAAAGGGGCTAGCAAAGGTTAAGTGTTTGGGTAAGTAGGGTTTTGAAAACAATGCCTCTATCATATTAACAAAATTTTAGTTCATTAAGCTTTGATCAAGATTTAAAACAAGTTCTAGAGAGATATGAAATTAAGCAGATATGCATAGAAATGAAAGAATTCAGGCCCAAATATCCTTCTAACAAGGTTAGTATCTCAATTAAGCAATCTCAAGGTTTAAAAACACATAACGCTACTCTCTTAATGCACGCTCACTTACTTCTCGTGAAAAAATTGAAAATGAAATTAACCAAAATCAACTATCAGTTAAAAACATAGATGGTGTTTTCAAAAACACATGGACAACTTCGAAAATTTTAAAATCCTCAAGACATAAGAGTGAAAAGAATCTAAGTTAGGAGAATTATTGAAATGAGGGAATTAAAACAGTTGCTTTTATGAAAAAGGATAACGTTGCTGCTACAAAACCAAGAGCTTGCCATGGCAAACCACAAATTCTTAAGTCGTCGTGACGAAAAATTGTAGAAACACTTGAAAATTGAAATTCACCTCAATTACCATGTTTAAAAATTTGCATAGGACACACAAATGAATTACACAAGCAATTAAATGGACAAAAATGATGCATAACGAAAAAATTGCCAAAATGGAATAACCTCCCTTACACTTAAACATTATATTGTCCTCAATATGAATAACAATTAAAACACCATGATGCAATGAAAAGTAAGTAGAAGGCTATTGAATAACAACATACTAGGAAAAGCACAATGAGAATTATATAAACAACCGACCATTAAGTTTGTACATAACAAAAATGTAACTGAGTATCCAATAGACTAAAAACTAAAACATAACTAACTAAAACAAAAAGAACAAATGAATCAAGCTACTCCATAGGAATATCATCCCGAGATCTGGAGGGACCTGCTCCCGATGTGCCAGTGCCGTTTAGGAGGTCATCTTCATCAGATGGTAACTAAAAGTGCAAATGTTCGATGAGCAATGCATCCACGCGCCTGTAATATCACCTATCCCAATTATATAAAGCCTCTCTCTCCTTCTGTCTGGCTATCTCCTGAAGGAGAGTGTCTTGAAAATGAGAGAAATTCGCATAATGTCTGTCGACTTTACTAGTAAGGGTCTGTAAAGTTATGAGCTCAGGAGCGTCCTGAGCTGGAGGATCATCCTCAACTAGTGTCGCAGTTGCAAAAGGTGCATCAATATCTTGAGCATGGGTGGAGGGATGAGGTGGGTGAATGGTAGGTTGTTTATGGTAGGTATACCTAAAGAGAGGGGCTGGGTCAAAATAGTTGTCAGTGTCCAATTTCAGGACATTGTGTGCTTAAAAAATGTCAGTGATGAGATGAGTAAAGGTGATGGCATTAGCGAATTTGGTGGTAGTGATGGAGTCATATGGGGCGGAGGCGATAACATCAGCTATGTCAACCAGGTGACCAGTCATTAGGAGGTAGATATGTAAGGATTGTTGTTTAGTTACATAGACAAGGTGGGTTGTTAGGACGATATTGTTGCAGACTAGATGGAGCCAAGGAAAAATTGTGGGTCGAAGATAAGATCTTTTAAGGTATAGTTGGTAATATCGGGGTTGATGCCATTCAGCACCCTTCGAATAACATCATCCGAAGGATAGTTGTGGATCAGCTAATCATAGTGGCAACGGAGAATGGGAGGAAGATTGAAATTTGCAGCGAATACTAGCGCTAATACGACAGAAGTTAACTTCTATGGTATTATGGAATCTGGCATATTTATAGAAATGGAAAACAAATTTATTGTTGCTTAATCACGATGTTTGACTAATCCTATAAGCTGTTAAGCAACAAGTTGTTGCACAAAGGGATTGCTAGGGGGAGCTCAGGGAAAGGATCACTCTTTGATAAAAAGCCTAGTGTCTACTTTTTGAGCAAGTTTCACAAATGTAAAACTATCAGAAGAATCGGAAACACTAGGAGAGCTAGGAGGGGCAGTAGGGCTACTACGGGTAGGGGAGTTTAACACGAGGCATTGTCCTGCAGAAATGTGCCCCAAAACATAACTAAACAAACGAGTGAAACGAAATATCCTAAACAAAATGAATCTAAAAGGAGAAATGGAAAAGAGAACAGGATTAAAAACTTAATTTACCCTAAATAATACAAAAGCTAAGAAAATTGAAGAGAAGAAAATACTTAAGAAGATTGAAGAAAAATGTGCAGAGAGCTGGAAGGAAGAGATTGGACAAGAAACTTGATGATGGTCATAGTGAAGAATGAGGGTGGAGACAAAGGACTTTTACTGCGACGAATGCTGAAAGTCGTTGCGGTGAACTTTATCCTAGTTGCAAAAACAACAAAATAGTGAGGTTTTGCTGCAGCGACATAAACTCACACCGTGGCAAAATTAACCCAAAAGGAATAAAGAAGAATGCTGGGAAGTTCACTGCGGTGAAATAAACCCAAGAGGAATAGAAAGAAATGAGGTATGTTCATCACAACGATGTACACTTTATGCCGTGGCGAAATTTACCCAAAAGAAACAGAAAAAAGTGTGAGGAACTTTCACTGCGACGATATGGAATCCACACCGTGGTGAAATTTTTTGGAGAACAACATAAAGCAAATAAGGTAAGTTCATCGCAACAATGAGGACTTCACACCACGACAAAGGTTACTCGAACGGAAAATCAAGCAAAGACAGAAATGAAAAACTTGACTCACAAACACAATCTGGCTACTCAGTACACTTAAAGATCATATACAAAGTCATAGGGCACCAAAATAGCTCAAGAAAATAAAGTGCAACACAAATAATCACATCAATTTCCTCAAACCTGAAGATGTATTATGCATTAAGCCAAAAAGCACAGTAAACATAAAACAGGAGAGGAATTATTGAATTGAAAACTGCTGAATAAACTAAAAGCTAGGCTAATGTCCTACTGAATTGGTTTCTCCCCCACATTTATTCAACAAACTAATACACCCAACCATGTCATAATCAGTCATAGAGCAAGAGTTAGTAAATAAATGAAGGGAAGAAATAACCTAATAATTACGGAGGTTCCCGATTCTCCTAGTGAACCTTCGCTAGATAGCTATGCTGGGGTGAGACAACTTCACCACTTGCCATATTAGTGTCAACCTCCTCAATTACAGATTCACCTGAAATAGTAACGGAAAACCCTTCTCCTAAAGGGTCATCATTTATAATCGAATAATTTAATGAGTACAGTGCAGAGCAAGAATAAACATTTTGTAGTTGAAATTCAGAACATGCATCATCAATAATGATATCAAGGTTGTTAACTCCTAAAAGCGAATAATCCTTATGAGGATGTTTCATTTCTTTGTACATGTTGAAGCACACTTGTTGATCTCCTACCTCTATGATGATAGTACCTTCTTTCATGTTAATCATAGTACTAGCAGTCCTTAAGAAGGGTCTACCGAGAATCAATGTAGTATCCTGCACAACTTCAAAAGACAAGTCAAGCACATAAAAGTCAGCTGGAAAGACCAAACCTTTTCCCTGGACTAAAATGTCCTCTATAATGCCCACTGGATGCCTAAGAGACCTATTGGCCAATTGTAGAACTACATATTTAGATTTTAGACTCTTGACTCCCAATGATGTGTAGACAGACTTAGGCATCTCATTAATGGCTGACCCTAGATCTAACAAGGCTCCTCCTATGGTAACTTTTCCTATGGTGCATGGGATGGTGAAAGATCCAGGATCTTGGCATTTTATTGGAATTTGGGGTTTGAACAATGAAGACACATTTAAGTTGACTTACACTCTTTCATTCAGTCTAAACTTCCTTTTGTTGGTGTACAAGTCTTTAAGATACTTAGCACACGTAGGAACCCTTTTCACAAGGTCAAGCAAAGGGATGCTGACTTCTACTCTACCAAACAAATCAATGATATCTTTCTCGTGTATAGTATCAGTCATCCTTTTACTAAGCAAATACGAATTAGGAAAAGGAAGGTCTTCAAGGTTTGCCACCTTGTCATTTGCTTCATGGGCTCCTTGCTTGCTTGATTTTAGGTTGGTTTTAGAATTCACTTCCTTGCTCGTTAAAGGTTTGGACTCCTTTTCAGTCAAAATTGCTCTCTCCTTGGAACGTTAAAACTTCTTGACTCTTTCATATGTTGAAGGCAATTCTCTACTCTCGATCTCCTCTTCATCTTTTCCCTCATCTTGATTGCTGAACCTCATTTGTTTCCTATTTAGGAGCGTTATGGCATTTGAACTCTTAGGGTTCATAACAGTATTGGAGGGGATAGTTCCACTGCTTCTTGCTTGATTCTCACTTATGTTGTTGGATAATTGAGTGACATAGGAGTTGATATTCTCAGCCTTTATCTCCCATTGCTCCATTCTCTTTTTTAGAGCATTAAATCGAGCAACATTTTTAGAAGAATCTTGTTGAATGAGAGAGGCTATTACATTGAATTGGTTGTTGTTCAAAATCCTTTCCTCCTTCATCAGTATGTTATGCAGAAGTTGATTTAGTGTGCTCCCTTAGTGGGACAGTCAGAGCTTGCTATTGGTTGTGGAACTAGTTTGTGGAAGTACCAGCTCCTCCACCTTGTTGAAATCTGTTTGGACCTCTTCCTTCTTTATTTCTCCAACTGAGCCTAGGATTTGCTTTCCATCCTTCATTAAAGGTGTTGGAATAGGGGTTCCATTTCTGATTGGGTCAACTTTGATACACAGCGGACACCTCTTCATAACGGCCTGTGTAGACACTAGATATGTGCATTACTGACCTATAAGTATCACAACTAGGTGCAGTAAGATCTATAGAAGGTGTTGAACGATGCACACTCATATTTTTCAGTTCCACAATGATGAAGGACAACTGTAAAGTCACTTTACTTTCCAAAGAGTCAACTTTAGACTATAAACTTTCCATTCTTCTAGATTGGGCTGTTGAAACTCCCAAATCATGTACACCTATGGTATCTCTAGCACTGTACTGTTGATGATTTAAAGCCATCTTGATCATATCCCATGCCTCCGAGGCTATGAGGTTAATCAAGGAACCTCCCAATGCCGCATCCAACATACCTTTATCTTACTTTTCAGCCCATCATAAAAATACTACACTAACTGTTCATCAGGTATTTGATAGTGAGGGCATCTAGACAACAAATCTTGGAAGCAGTTCCAATAGTCATAGAGGGACTCATCATAATCTTGATGTGCTGAATAGTTCTCCTTCCTCATTAATGAAGTTCTGGAGGCTGGAAAATATTTCTCCAAGAATTTCTTTCGCAGATTGCCTAACTATGTTAGGCATTTGCCACATATCTTGGGAGGCTCATATACCACTCCCGTGCTTTTCTCTCTAAGGATAGGTGAGAAACCTTCCATAGTACTTGATCAAGTGAAGCTCCCACCGGTTTTATACTCTAACAAATCATAGACAACGATTGCAACTGGATGTACGGATCTTCTCCTGTCAAGCCATGAAATTTAGGAAGAGAGTTAATAAGCAATCCTTTAACTTCAAATTTCACGTCAAAATTAGGGCAAGTAACAGTAAACGGATCATAATTCACATCGGAGGTAGTCGCTTCCCTAATGGTCCTCCTTCTTTAATTTATGTTATTCTTATCAACTCGCTCCTGCTCCCCATTACCTCCATTATCACCATTCTTAGGTTGATTAGCATTAAGGTTAGGATTTTGTAGAAAAGCTGGGTTCTCAGCGATTATCACTCCTAATGATTCACTCTCACTACTTGGCTGGCTAGAGTCTTCTTCAATAACTACCTTGCTTCTCTCTTTTTCTCTCCTCCTAATTTTTCTTAAACGTTTCTCAATTTCCAGGTAGAAAGGTAGAAGTTTGGCTTTTTAGGGCATGCATGGGAATAATTTAAATGAAAATAAAAGGTAACAAAATTTACTCACAAGCACACAAAGTTAAATAAAAAGATGAGATGTGATGCATGCAACTGTGTAAGTGTGTGAAAATATGTATGAAAGTATGTATGCAAGTAATGTATGTATGTATCGAAAAGTAATCAAAGAAATGTTCAAAACTATGTGGGTGCAAAAATGTTAAGTATGAAAAGTGCAAAAAAGTTCAGTATCCTTTTTGTTTGTGTTTTCAATTTTTTTTAATTGCAAAGGAAATGATATCATATACTATTGACAAGTATGAAGCTAAACTGTCTAGAATCCTATTTAAATAAAAGGCTCAGCAGCAAAATGACAAAAGCTAACCTAGAGAACCAATTTTTTGATTCCCTGGAAATAGCGCCATTTTGATTCGGACCTTAGTTCGTACCCTTAGAGGTCAAATAAAAAATATAATCCAAGGACTGCAATGTAGGATGCAACCTCAGGTCTCACTTAATCGGAACCTAAACAAATGGACCTAAGCTAACCTATATGTCATGAAATGCAAGCTAATTGGGTAAGGAGGGGTTTTTGATCTTTGGTAACCTCAATTGTATTAAATGGAATTGTAAGAAAAATTTGTAGAATGTATTTTAGGATTTTTGGGAATGGAAAATAGAAAGATAAAGGCAAATGATCAAATAGGGATAGTATCCTCTTGAAAATGAGCTTTTGCTGTCATAGTTTGAAATCAATTTTTGATGAGTGTGGAAGTCACTAAGTTTCAAATGGGTAAACCTTAAAGAATCCTTTAACTCCAAGATCTTAATCAATGAACTCCATTTCTTAAAACCTTATTAAATTCTTTTAGTGTGTGTAATGGGTAAGTCGATGCAATAAGTCGATTTGGGATATAGAATCAAATCAATATCAAACACAACTATGCAAGATGAAAGAGATTCAACATGACCACAAATATACATATATGAGACTTCATATATTTAAGCTCAAAGTTCTGCACCAACAAATGCAAACCACATATTGAATATCCAACACTTGATTAAAATCTAATCAAGAATGTTCAACTACAAATTACAAATCCTAAACCTAGGAGTTCATAAATCATAGCTGAACTGGATTAAGCTACTCCTGAACTCCAACCATTGTTACATCTTCAAGAGGGGAGAGGTGGCTAGCCACGTATAACTCCAAGAGACTTCATAACTGAGAACCAATCAACGGCACCTATGGTAGTAATCAACGGTGAAAGTGGAAGAAAATGTTATGGATGAGAGAAGACGATGGTGTGTTGCAAGAAGATGGAATGTGTATATGTGATGTGGTCTCCTTCCATTTGTAAGTTAGCCTAAAATAGGTTTTTCTCCAAAAACAGGTTGTTGGATCTCATTGCATAGTTGCTTAATTTGCCGAAAATGGCCCAGGTCTATGCCAGTTCAAATGCATCACCATAGCGAGAGGATGAGTTCGTCGCGGTGAACTTTTCCTGAAAGATTTCTTCAGTAAATTCTAGCTTTCACGCGGCGTAAACATTATCTTTGTCATGACGAACTTTTCCCAAAGGTTTCTTTAAAAGATCTTTTAATTTCGCACCAGTGAACTTGCCTATTGCCCTCGTTGACTTATTGACTTGTGCTCTTAGTCTTCACTCCTTGGCTCTAGTTCTTAGATCTCCTACCAGGAAAAATAGTAGTTTGTAGTATCAATTGTTCTAAAAAATCAATTTAGTGCAATTACTAATTATTTGTGACAATTTTACCTTCAAACTATATTAATTCAAAACAAGCACTCAAGAGTTAAATTAAGCACAAAATCTGAAAATAAGAGCCAAGAAGCATAATAAAAACCATGAAATTGTCACCAATTGATATAGGAAACTTGGGTTTAATCAAATTTTCAAGAACAATAAAATCCATAATTCAGATTTATAAACCAATTATACACCCAAAAAATGTCAATGAATGCATGTACAATCACTTTAATGTGCAAAACTCAATATTTACATTTATGTGTATGCCATATTTTACATAAGCATGAAATGCACTTTCTAATTTCTCAGTAATTTCTCATATGCACTTTTCTATCCTTAACATGGGTAATGGGATGTTGCAATTCTCTCTTCCTAAAAGAAATTTCATCTTTGAAATTATTACCTAACTGTTTGAATAGGTGGGGACATTGTCTCCTCATATGATCCTCCGTTTACTAAGTTGCTTCCTCATTCGAGTGATTTCTCTAAAGGGCTTTCGCCAATGGAATTACTCAGTTTCTCAACTACTTTTTCTTATAACCCACTATCTTGATTGGCTCTTCCACATAACTTAAATTACTAGTAACCTCAATTTCTTGAGCCAGTATCACATGTGTTGGATCAGATTTGTATCATCTTAACATACTCATATGGAATACATTATATAACTGAGACATTTCATTTAATAAAGCTAACTTATATGCCAACAGTCCTATCTTCTCAAGGATCTCATAAGGACCAATATACCTAGGGCTCAGCTTGCCCTTTTTACCAAATCTCAACACTCCTCGCCAAGGAGACACTCTTAGAAACACTTTATCTCCTACATTGTATTCCATATCCTTTATATTATGATCCACATAGATCTTTTGTCTATCTTGAGCCATTTTTATTTGACTTTAGATTAGTTTCACCTTATCCACAGTATCTTGTATTAGTTTTGGACCTTCAACCATTCTCAAGCCCTCTTCATCCAAATATAGAGGTAATCAACATTTCCTGCCTTACAATGCCTCATATGGTGCCATTCCGATACTACTATGATAGTGGTTGTTATATCTAAATTCAATCAATGTTACATACTGATCTCAAGCTCCTTGAAATCTAATGCACAAGCTCTGAGTATATCCTTAACAATCTTGAATGTCTTTTCACTCTATCCATCTATTTGAGGATAAAATGCAATACTGAAGTTTAACTTTGTGCCTATAGTTGACTACAAATGCTTCCAAAATGTCGAAGTGAATTTGGGATCTCTATCTGATGCAATGGACACTAGAATCCTATGTAATCTAACTACCTCATTCACATACCTCCGGGCTAATTGGTCTAGTGAGTTATTCTCTCTCACTTATAAGAAATGGGCTGACTTAGTCAATCGATCCACCATAAACCTTATAGCATCACCCTACCTAGTCTTAGGCAATCCCATAATGAAATTCGTAGTGATTCGTTCCCATTTCTACTCTAAAATAGGCAACGAATGTAGCTTCCTAACTGGAGCCTGATGCTCAGCCTCAACTTGTTGGCATCTTATACACATTTAGAAACATATTACGCGACTTGCTTCTTCATTCCAGGCCACCAGAAATGCTACTTCAGCGTGTTATATATCTTGGTGGTACCAGGATGCATAGCTTAGGCAGCCATATGAGCTTCCTCTAGAATTTATTTCCTCATATCATCTATATTAGGCATACATAATCTCTGTTTTAACCACAATGTTTCATTTTTCAATTCAAATTCAGAATCTGTATTTATCTTAAAAATTTTAACCAGTTTCACCATTTTAGGATCTTTAGTCTAAAGTCTTCTAGTTCAATCATGCAATATCAGTCTCAACTTTAGTGTGGCTACCAATGCTTCAATATGCTCTAGATTTAACTCCACATTTAAAGCTCTCAAATGAATTAAGTTCAGTAACCTCGATAACTGAATTTGAGCTATACTGTTATTAGACATTCGACTCAAAGCATCAGTCACCACATTAGCTTTTCCCAGATGATAGTCAATTGTAAAATCATAGTGTTTTAATAACTCTACCTATCTCCTCTGTCTCATGTTCAATTCTTTCTGACTTGACAAATACCTCAAACTTTTATGATCATTGTATATTTGGAAAGTCTCTTTATATAAATAATGTCTCCATATCTTTAGAGCAAAAACAACTACAGTAAGCTCCAAATCATATACAAAATAATTTATCTCATGAGACCTTATTTGTCTCGATGTATAGGTTATCACCTTGCCATAATGCATCAGTATACATCCCAATCCTTGATGTGAAGCATCACTGTATACTATATATCCTCCAGTTCCCTATGGAATAGTTAACACCGGTTCGTAATCAACCGATACTTCAATTCCTCAAAAAAATTTTGACATTCATAATTCCATCTGAAGACTACATTCTTCCTCAGAAGTTTAGTCAGAGGGGCTGAGATCAATGAGAACCCTTTGCCAAAACCTTTAATAATATCTGGCCAATCCTAGGAAACTTCAGATTTCTGATACATTCCTCGGAGATTCCTAATTCATCACTGCTTCTATCTTCTATGGATCCATTTGTATGCCTTGTCCAGATACTATACAACCTAAAAATACTACTTGATCTAGCCAAAATTCATACTTACTAAGTTTGGCATACAACCCTTTCTCCCTCATAATCTATAAGATCACTCTTAGATGCTCAACATCTTCTTCTCTGCTCCTTGAATACACTAGGATGTCATCAATAAACATAATCATAAATTTATCTAGGAGGTCTGAAACACCTTATTTATCAAAGCCATAAATGCAGCTGGGGCATTAGTTAACCCAAATGACATTACTAAGAACTCAAAATGCAAATACTTGCTTCTGAATGCACTTTTTGGTCCATAGCCTCTACTATCTTCAACTGATAGTCCCTATATCTCAAGTCTAACTTAGTGAACACTTAAGCTCCCTGTAATTGATCAAACAAGTCATCAATTTTGGGCAACCTTGTTCTTCACTATCACCCAATTCAGTTGCCTATAATCGATGCACAGTCTCAAATTTCCAATTTTCTTCTTCATAAATAAGACTGGAGCTCCTCATGGTGATACACTAGGTTTGATAAAATCTTTTTCCAACAACTCTTGTAACTAAGCCTATAACTATTTTAGTTCCATAGGTGTCATCCTATATGTAGAAATAGATATAGGAGCGGCACCCGGAACCAAGTCAATTGTAAACTCTATTTCCTGATCTGGAGGTAAACTTGATAACTCGGTAGGAAAGCGTCCTAGAATTCCCTAACAATAGGAATGTCCAATAGATTATGCTCTGCTCGTGTATCTATAATGTGGGCCAAATTAGCCTCACTTCCAACTTACATCAACCTCAAAGTACTTATGAATGAGATCAGCCTGGCTGGCACTGCTTGACTAATATTTTTGAAAATTGGTCTCGGCTAATTAGGAGATGCTAATACCACCTCCTTAGTATAGTAGTTCATAATAGCCCTATGAGTAGTGAGTCAATCCATGCCTAGGATGATATCTATCTCCCTTAACTGTAATATGATTAAGTTTGCCTCCAATTCTTCCTGATCAATTATAATCAAGCACCTCTTGCAGAATTCTCCTATTACTATGGTACTACTTATCAGTGTACTTACCTCTAATCAATGTTTTAACTGTTCTCTATCACAACGCAACCTAGATGTCAAATGTCGCGTGATAAAAGAATGTGTAGATCTAAGATCTAGAAATGAAAATGCTTTACAATAAAAAATAAGCAATGAACATATAACGACATCCGGAGAATCCTAAGCCTTCTGTCTAGTCATAGCATACACTCTGGCCTGAGACTGTGGTCGATTGCTCCGCCCTTCAATCCTAATAGAAGGACTTTCAAAACTCACTCTACCTCTGCCTCAGCCTCTCTATCCCTGAACTCTGCTAAACAGTAGTCTCACTTATTGATCCCCCTCTCATACCAGACTAGGCTCTAATACTAACAGGACAATCCTTAGTCTGATAGTCAAAAGAGCCGCATCTAAGGCAAGCTCCAAACAATCTCCAGCACTCACCACTGTGCTTCTTCCCATAGTGCTCACAAGGAGATAACTAGCCCGACACTGCACCTCTTCTACAACCAGACTGTATAAAGCTACCCTTTAGTCTAAATCCTAACTGTCTTGATCCAGTGGATGGTCGGACGGATCTATTGTGGCGCTTACTAAATTTCTTGCCAAAACCACGCTAAATTTCACTATGCCTTTTCTGTCTAGACTCTTTCCTGAATTCTCCCTAATCATCTCTCAACAATTGCTCCATTTGGATCAAGGTTGCTCTAAGCTCAAGAAAACTGCTTAAGTTAGTGATTGTTAGCTTTGTCTGAATTTCCATGTTCAATCCCATCTTCAAATCTCTTGCACTTGTCTTCCTCAGTAGGAATCAAGATAGTAGCATATCCTATCTGATGGACCTTGATTCTAGAGCCCAAAATTCAGAGTCATATAGCGTAAGTATATTATCCTATAGGGTTATTTCAAGGAACCCTCATTAGACATCATCCTACATGGGTGGCGCCTACACCAGTCAAACATCTAAAACAAACTCATTTCTTCTATTTCGGAACAAATTTTGGGAAACTAAAAATTGGAATTATAATTTGACTTCTTCAGAACATTTTTCCCCATTGTTCTAAGTTTCTAATGATGTCAAAATCATTCAATTCAGTTCAGTAATTTGAAAGATATACCTCAAACATTTTTGGATCATTCTATTTTTAAAACAGTATACTGTGCACAAATTCCATCCAGAAATTGAATATCTTAAAGACTAAATCACAATTCTACTTCTTCTGATAATTTGTAAACCTATGTTTGTAGTTTACTCCACATAAAAAATTAGCTCAATTGGGACCCTACAGGTCCAAATATATTCAAAATGCCAAAGTATGTTCAGTAACTATTGCAACAGATTTCCTCACTTTCCTTCAATAAAACTTTTTCTAATCCATTCTGAATACTGTCATTTTTTTAGAGATATAATAATGTATTATGAATCTATTGGATTAAGGATCACTTCAATTGGAGGTCGGATAACAAAGTTATGGCCGAAAGAATCAAACAATATTTTGTCCTCAATCATATTGAACCTGTTTCTATATAATTAGCATACCTTTCTCTATAGATATCGGATAAAGGACACTACTAGATGATTTGAAAGAGAACTTCAATATCTACAAATTATATGAAGACATTCAAGCAAGATTTTGTCATCAAAAGGGTCAGAACTGAACTAGACAATATAAGATGAACAGTACTCAGAAGAAGTTTATGAATAATACACAAAAGATGTTTTACAATTAGCATAACTTTTACAGAAGATATCAAATCAATGTCAATCATGAATGGTTTGAAAGAGGAATTTAAGATCTATAACTTTTATGAAGACATCAAAGTGAGACTTTTTCATCAAAAGGGTCAAGACTGGACCGGACGATACAAGATGAACAGTATCCAGAAGAAGTTTATGAACAGTACACAGAAGATGTTTTACAATTGGCATAACTTTCTCTAGTGATATTGGATCAAGGTCATTATTGGATGGTTTGAAAGAGGACCTCAATATATACAACTTTCATTAAGACATAGAAGCAAGATTTTGTCATTAAAAAGGTTACAACTGGACCAGACGATACAAGTTGAACAGTACGCCAAAGAAATTTATGAATAGTACACAAAAGATGTTTTACAATTAGCATAACTTTCTCTAGAGATATCAGATCAAAGTAATTATTGAATGCTTTGAAAGAGGACTTCAAGATATATAACTTTCATGAAGACATTGAAAGGATATTTTGCCATCAAAAGGGTCAGAACTAGACTAGACGTTACAAGATGAACAGTACCCAGAAGAAGTTTATGAACAGTACATAGAAGATGCTTTACAATTAGTATAACTTTCTCTAGAAATATTGGATCAAGGTAATTCTTAGATTATTTGAAACAAGACTTCAAGATATACAACTTTCATGAAGACATTAAGGCAAAAGTTTTCCATCTAAAGGGTCAGAACTGGACTAGACGATACAAGATGAACTGTACCCAGAGGAAGTTTATGAATAGTACACAGAAGATGTTTTATAATTAATATAAATTTCTCTAGAGATACCATATCAAGGTTATTCTTATATAGTTTGAAATAGAACTTCAAGATTTACAACTTTCATGACGATCTTGAACAAATATTCAGTCATCTACAGGGTCAAAATTGGACCACACAATGTAAGACGAACAGTGACCAGAAGAAGTTTTAGTCTAAGACCTACTAGGGATAATTTGCATAACTTGCTCTAGAGTTATCGGATCAATGTCATTCTTAGATAGTTCAAAATAGGACTTCAAGATCTACAACTTTCATGAGACTTGAAGATAGATTCTGTCATATATAGGGTCAAAATCGGACCAGAAGATATAAGATGAACAGTACCCAGAAGATACACATCATTACAGAAGATACAGTCCACACTCCTATGTATCTCCACTTATAAAGATCATAATTTTCGATTCCAACATCCAAAAATTTCATACTATATACTGTTGGAGAGCTAGAAAGATAAGTTACAATTTTCTAGAAGATAACTTTGTCTAATTCAATATAGATTGATCCAGATTTCCCCTAAAGTCAGAACACAAATTTTTCCTTATAGGAGACTGGAAATTTTGCACTGTGCAAACTTGGAATGTCCTGAGCATGACCATTCAGCTACCAAATTGACTTCATTAAACTCTCAAATCTCAACTCATTTGTCTCATCACATTCAACTACATCTTACCAGTCATAATTCCTATCTTTCCTTTCCATAACATCTCACT
>JANIJH010000006.1:31155086-31165864 GCA_024520975.1 Erythroxylum areolatum
TAATATACTATAATATTGAACTAATAAATATATTATTTAAGAACTAATAAATATGATTAATTATTAATTATTAAAAAATAAAAATTATTTCATATTACATATTTTTAATATAAAAAATGATATATAAAAAATTATCATTATTATTTATTATTAAGATTTTTAAAAGCATGGTTATTGCAAACAGTAAATTAATAAAGTATACAGTACAACTGTATAATATATTAATATGAACAATTTTGCAATTTTTAAAAATTTTAGGGACTATTTTATAAATTTAAAAAAAATTTTAAAACGGTACCTAATATCAATCAGTACCGATATAGCTCTATTCCAGAACTCAATCGGTACTAAATTCGGTAAGATATTCGTAACATTGCTGAAAGGATAAAGTGTAGTTTTCAATATATTTATCCAGCCTCTCTCCTTCTCACCACTCTCCCAAAAGCCCTAGTCTGCGCTTTCTGATCTCCACTCTTCTAAAGCCCTAACCCTAATCCTACTCACCATCCCCCATGTACCTCTATAGCCTCACGCTGCAGCGACCAACCGGTATCGTCTACGCCATAAACGGCAACTTCTCCGGTGGCAAGAGCCAAGAAATCGTTGTAGCTCGCGGTAAAGTGCTTGATCTACTACGTCCCGACGAAAACGGTAAACTCCAAACCCTTCACTCTGTCGAAATCTTTGGCGCAATTCGTTCATTAACCCAATTCAGGCTTACTGGGGCTCAAAAGGATTATATCGTAGTTGGGTCTGATTCAGGTAGGATTGTAATCTTGGAATATAATAAGGAGAAGAATGTTTTTGATAAAATACACCAAGAAACTTTTGGGAAATCTGGATGCCGCCGGATTGTTCCGGGTCAGTACCTGGCAATTGACCCCAAAGGAAGGGCTGTTATGATAGGTGCTTGTGAAAAGCAGAAGTTGGTTTATGTTTTAAATAGGGACACTGCTGCTAGATTAACCATTTCATCTCCTTTAGAGGCTCATAAGTCGCATACTATAGTTTATTCAATCTGTGGAGTGGATTGTGGCTTTGATAATCCCATTTTTGCTGCTATTGAGTTGGATTACTCGGAGGCAGATCAGGATTCCACGGGACTGGCAGCGAGTGAGGCACAAAAGCATTTGACTTTTTATGAACTTGATTTAGGGCTTAATCATGTTTCTAGGAAGTGGTCTGAGCATGTTGATAATGGGGCTAACTGGTTAGTAACAGTGCCTGGAGGAGCAGATGGGCCAAGTGGGGTTCTAGTTTGCACTGAGAACTTTGTCATTTATAAGAATCAGGGACACCCAGATGTTAGGGCAGTGATTCCTCGTCGTGCAGATTTGCCTGCTGAGAGAGGGGTTTTAATAGTTTCAACAGCAACGCACAGGCAGAAATCAATGTTCTTCTTCTTATTGCAGACAGAGTACGGTGATATTTTCAAGGTTACATTGGATCATGAGAATGATAAGGTTAAGGAATTGAAGATCAAGTATTTCGATACAATACCTGTTACTGCTTCAATGTGTGTGTTGAAATCTGGGTTTTTGTTTGCTGCTTCAGAGTTTGGGAATCATGCTCTCTATCAGTTTCAAGCAATTGGTGATGAAGCTGATGTGGAGGCATCATCAGCCACCCTTATGGAAACTGAGGAGGGTTTCCAACCAGTATTTTTCCAGCCAAGAGGGTTGAAGAACCTCGTTAGAATTGATCAAGTTGAGAGCTTGATGCCTATTATGGATATGAAAGTTGCTAATCTTTTCGATGAAGAAACACCTCAGATATTTTCACTTTGTGGGCGTGGACCTCGTTCTTCTGTGAGAATTTTAAGGCCTGGTTTGGCAATTAGTGAGATGGCTGTCTCATTGCTTCCAGGTGTGCCAAGTGCTGTTTGGACGGTGAAGAAGAATCTTAATGATGAGTTTGATGCATATATTGTTGTGTCTTTTAACAATGCAACACTTGTGCTTTCTATTGGGGAAACAGTTGAGGAAGTTAATGATAGTGGCTTTCTTGATACTACTCCTTCCCTTGCTATTTCTTTGATTGGAGATGATTCTTTAATGCAAGTTCACCCAAATGGAATTAGGCATATAAGGGAAGATGGTCGTATTAATGAGTGGAGAACTCCTGGAAAGAGAACGATTGTGAAAGTTGGTTCAAATAGACTTCAAGTTGTCATTGCTTTAAGTGGAGGAGAACTTATATACTTTGAGGTGGATATGACTGGTCAGCTAATGGAGGTAGAGAAACATGAGATGTCTGGAGATGTGGCGTGTTTGGACATTGCTCCAGTTCCTGAAGGTAGACAAAGGTCCCGATTTCTTGCAGTTGGGTCATATGATAACACCGTCCGTATCTTATCTCTAGATCCTGATGACTGTATGCAGATCCTGAGTATGCAAAGTGTTTCATCACCTCCAGAATCTCTTCTCTTTCTTGAGGTTCAGGCATCAGTAGGTGGGGAGGATGGTGCTGATCACCCAGCTAATCTTTTTCTGAATGCTGGTCTGCAATCTGGGGTTCTGTTTAGGATTGTGGTGGATATGGTAACAGGGGAACTTTCTGATTCTAGATCTCGATTTTTGGGATTGAGAGCACCAAAACTCTTCTCCATTATTGTGCGAGGCCGGCGTGCAATGCTGTGTTTATCTAGCCGACCTTGGCTTGGTTATATTCATCAAGGTCATTTTCTGTTAACACCCCTGTCATATGAGACCCTCGAACATGCAGCTTCGTTCTCATCCGATCAGTGTGCTGAAGGTGTGGTTGCTGTTGCTGGGGATGCATTGAGAATTTTCACTATTGAAAGATTGGGTGAAACATTCAATGAAACATCAATACCTCTGAGGTACACACCCAGAAAGTTTGTGCTTCAACCCAAGCGAAAACTTTTGGTTATTATCGAGAGTGATCAGGGCGCATATACAGCTGAGGAGCGTGAAGCTGCCAAAAAGGAATGTTTTGAGGCTGCTGGGATGAGTGGAAATGGAAGTGCTGCTGTTGAGCAGATGGAAAATGGTGATGATGAGGACAAAGATGATCCCCTATCCGATGAGCAATATGGTTATCCAAAGGCAGAGTCAGACAGGTGGGTTTCCTGCATCAGAGTTCTAGACCCAAGGACAGCAGCTACAACTTGTCTGCTGGAGCTCCAAGACAATGAAGCAGCATTTAGTGTGTGCACGGTAAATTTCCATGATAAGGAGCATGGAACGCTCTTAGCCGTTGGTACTGCAAAAGGACTGCAGTTTTGGCCCAAAAGGAGTTTAGTTGCTGGCTTTATCCACATTTACAAGTTTGTGGATGAGGGGAAAGGCTTGGAACTTCTACATAAAACACAAGTAGAAGGTGTTCCGCTTTCTCTTTGTCAATTTCAGGGAAGATTACTTGCCGGAATAGGACCTGTGCTCAGATTGTATGACTTGGGGAAAAGGAGATTGCTTAGAAAATGTGAAAATAAGCTATTCCCTAATACCATTGTCTCAATTCATACTTATCGTGATCGTATCTATGTAGGGGATATACAAGAGGTATTGTTTTTTTATGTATTTGATTTTATTGTAAATACTTTATGTGCTTCTTATCATAATTTTCAGTAATTGTTCTTTTTCACAAGTGTTTGCCTATTTTTGATACAACTTCTTCTTACCACAATGATTGCCCTGATTATATGCTTTGTATCTTCTTGCAGTCATTCCATTTCTGCAAGTATAGACGGGATGAAAATCAACTTTACATATTTGCCGATGATTGTGTTCCAAGATGGGTTACTGCATCACACCACATTGACTTTGATACTGTGGCAGGTGCAGACAAGTTTGGGAATATTTATTTTGTGAGACTACCACAGGATGTTTCTGATGAAATAGAAGAAGATCCAACTGGTGGGAAGATAAAATGGGAACAAGGAAAGCTCAATGGTGCTCCAAACAAGGTGGAGGAGATTGTACAATTTCATGTTGGTGATGTGGTTACTAGCTTGCAGAAGGCATCTTTGATTCCAGGTGGTGGAGAATGCATTTTATATGGGACAGTAATGGGAAGCGTAGGGGCACTGCTTCCATTTACTTCTCGGGATGATGTTGATTTCTTTTCACACTTAGAGATGCACTTGAGACAGGATCATCCACCTTTGTGTGGAAGAGATCATATGGCTTTTCGATCTGCTTATTTTCCCGTTAAGGTATTAGTTATGTTTATTTAGTGCAAATCATGGAAGATTAGCAAGATGTATTGTTTATGTGTTTTGGACATTGATCTGGTTGCTTGTGGTCCTGAACAAAACACTTCTATCCTGTCCTGTTATAAGAAAACTCTTCCATTTTTCACTCCTTTAATATTTTTGTTTGTTTAACTTGTAGATCTGTCTTATAGTTTCGAAAAATCCTAAATGTTTGAGGATAATGTTACAGGATGTCATCGATGGAGATCTATGTGAGCAGTTCCCAACACTGCCTTTGGATATTCAGAGAAAAATTGCTGATGAGTTGGATAGAACTCCTGGGGAGATACTAAAGAAACTTGAAGAAGTTCGAAATAAGATCATCTGATCAATATTTGCTTGAAGGTGCCTTTCATATCTATTTCTCTATGATTTTGCCTTACTATCGCTAAGATCAGTATGTTATATTTACTGAAGCTTAAATTTATGTCTTTAATTTGTGGTGTTTCGGGGGTGACTTTCATCTTCGTGGATAATGAAAATTGAAGTTTGAAATAGCTTCCGAATATTATGGTGCCCTGTGTTGAAGCATTTAAGATAAGAATTTACTTGCGTTGTTATCGGGTAATAGATCAAGAGTTTGGAATGTTGTTTGACTATTAACAGGTGAAGATTTACTGTAATGGATGTTATTGTATGAAAAAGGTCCCCTCTAATACTTCGGCTCTTAAATGGACTATTGTGGCCCAAAGATGGGTGATTAACATACAAGGGTGTAAATTCCTAAGCTCATAGGACTATTTAACTTACATTGATAATGTGCTATATGTTAATGGATTACTAAGAACACGAGTCTTGGTGAGCCATGATAAATTATATTTGCATGCATGAATCCATGTGGTGTCTTCTAAGTTTTTTATATTGTTAACATGCCTTTACTAATACATATGAAGATTATTGTCTCAACGTTGTAGGCTTTTATGTAGCTGGAGTTTAGTGGCATGGATCATCACTGGCTTAATAAAAAGGGAGTATCATATTTATCAGATTCACTAGCCAAGGCATGTAGTTTATCGGACAAGTCAATGCAAGGACGATGTTTCTTCCCGGATAAGAAAAGCATGGACGATGTTTCTTCCAGTGGAAACTGATAGAACATAATATTTGCCAGGATGGCATTTTTTGTTTTGTGAAATTGGTTTCTGGAAGAGTTTAGTGTGGACATGGTATCTAGAAAGAAAACCAGATTACGTTTAGAGCTTTTGATTGATGTAACTAAGCTATAATAGGCTTTGTAGCTGTCTGTATTCGTACTCGTAGATTCAACGTTTGTATCAATTGTCCTTGACTGTTGCAAAACTTTTTAATGGAAAGGAAGTCAACATAAGGATGTTTGATTGTGATTGCTACCAAAAGGAGACAAATTATTTGTAAATCAATTGTATAGCTTTCCTCGTCATTTTTAATTGATGTTTGTGTTATTCTTATCATAAGAAATTCAATGAGCATTTTAAACATATTTTCTTATAATAGTTGTAACTTCAAAAGTATCCATTTTCTATCATTTCATTTATCTCGATCTATTTCTATTTTCTTTTTGTTAAATCTTTTAGGACACTATAATAGCACTAATATTCAGTTGTCTTTTTTATTTCTTCTATATCATTTTTCTTATAATGTTTTACTTTACATTTCTTAAAATATTTCTTTTTTTATCTCATTGTAATAATAAGAACTATCACATCTGGGCATTTTTAAATCATAATAATATAATCAAGATTTTTTTTCTTCATCCCTTTATTTTTTTAGTAATATAGCATCATCACCCCCATTCACTTATATATTTTTAAAAGGTCATTCTTTTTAATAGGGTATCTTCAAGACAATTATATTATTGGTTGCTTTTAATTTGCTTCCGGATCTTTGAATAAGACATCTTTAAATAAATTCGTGTATTATCATCTTGATTATGTATATAGTAATAATAACCTAGGAAAATATAAATATATTTATTGATTTCACACATATCACATTATTGCAGTCTCTGTAAGATCATAACATATATTTTTTATAATAGTTGTATCTTTTAAAATTTTCCTTTCTCCTACAAATTATGATTGAAAAGTTTCAACAACTCCAGTTATTAGATTTGTTGTATCATTATTTCGATTAAATATAGAGTTTTTTTTTCAATTTTTATCTAAAATTTTCTAGAATTTAAGAGAGCTGTTGACTAGAGTTTTTTTAGAAATTATTTAGTTGTTTCATAATCCAAATCATTAATAGCAATAGCTACTCTTGAAGCAATTTCCCATTTATCTATTGCTTCCTCCTTATTTTGGATGCAAATATATTTCAAAAGGATTTACAGCTTGTTCTCATTTTATCAATAAGTATAGAGCCATCTTTGTCATTGGTTATCATATGAGTTCCATCATATCTTAAATTAGTTCTATTAAGAATTTGTCAATGATACCTAGGGGGTGGATTTCTAAATGTATTAGGTATATCACTAATATTTGAATTTCAGTGAGTTTCTTGTTTAATTAAATATGGTTTTATATGTGCTTATGTTTCTAAGTTTAAATTTACTATTGTTCGTTTAATTCTTCAATTTTTGAATCAAAAGCTTATATAAGGTTTTTCATTTTATTTGTAAATAGGATGTATTTTCATTTTTAAAATTAGATCAAATATATGTTTTTTCCATAAGATTTTTATTGGATTTATTCTCTCCCGAAAGATTTAATAAAAAGAGAATAGAAATAGAAGATGAGATAAATGAAATGATAGAAAATGAAGATTTTATTAGACTTGATATTTTTGAAGAATGCTCTTCTGAAGAAACAGTTTACAACTTCTATTTTAAGACCATATTCTTCTCCTAAAATTTCCATGTAGAAACAAATTATGGTTGTAGACTTTGTTGGAGTGTCATAGGTAGTTACCTTACTCCAAGGGTGGAGCTGAAACACTTGGTAAAAGATTGAATAAAAATCCAATAAATCTACAGTCAAAACACTAAAGTTACATGTATGGAAGTGTGATGGACCCTTTAATTTAGAAACTTCAAACTATTATGCATATAATTATATCTTGACTTCCTATTTTCTAGAAAAATTTATATATGATTGTCTGGAATAAATTTAGATTCTATAGAATCTATAGATGAAAAAATTACATTCCTTTTGGAAGAACTTATTAACATTATAACAAATAGTAACAACTTAGTGGATGAAGATTTGTTTCAAATCCCTTTAATCTTTGATATTATGAGTAGCTTAGGTATGGTAAAATATTTTATTTCTTCTTATGATTAAGGTATTTATGTTTAATATTTTGTGTTAATTTTTGATAGGCAATCTTCGGTATCAAAAACTTTTGTTTAATATCTATCCTAAGATGTCTTTTAATATCCAAGATAAAGATTTTGATAGAACACTATTTTATTTCTTCTCATGGTTAAGGTATTTGTGTTTGATATTTTGTGTTGATTTTCTAAAATTGACTACTCAAAACAATAGTTTTTGAATAAAATAATCTAGACAATAATTTATTGTGAGAAGTTAGTAAGGTTTTTTTGTTGTAAATCTAATGACAAATCGTCTTCTAAGTCTTCTATAGCTCATATATAAGGAGGATATATTCTTTCAACTTCAAAAAATAACTTTGGAAAGTCAATAATATCCTTGTCTGCAAAATATTCTTTATGATGACTATTGGATAAGGCATAAGATATCATGTAGGTAATAAAGTATTGTATATTTTCATCTCTAATTAAATGTTTTCTTTTAAAGTCTTGGATTAAAGAGAGTATTCTATCAAAATATTTATCTTGTTTATTATAAGACATCTTAAGATATACATTAAAAAAAAGTTTTTGATATCAAAGGTTGCCTCTAAAAATTCCAATATAGGCTTCTTTCCTATTGCGAATTTGATCATCTAATATTCCTTCTCCAAAAGTAGATCTAATTATCATTTATATCGATCTGATATGTACCCATCCTATTTGTCTCTAATTTCTTTGGGGATGTGATCAAACTTTCTATAAATATCTTTTTCAGATAGTAGAGTATCATTACTTTATTAGAAGTTCTGTTATTAAAATTCTTTTCGATCTTCTAAATTATATGTTTTGTTTTTAAAATTTTTTTCGGTCTTCTAAATTATATCTCATAATAGTAACTCTAATAATCTTTTGTTTATCTATCATTTTTAAGTTTGTTTCTTTCCTATTTTTATCCCAAAATTGTGATGGGTTATCATAGTAAATTTTCTTTATCTTCTATTTTTACTAATTCTATATTCTTATAAGAAAAAATTTCTCCAATTATTTAATGAAATTTTATTTGATATTATTAAACAAAAAATACATTTCAAACCTCCTTGTAGTCCTTGGATCATTGTTAATACAATTAAAAATGCCTATGCTCAATCTCCACCAATCCTATTGAAACCTCACACAACGTAACGTGGTGTAGGATACAGAGAAAAATTGATCCTTAAAAACGAAAAACATTTACTAAAAATAGAATACATTATTTAAAATAAGTATCAATAGTTAAAAACAATCAAAGATGGTCTATAATTAGTAAAATAAAGATAAAGAAAAATTACGTTAATAACCCATTACAAATTTGGGATAAAATAGAGAAGCAAACTTAGAAATGATAGATAAACAAAAAATTATTAGAGTTAGTGGTATGAGATATAATTTAGAAGATCAACAAGATTTAGAAAACAAGGATCACAGGATTTAGAAAACAAGTTCTTGTACTAGAAAATCTAAAGATAATTAGACCTAGTAAATCCCCACATTAGTTGCCAGCTTTTAAGGTTAGAATTCATGCAAAACTAATTGAAAATAAAGGATAGAATGGTATTAAATTATAAAAGTTAAATGATAATATAGTATTTGATGGATACTTCTTAACCCCCAGGAAAACATTTATAAATTTAACAAAAGGAAAAGAAATATTCTCTAAATTTGTTCATAAGAGTCGATTTTGGAAAATAAAAATGAATAAAGATAGTATTCCTTGTACTGTTTTCTCTACTCCACAAGGTCATTATGAATGGTTAATAATGCCTTTTAAGTTTAAAAGGTGTCCTACAAATATTTTAAAGAAAAGCGAGACAATATATTTAAGTATCATATTTTTTTACATGTTTATGTAGATATTTTAATAACTAATAATGATGTTACTCAACATATTATACATCCTAATAAATTTACATATTTATGTGAGCAATATGGTGCAACTCTCTCCAAGAAAAAAGCTATGATTCTTCAGACTGAAATAGAATTCCTTAACATTGGTAGGGAAGTTAAACTTTAACCTCATATTCTCCAAAAAAAAGCATAATTTCCTGATAAATTAATAGATAAAAAAACTCTAAGTTTTTTTATCTATTAAATATACTTAAGATTTATTCAAAATCTAGCTAAAATAAGAAAACCTTTTCAATTGCCTTTAAAGAAAAGCCAAAGATTTGAATGTTCAATCTATTTGATTGAACAAGAAAAGAAAATTTTTGGTACTTTGTTGCCAAAACTTCCTTTACCATCTGATGATGATGATGATTAAATTCTTGAAATTGATACTTTTAATTATGTATGTAGTAGAGTATTAAAAAAGATAAATTATGATATTTATAATGTCAAGGTGAATGAGTCTCTTTAAAGATATACTTTGGGAGCCTTTATATATATATATTTAATAAAGATATCACATAAATGCAAAAGAATTATTAATAATAGTAAAAAAGGTCTCAACAATTTTATTATTTTTTATTACTTAAAAGATTTTTATTATGAACTGCTAATACTAAAGTCAAGGATTTTATTGAATATTTTCCCCTATAAACTAGATATAAAAGATATATTGAATGATGTATTTTATTAGTAAAATATACCTTTAATATTGAGAGTATCAAAGCTAATAACAATATTCTTGCAAAATTTTTAACTAGATATGGTCAATCTTAAAGAGAAGATATTTGACTTAAGTGTTTGAAGATATCATACCCACAAACACAAATCAAAGATTTATTAGGGGCTGTTTGTTTCTATTTTTATTTTTGATTTTTTGTTTTTGTTTTCAAATTCAGTAAAAAAATATTGTTTGTTTGGATTTTTTGTTTTTTTTAGTTTTAGTTTCTTCCAGTTTTGAGAAATTATGAAAACGATAAAAAGTAGTTTTTATTTTCTGTTTTTGTTTTTTTATCATAATCTGAGTTACTATCATTTAAATATATATCATTTAATTATTTAATAAAATATGAATAATTTAATTCAAATTTATATTTATATATTTAATAAATTAAAAATAATTATCAATAAAATTATGAATAATTTAATTTTATTTAATTTTTATAATTAAATAATATATAATTAAATTTAAAATATATAAATATTCAAATAAAATTTGATTTAATAATTCAAATATGTTTCAAATAAATATTGATTTATAAATAAAATTTTAATTTTAAATTATTTATTTTAAAATAACATAATTTTATTAATAATTTGTTAATAAATGTTATATAAAAGATTAAATAAATTTATTTAATTAAAAATAATTTATCTTTAAGTTTTATCTAAAATGTAATTATTATC
>JANIJH010000006.1:31226014-31242957 GCA_024520975.1 Erythroxylum areolatum
AACTTATTACCTTCGTTATTCAAGGAGTCCTTGCTTTTTGGCTCCAATCCTTCCCACTCCCCATTACCATTTTGGATCGGATTACATCAATGTGTGGACTCTTTTTTTTTTGGAGGACACCATTTTCGGCTTGCTTGGGACATCGTCTGTACCCCTAAGGCCAAAGGAGGAATGGGATTAAAAAATGGAAAGATCTGGAACAATGCCCTCTTAAGTAAAGTACTGTGGAATATCCATGCTAAAGCAGATTCGTTATGGGTCAGATGGGTGCATGAGGAGTATTTACGGGGGAGGTCTATTTGGGAGTGACATCCTCACAGTCAGGATTCACAGCTGATGAAAAAGCTTGCTTCTATCCGAGATGTGCTAGTAGTCAGAAGTGGAGGTATTGACAGTGCTATTAGAGGAATACAGGCTTCATGTATTGATAATCGGCCATCCTTGAAACAGCTTTATGATCTCTTTCGGGTGCCTCTACCGTACAAACCTTAGATGGCATTTATATAGAAACGCTACATTCCACCTAAGTTTTCCTTCATTGTGTGGCTAAGTATCAGGGGGAGATTACCTACGAAGGATAACTTGCATTTTTTAGAGATTGATAAAATGTGTGGTTTTTGTCGATCTTCAGAGGAGACGATCCCGCACTTGTTTTTTGCATGTCCTGTCACTAGTGCTATTTGGGCCACCATTTGTAGCTGGCTTGGGATCCTACGAACCATGACTATCCTCTCAAGTGCTCTCAAATGGCTTCGCAAAGACTATCCGGGTGCTTTCGGCAAGAGCAAATCGGTTAGACTTGCGCTCATGACCACCGTCTACATGATATGGAAGAGTGGCAAGGTGATTCAAATGGAGGGCAAGTTGGTCACGTGGGCGGCTGTGGTGGCGACCATCAAAACCTCCATATACCAGATTCTTTATCGCCTTTATCCCCCGGAGCTTATTTTGTTCTGACTGGTGGAGCATGTCTTGCTCCTGGGTTATGGTGCTTTTATGCTGCATGAGGATTTGTTTCTTGCAGATACTGGTTTGTTTTAATGCTGCAGACTTGAGAGCTCGTTGTCTTTCTGGGATTCCCATTGCATACAGGCACTGATTTAGCATCTGCATAGTTTGAGAATTTTTAGAATTTTACAGCTAGCAGTTTAGGAGGTTTTTCTGTTTGTTTTTTGGTTTATTGCAGGTTTACTTGTATAGGTGGGAGGCTAGACAACAGGTATTCTCCCCAGCCTCAAGAGCCTTCCACCTCCAACTCTGGCGTTCTCTATTGGGACTATGTTGTTTTAATGCCCTCCTGTAGGCTAAAGCTGCATCTGTAGCAGATCTTAGGTGCTTAGATGTAGCCTTATTTTGGGTTTTCATCAGGTGTCATGGGCTCTTTTATGTATTGCGCATTCTCGATGCTTGTATTTTGATTGGGGCATGCCCCAGTAATGATGTATATTTTCTTTTCTGATGAATATATTTTTTACTATTCATCTAAAAAAAAGAAACTAGATGGGTTAGGTATATTTTTTTATTTTTATTTTTTATTGTTTAATTAATTAAAATTTATAAAATTGTATCAAAACAGTTTACTATAAAGTTGCCCCTTCTGTTAAACAGAAAGAAATTTGAGATATTTAATTGGACGTTGTACAAAGGGCAACTATCAAGTGAGAGGATTTCTGTGTTTGATCTATGGCAGCCTCTTCTTCCACTTCCTCCTTCCATGCACCAGACGCTAAACTCGATCTAGTAAAAGAGGTCTTTCTCTCTTCCTTTTGTAAATGTTCTTATTTCTCGTCACTTTTTCTTCTCTTAATTTCTTTGGCAATATCTTTTCTCAGATTAGAACTCATGAAGTCGCAATAGCAGAGCTGAATCATCTTTCATCTTCTCGAGTAAGCCCTCTAATTTCAATCTGCAACCACTGTTAGTTTATAATTTGTCTTTTTAATAGTTTGAACAACTGCCCTCTATCCGTGAGTTCGTTCTGAAGATTCAAAGAATGAAATGACATGTTCATATAATCTATCTTCTCGGGTCCATATCTCGAAGTTGTGTTTATTTATGTTCCTATGGGATTATAGCTGGCAACCTAAAGACATCTACCAATCGTTCACTACGCTCAATTCTGCTGGGATATGTTTGAAGTTTTTACCAACTGCGGCTTTACTTTAATTTATGCTCTTTTGTCATTGTTCTTTTATCTTCTTGATTAGTTCGATACATTCAAATGTTTGCTGAAACTGTATTGGATCCGATCATATTTATGTACGTTGATTGACCTTAAAATGTATCCTGACATTCAAGGTATAGGTTCGGATTTCTTACTAATTTGGTTGTCATTTACTTACCCAACAAATTGGGTTTTGAATAGTAACGTTTAATTCACGATGATGGGCTGGCCACATCCGTGTTGGTTGTCTTGACTCCAATTGTTTACAGATAATACTAGTTTGTATAATTATTTTTACCTTTTTGATCTTTCATATTATTTTGGAAGCTAAAACTTCTCACTCAGCCTGTTTTTTGTCTGTAAGAGGAAGTTTTACATCAATGTGACATGACTTTACGTAATTGCAGGCTGTCTATCAGAAAAATGGGAACATTTTGTTCCGAACAACTGTGCAAAAAGCAAGTTCTTATGAACAGAGTGAGCAATCTTTTACTGACTCTCATCTTCTATTGTATTATGTAAGAACAATTGATGATCTTGGTTTCTCATTCAACTTTTCAATTTGCTTCAGAACAACTCGAGTTGGCCAAAGCTAAGTTAGAGAAGCTGAATTCCGCTTGATCACAACAGTGCATTGTTTGCAAGCTGAAACATACTGTACTATTGAAACTTGGGAGCAAACGTTGTAAATTGCCGGCTTTAGAATGGCGCTACTGTGCATTAAGTTTGAAGAGTGCACTGAATGAATTTACCATCCCCTTTATGTGAGATCTGGGAACGTGGTTTTGGAATTTGAGATGTTCATTTTAGGTCTAGAAGTTTGCATTTCTTCTTTTTTATGAAGTCACATTGATCCGAAGGAATGATTGAACCTTCTTCTGTACTTGGTAAAAGTTAAGTGCTCTTTGATGAATGAGATATTAGTAGTTAGGTCTTTCCTCCATGTTTTGTTTAGAAAAATTTCCATGTTCAAAACCGGGAAATCAAGAAGGAAGCCTACAAAACTTAGTTGGGCTTGGCTGTATTGAGTATCAGAAGTTAATGGAGAATCATTTCTATCAAACAATTTCTTTTGGCATAATATTGCAACAATGTCACATCTCCATAAATAATAACAGGACAAGTTCCATCTTTCGAAGGATTACTATAGCAATGGTCACTTGATGGGAAAAACTTGCGGGAAAAAATGATTCAGCGAGGCATTTGATTCTTGTGCAACTGTGGAAAGCAGCAGCTTCTCAACGTTGAAATTAACCGCTGGAAAAGATGTCGGCGGCAGAACAAAAAGGGGATTCATTGCCCATGCTTGTGGAAAAATGTTCTTGCTCGTACTATTCAGAGCTTTTATTCATTCAATTTACATAACCTCGTTAATAGTAGAAAGTAAAACCACAAGCAAATAGGAAAGCCCATGAATAAACTTCAACTGCATACATGCCAATTAATTACTGTTTTAAGTTATTGACAGCAGCACGTAATATTCCTTGAGTTGGAGTAATATTCAGGTCTAGTCAACATCTGGGCGGGAAGTTTGAAACATGATGATTGCAAGAGTGACGAGGGATGCATAAATCGAATTGGGCAGTTTTTGTACCAACTTCCCAACACCTGGCACACCCTCTGTAGCCTTCTTCGTTGCCATTGCAACTGTTGGTGCAACAACCAAAGTGACGAGCAGTCCCTGACTGACGACAATAAATGTGTCTGTAGTTAGCTGCTGTATAAATTTCACAAATTCTTCATGGTCAATTTCACCGTCAATGTTCATGTCACAATCCTGCATAAGATCCATCAACAACAATGAGCCCGGAATAGGATTAGTTCAAACAAACAAAAAATGATATGATCACATGATGCAAGTTCAACTATGTACTATAATCACATGAAAGTGTGGCGGATACAAAGCGACAGATTTTCAAGTTTAGCACACCTTCATCAATTCTCTGACTTCTTGTTTGGAGGGTGGGTCAAAATGGGGGCCGGGCAAGTGCTTGTTTATGTCACTGCATCATAACTTTATAAAATGTTGAGTCTCAACAAGGAGCGAGCTATTTACACGTTATAATGCACATGGAGCTATAAAAGCCTCACTTATAAACAAGAAGGACAGCTATGTATAAATCTTCAAATGTGAGATTCGCCCTTCCAGACTGATTTTTTATCCGATTGTAAACCTTGTCTGTTATCAGTCTTATCTGCCTTTCTCTCCATTGCTTACCTGCACAAGTAATTTAATCTTTAAGCATGTAAAAGGTTCACAAATTGCAACCATACCTTTTTCATTGCCTTTTCTTCAAAATTCAGCAAGTACTTAGTCATCACCCAACAAACATCCTGTTTTTGTAATTTTACTATGTTCGTTTAGCAGACTAAAAACCCAGTTCCTGCTGACTAAAATTTTGAAACTAATCAAGTGCTTCGAGAACTCATAAATTAGATACACACAACTTTAGCTTCATTAAACATTCATAATGATATCAATTTCATAGAACTTGTGCACACTATAATAGTAAGAAAACTTGATGCTACAATCGGTTTATAGCCATAGCTTTCTTACGACACACTAAAATGATTCCAAATTCTTCATCCCCTATCACTTTCTGTTGTTACTTAGGTGGAGCTGAGGTCCTTAATTCAAGTCACATATTTTCAATGATATTGGTAGTTCAAATATGTGTAATCAACAAAAGAAGACAACAGAAATATTTGTGTAGCTGTAGGTTATGGTTCTCTCCTCGTTAGTGGCAGTCAAAGGACGTCAGAAGGGTTTGGCTTTCACGGTGGTACAGTGAAAAGTATGTAATTAGACGGAGTTAAGGCCTCCCCACACCAACACACGCTTCCTTATCACTTCCCAAAGAAAATTTGAAAAAGCTATATGGTTCGTAAGATCAATTCCAAACATAGAAGGGAAAAAATTAGAACATTAAGCCCCACTATGAAAGGTTAATAATTTGGTCCGATAGAAGATTTCCCTATCACATGAAAGAGAAAGTTGAAAAGAACACTAAACCGAACACTCTGAAAAAAACAACAAAAAGGAAAGCTGCAAGTTTCACCGCAGTACCACCGTACGGGGAAACCAAGAACTCCAGAACAAAAACAAAAACAATCTAACAAATGAAGCAAAGGGTGATGAAGAATTAACAGACATAAAAGTGAAAAAGGGACATGATCAACAACCGTCATACCGCGAAATTTGTCGACGACTTGGCCCATGGAGATCCTGAAGAGACTGTAATTTGATCCGATGGAAGAAAAGAAGCCTCTTTCAAGAAAGAAAAAAAAATAGATTACGATAATTTATCGAGTGGTGGAGATTAATCAATTAATCAATCAAATGGATCTTCCAGTTTTGAACCGGTCGTTGGGGCACAAGTATTTTTCTCAGGAGGAGAAGAGAGTGGTTTCTGTACGTCGCGCCACTATCAAGACTGATGTAGCTTAACCACTCATTACTTGCCACCTACATCCTCACCGACTTTTTTATCTCAATTTAGTTTTCCGTTTTTTAGAAGTTAAAAATGAATCGAGCGAATGGATTAGCTTGAGTATAAATGAAATAGCTAACCCCAAGTAAAAATCTTTAGGATTTGTCCACACTAACCGTATAAGGTCTTTCCTAATGAAATGATTAAACTATAGATGTGCATTATGGAGACTTGAGCTGTTTTCTTCCTCCATCAACTCTGATACTCTACGAGATTCTCCATTCCAGTGTCAAATCCTGGTTATGGATCAAGTATTGTTTTGAAAGAAAATTGTAAATACATTGCCAATCTGATATTGGAACTCCATTCTATATTTGTGCTTTAAATTAAATAAAGAGTCATTGTCATGATTTGTCTATCTTTGGTTCCAATTTCCAGCGGCTTCGTGTATCCACCTAACTTATAATGAGCTTTTTTCATTTATAATTCTCCAAGTTCTCTTTAGTACCTGATTATTGGTAAGATACCAAGTCCCCCAAATTTAATTCACCTGACTTTGGCTGAGTAACTTCCATTTCCACTTAACCTTTTTTATGCTTGATTTTCAATTTGAAGTTGAATGTTATGCTTACTCATATGAATCGTTTGATTAATTCGACGAATTGCACCAGAATTGGATGAAATTTAATTTGAGGTACGCAATTTTGCTCACTATATGTTAGAATTGTATTGATTTTTGTTAAATAAGATTAATTTGTAGCTTTTCTAGTAATTAGATGTTGTTCTCGAGTTTAATTTCAATCCAAATTTGTAAGTTGCATGAATTAGGTGTTAATTTTATTTAGCATATATGTAATTTTTAGATTATATAATTTAATTTCCAGTTTCAAGATTTGCTTTATTTTTAGATTAATTTTATTGATAAATTGTATGTTTTAATTTGTTTTCAATTTTTCATTTGTTTTGTTTTCTAATCATTTTGTTTTGTTTTGTTTTATTGTTTTTAGTTAAATTGATTTTTATTTTTATTTTTTGATTACGTGTTTTCATAATTCCACCATTTAGTCAGCATATAGATCAAGTGTGGGGAAAAGTTTTTTATTTTTTTATTTTTTATTTTTTCACACTTTAATTTAATTTCAGGTATAATGATGTGACAATGGAGAGCGAAGGAAGCACCAGGAAAAAGGCAAAAAGGAGAAGGGTCATCTAAAGACAAGTGGAGTTCATTAACCACAAGAGCTAGAAACTGTAGTATATCCATTAGAGCGATGCAACCTGTAGATGTATCAGTTGGGAGGCACTAGAGTAGCCTAACCTGGACTAGTAGGTTCAGGACTTTATTAGTGTTAGACCATGGTCTCGTTGGAGCCCTTATATTGGGAGCTTACATTCGAGGTGCTTTCCATGTTCTTCGTAGAGAAAGGCCACTATGATTAAGATCGATCGGCCACAATTTTATTTAGGATATTGAGAAAGATGATTACGATAAGTTATACAAATTTTTCTATGATGATGGGTCTTTACGACCAGGATTTCGTGAGGACACATAAGTATGTAGCCATGCAGATAGATTTTTCATACAAAATGTGGCCTCGAGAGGTCTGATGCACCATTAACTAAGAGGAACCTTAGACGCTCTAAGATCCTTTTTCACTTTAGTGATAATCGCGTGGATTATGAGTCTCAATTTATTATAAATTTTAAATTTCTTAAAGGCCACATATCTTTCAGGCTAAGGAATGGGAAACCTTTGAAGATGCGAAGGCGCCTCTCTCTCTATAAGAATGGTGCGTTCCGAAGTGTGAAGTGGGACATTGGTACTCCAGTGCATTTCTCCTTCTGAGTCGGATAATAGGGACAGCTTTTTTTTTTGTAATTGAACTCTATGAGATCGAATCTCCCATTGTTAAAAATTATTACTAAAAAAAAGGAGCAATACCAAACCTGTTGTTAGAATAATAAATTAGCTATTGCTCCTTTTTTAATAATATTTTATTACCCCAACAAATTAAAAACCTTCACCCTTTGACATCTTGCACTCAAAAACATCCATACACTGAGTGGGCAAGGTGATAGCTTAAGAGCTATCAGTAACTTAGATGTCTTCTACTTGTGGAGTATGAGCAAGAGGATGTCGATTCATTTGGGGCATGCCTTAGCATAATTCTTCAAGTGCTAGAGTGAAGAGAAAAAGATAAGGACTATCTGCGTTGGGCCATATGTGATGCAGTTTGTAAGGAGGATGGGAGTCTTCATGAGGTTACCATCAGTGAGGCTGCTCAGTATCATAGTCGCCCTTAATTTGGATATCATGAAGAATGTGCATATGAAAAGTAAAAGGCTAGGACCAGCAAGAGATATTCATTGCCTAATTGGGCTTCTAGGTAAGCACGCAGCTTCATGGGTAGACAGGAATCATCCCAATATAGCAAAGTAGCCACTGAGACAGGAATCATGTTGTCCTAGATGGGTGGAGCAACCCAGGAGGAGGCTAGTGTATGATCGTCTAGGGTACCAACACCACCTAGATGTTGTGGCTAGTAAAAATAACTCAATTGGAGAAGTAAATGGGGTAGATCTTAGGAATCCATTTCACTATCCGAGTGAATGAGGTAGCATTGACGGAGTGGATGGAGAGACAAGAGGTGCATGATATATGGATGGAGGAGGATTTAGTGTAGATGGTGGGACATCTTGGGATATTCATACCACCTCCATCAATTAGAACAGCTACATCATCTTCAACTCTGTAACAATATAAGGCCTGGAGACCTGAGGATCCTTTAATTACTGATATACCAAACTCATCGACAGATTGATGAATACAAAGATAGTATGGATGCTCTAGTTAGGGATGGTTGTATATAGTATCGAATGGACTCTTCGCTGAATTTAGAACTTTGTAAATCTTATTATTCAGGGAAGTACCAACTAATACCTTTCTCACTTTTATGATTTTATGGCTATGTTGTTTATTTTTACTTCTATTGTGTACATAGGGGACAATGTACTATTTTAATATGGAGGGAGTCTATTCATTGTCATAAATTTTATCTAATGTCGCCAAGTATTTTGTCATCATTTAAAAAGTGGGGATTGTTAGGCTAATTTTTAGCCTATAGTACTAATGATAAAAAAAATATTTTACTATAAATAAATTTACTTTTAAGGATATTAGTAGTTCTATTATAATGAAATCAGGTAAATGTGAAAGATTAAGAATAATGGAAGGAAAAAAATGAGTATAGGACCCAATTGAATCAATTAGCTAATCAAAAGTTGAAGAAAATAAGTAAAGTATATTATAAACAAGAAAAATAAAGTCATTTCATATGTAATAATCATTTTAATTTTTCTTATAACCTAATCATAGTCATTTTAATAAATTAGGATCATTGTATGATCATTTACATGTAAAGCATAATACATAAATTCTTTTATCATCAAGAGAAAAATTACTTTGCACTTTAAAGAAAATTTCTTGATTTTTAAATAAAATTTGAGGAACTTTTGAATTAGTTTTAAATTAAGTTTTCATCAAATGATTTTGTTTTTATCTTTGAAAAGACCTAGGATTTGAAGTTTTGAAACTAGTTTATGCAAGTATTTGACTACTCTAAAGGTTATAAGACAAAATGTTAAAGAGAAATTGAATGGGTAGTTTGCAACCAACTAAATGAAGGGTCATAACTGACTAGTTGATGATGGGTTTCCAAAGTTCTTTTGGAAATCAAAACAATATTAAATTTTAAGGCTAAAGCCACGAGTACATATTGCAAATGAATCATCTTATTCTAGCATGAAATCACAAATGTAATAGCAACAAAAATGTAGACATTTTGATAGAAACTTTAACATCTAAAATTTAGATATCAAGCTAGTGAAACTATATTTAGATTTTGAATTGGAATTACATAAGAGTTTTTAAACCTATGGAACTAAGAGTAGTTTTTCAATCTTTAAAGATTTCAGTTGCTATCCATTTATAGAGAAAAAACAAGCCCTTTACCTATTATCCATGCCATTTTTCTTATCTTACTACGGTTCCTATAAGTAACATATTATAGATCTAATTGTTGATTCCTAGAGATCCTTAAATTTCTTTTTCAATAAATTTTATAAATTGTTTATCCAAGTGCAATTTTGAAAGGGTTGAAATCATCTGTACTAAGCTGATAAGGAGTAGTAGCCCATTGAACAATTCTACTCCATTCATTTATATATAAAAAAAAGTGGTTACAAAAGTATTGAATACTATTACAAAGGCCATTAACAAATTTAAAAAACAAGTGAATTATAGTCTCTAAAGCAACCAAGCATAGCTTATAAACATGATTAGGAAGAACCCTTTATTCTATCTAAATTAGTTATGGCCTGTTTGGTTCACTAGAATAAATATTCTATTCCAGTAGTATTATTGATAATTAGTTATTCCTTTGTTTGTGCAATATTCTTGGTAATTAGTTATTCCTTTATTTGGTTAGTTTTGTGGTATACTTATTACTATAATGTTAAAAAAATCATTGAGTTTGAAAATTGTGTTGGCCATATGGTTATTTATTGACATACAACTTGTGGGCTAGGAAAAGATGATAATATATAGTAAAGAGGGCGAAAAATATAACTACATTAATATTGGGTTAAGTAGGGTGTTTAACTGGTAAAGCTTTCAGTAAAGTTGCTAAAATATTAGCATATTGTTAATAACATGAATTTGAATATTTTTTGTGGCATCCTTGGAAGCAGATGCTATATTCAAGCAACATAAACATACTTTGAAGCTTTTGCTAGAGTCTCATGACTCAAATTGAGTAAGATCTTTAGGTAGTTTGGTTCTAAACATACTTGAATAACATTAAGCTTCATGATTATTATTATTATTATATATATATATCTGCTGATCCGGGCTGTTTCCCTCTCGTGTGTGTGTGTGTGTGTGTGTATATTTATTTATTTATTTTTTCAACCATTTTATTATATCTATATATTTTTATGTTTATATATCTATTTCACTTTAAGCTTTATCATTAGTAATTTTGAATCTCAAATTCAGATCCTTACCTTTCTATTCTTGACATGGATTCAACTACTTTCGAAGCTACCATTGGCCTTTCTTATTTTGTCGGTGCTCTATTTTTTTAGTTATTCCTTTTGTCTGTTATCTTTTTCAGGTAGGGTTGTAAGCCTCCATGAGTCGACTAAATTATGTTGTGCTATTAATTATACCGTTTTATTTTTCTTTGATCGAATTTGGGTTTTGTTTCTTATCTGTAGATTACCCCTAATTGTGGGACAAGAAACTGTGAAATGAATCAACTTTGAAGAAGTTTTTAGAAAATTTGCGTTTTGGCTATTCCTCTTTTTTCTCATATTATTTACAAGCTAACTTCTTCAATGGTGGATGTGGATGTTCCCTTCCTTTAGCCCTTGTTTGTTCAAAGATGGGTTATACTATTGTACTGGTTAAGTTTATCTCTTTGTCTGTGTTAGTGTACAACAAAGTCTATCTTTTTAGTTTTGGGTGCATGATTATAGGGGTCTGCCGATTATAGGAGTCCCACTGGTAGACCCCTATCTTGTAATGACTGGGCGACCTGCTCAACACTCCATGATGGCTCTCCAGTTGATATCCAAGTCAGCTAGAAAGTTCCCTTGAAGTTAAGCCTGTTGCCCTTGTTAAGGAAAAGTTTCAATTCACAATAAGAAATGTAAACAGTAGAGTTTTTTTTTTAGTTTACTAAAAATTTTGGCAGCACAACGACTGTATTTTAACATCCCAAAAATTTCAAAGTCCCTGTTAAAGTTCAAAACACTTCTTTCACATCAATTTCTCAACTCCAAATTGTGGACTTCAAATCCACTCACATGCAGTCCCAAATAGTTACATCAATAAACTTTGAAAAGATAAAACAAAATCATGCATTCCATTTAAAAACCTTTATACACATCCATTCTTCATACAAATGTACTTCGTAAAACATGTTCAAAGATATGTAGTAGTTCTCAAAAACATATACAAGGCAAAATAAAAATGCCTACACAGTAGCACTTAGTGAAGTTGATTACTCGCAAAGTGGAGTCCCTGCTATTGAAACCCCTGAGCGTGTACCTGAGAGGTTTTATTTACAAACCAGAAAATAAAGGGTGAGTTAAACGAGCTCAGTGAGTATTATTGGTTTCTAATAAAAACATTTATACAAATATTAGCCTCCATAAAAGAAAACAATTTTTTTCTTTTCAAGTAATAACCAATGTTCTTACAAAACACATTATGTTCTTTTCATAAGATCAATGCATATGTAAAACAAAACTTTTTTTTTGTGATCAAGTTTTACTTTTCTTGTAAAGTATACAAGGATGGTAATCAATACTTTCATGAACTTTCTTTTTAAAACATAGTCTATCACTAATTTTCTTTGCCATATGGTACCCTTAGGTGTAAAGCCACGGAGCTGGTTCTACATCACTTACTCATGCCTTGTTAACCTCTATATACCAATTTTTATGAAACTAGTTCTGCATCGCTTACCCATAACGATGCTAGCACTACATATAAATCAATAGTTACGGAGCTAGTTCTGCATCACTTACCCGTAACAATACTAGCACAATATATACTTCACACGTGCATAGGGCGACTCATAGGACATACTGACAGACACAACACTACCCATGTTAGTGACAAACGCCCCCAAAACACCACCATGCATGTTAGGACATATTCTGATCGATATAATCGTATATATAAAGACATAACGGCGTACCATAGACTAAACCATAATTAATATATGAGTGCACCTCATTTCAATACCAATTAAAAACATATTCAAAGTCTTTTTCTATGCCAATTTAAATATATGCAAATTTCAGTTCAATGCCAATTCAAAACATGTGTACGTCTCATTAGTTTCCAAATGCATTCAAAACTAAATTCAATGCTAAATCAAAGCATATGTAAATCTCAAATGGAATTATTCATAAACATACTTTTCATAGTAAAGTAAAAACTAACCTAACAAATCAATTTAAATACACATTCACTGTTTATCGTTTATTGTAAACCACCCTCACATGTTCAATGCTTTTTCTTTATTATCCCTGAGTCTACTGTGACGAGAAAATTTTATTGTCTTACTAAACTATAAGGGAGACTCCTGAAGGGTTCCTAAAACCTGCCAAGGACATCCATAACTTACCACCTTGTTTTACAAATTTTATGACAAAGGGCTTAGCCAAAATCTTAGTATTAGTAAGATTAAAATTCTGTTTTCTTTTCATTCAATCATTAGAAAACCATCGAACAATGCCCATGTTTTATATATGATGTCTTCTTTCCATTTAAATAACATACATAGTATATACATATTGTTTTCATTACATTGAATCACTGAACTATGTACAGCATACATGCTGCCATTGAACAGCCATTAAGCCACATATATAGCGTCTACATGCTGCCAATAAATAACCATCGAACAACATACATAAGATATGGATATTCATGCCGTTTTCCTTTCCATTTACCAATAAAAATTCAAAATTCACTTAAACACCATATTTTACCTGTTTTAACTTACTAATTTCTTCAAAACACAATCTCACCCTATTTAATCCACCATATCACAATCGTGCATAAAGAATCATGGTTACGACCTATGTCTAGAATCTATGCCTCCACTTGTTCCTTAATTTTCACATATCAAACGTTCAAATTAGGTTTTGAAGTCTTCTATACATTTGTTCCCCTATGTCTCTAGTTTTCATATCATCAAAAATCATGCCATTTCAACTTCTAAATTATGAAACATGTACCAAATATCACAAGATGCTTCAATACAGGGACAATATCAGGTTACCATAATCAATCTCAATTTTCAATATCATTCAGCTAGAATTAGGTCTAGGTCTCTTCTAAATATTTTTATTAATATGTCTTAGGATTTATTTACAGTTAGAATCACCCAATTTGGAGTTATGTAGACTAAGTTACGGCCAAAACACTAGGACTGTTCAAGGAAACCGGGAATCCTATTACAGAATTTCACTAAACATAATTAGGAAAACTTACCACTTTCTTCCAATCTTTTGAAAAATTGCAAGCTTTCTTCAAATCATGCTCTAAACCATGGAAAATCAGTTGCACCCTTCTTCTCTCAAGCTTGGTGGAAACCCACCTTTGCCTCTCTCCTTTTCTTCTTTTGTTTTTCACTCACGGTTAACTCACTTTCACTCTCATAGTTACCACAAAAAGAATGAACCAATTGTCTTAAGTTTACTCTTTTAACACATGACCCATGTCATCTTCCATCATGAATCATCAATCCACTATTCAACATGAAAAAAGGCCAAGTTGCCCCTACTCACTATGCAAAAAGACTATATTGTCCCTTAATGAATTTAATTCACTGACAAACCGAATTACAATCAAAAAATATTCCACAATGGGCTTATCATCAAATTGACCATGAAATACTCTTATTAGGTTCAATACGTATTAACTGGATGCTTTAAAAATATTTGAATGGGGTTAAAAACATCAATATCTATTATTTTCCAAAAAGGGCATTTTAAGTCCTAAACTTCCTGAATTCCCAAATTCCATCCAATCAAAATTATTTTCAATCTTTTTTAGTACCATTAGACTCTAATAATTATTATGAATATTTTCAATTCTTTTCGGGGTTGAGTCCCCAAAAATCACTATTCATGTAAAAATACTATTCATTGAACAAAAAATTTACCTTCATTGAAAGAAAAAGTTTAGGGTTTTACACGTCCCTTGGATTAACCATACTTACCACCATCATTTTATTACTTCCATTTTTCACTTTAGAACTTGTCTCTGTCTTCGACAATGACAGATGTTAAGGAAATTGTTTAAGTAATTCACTTTTTTAAAGTGAATTTGCTAGTGTTTAAGGATTGAAATTGCAGGTGAGAAATGACTCTAATTGCACGGTTGACTTCTTCAATTTCTATTTTATTATGTGCTAAAAAATGTGTAGAATCTTTTCGATCATTCACTTTTACATGTCAGAATTTGGTGGGGTGATGATGCATCTAATCTTATAGGTTGCCAGATTCTAGTTTACACCTATGCTAGGAGTTATGTAGTCTTTATTTTTGGACTTTTAACTTTACAAAGCACAACTAATATTCCTAAAAAGTCTATATATAATTAGCTAGGTATTTTTAGGGTGGGTCTCTTTGTTGGAAAATAATCATCTATGCATGGTACTTATTGGAGAAATTGAATGGTTTGATAGTTTGTTACTTACTGATGAAATGGCAAAGCCAAGGTCATTTCTAGTCCTAGCAAAATGTACTTCTTTACCCTTACCCCCTAGGGTCATTATGCTTATTCTGCTTTTGCCTTTCTTTCCATCATGTGATTCATTTTCTTCTCTTTTCTATTTTCCTTGAAAATGTTCATTCCCTTCTTAGTTCCATTTGTTAGTATATGCTTCTTAGGCCTTATAGCCTGGTTTAAGTGTCATTGGAAAACTTTTATTGGTTCTTAAGTTAAGTTTTGCAGGCTTTATGTTATAACAATAGAGCATTAGTGTGTATGAGTAACTTTTCTCTTTACTCTACTTTATGTCATCAAGTATTTTAAATTATTTCATGGTTGTTCTCTTACATTGTACCTTTTTTGAACAAGGTTACATAAATATATTAGAAAATTTATTTCTTGCAATCATGGCCTGTTTTTTTTGTTTACAAAGGATATAAACCCAAAATACTATATAACTAGTGCAGTGCTCTGCGGTACAAAGCTCCTATCTTGTCTTGGTGGATAAGTTCCATAACTAGCATCGGAGGCTCCTAGAGAATATGCATGCCTGGGCTGGCTAGGACTGCGAGAGTAGCCAGGTTATCAGCACACTGGTTCCCTTCGCGATGTACATGCTGAATTTGCACTTCCTAATCTCGTTGGATTAACCCACGGGTACTTGTCATTAAAAAAATTATTCTCGGCTAACACTGTATTGGAAGAGGACAAGATATTAATGACTTCTAAAGAATCAACTTAGACTATGACTCGACGATATCTAAGCGACCAAGCCAAAGTAAAGCCCGATTGGACTCTCCAGAGTTCAGCAGCTAGCGACGAGCCCCTCCTAATGTATTATATAAAACCACCACACCAATGACCGTGCCAGTCTCTAATTAGACTTCCAGCAGTAGCGATTGTACCCTTATTTAACCGCTCCATCAATGTTTAACTTGACCCAATTCTCTGACGATTTGGTCCACCTAACTAAACTACCCACTGGTAATCCATGTGTCTGAAACACACAGTTTTTCATTGCCCTTGCCCTTACTCTCCATTCCACATACTCCATAACGGCCCTTATACCTTCTTCCGACCAAACAAAGTTAGCTTCAAAAAGACTTTTGTTTCTCCAATGCCATAAAAACTAGCAGGCTACTCCAAAAATAGTAACCTAGTCAACCTGCATCATATGTGAATGCTTCATAAGGTTAGATTTCACCCATAGCTCCTCGTCTTGGTGAAAGAAATCCGGATCAACCACCTCGGATGGAAATTTACTCCAGAATGCTTTCACTCTCTGACGATCTCAGATGACATATAGTGTGGACTCTTCTTGTCCACAGATGTGACAACTGCTATCCGTTGATAGATGGCGTGCCACTCTTTACTGATTGGTCAGAAGTTTTACTTAGTCATTAACTAAAGGAAAGCCCTAATCCACTGAAGTCCTGCCCATTTTCAAATTAATCCCCATAAGTTATTATAAACATTTGTGATACTCCCTTCAATTAAAATGTAAGCTGACATCACTGTGAACCTCCCATACTCAGTTAGCCCCCATCGCATTGTATCTTCCGCTATATTGTCTGCATTAAGGGGAATCTCAGCAATATCCATACAGACTGTGGAAAGGAGGTATTGTTGGAATAAATTCCACTTCCAATTGCCAGCTTCATTAGTAAAATTCACTACTGTAGCGTAAAGAACGCTATCTGGAAGTGGAGAGGTCGCTACATAGATTAGAGGTCCCCAATCCTTCGCCCAATTATCCAACCAGAAGAGAATGCGTCTTCCATTGCCCAACTTCCATTTTATACCTGATGTACAAATTGCCAAATTGCAGAGATTCTCCGCCAAATGCTCGGAGCCCCTAGCCTAGCTATTGTACGAGGGATATGGTGCAGGTCCATTTTATATTTATCCCTTAAGATCCTGACCCATAAGGCTGTGGGTTGTGTAATTAAAGCTGTTGGACCCCGATTTTTGAGTGAAATTTAGAAATAATAATTAAAAAGAAATGAGTGTTATTATGTATATGTTTAGGTATAAATGTATTTATACTTAAAGG
>JANIJH010000006.1:31256845-31271920 GCA_024520975.1 Erythroxylum areolatum
ACCCCTCATTAGCCACGGTGCTGCGTAGCTTGAAATTAAACTGAAATTAAAAGATAATGCAAACGGTGCATATGAAATTTTTAAATAATTTACCAAATAGAAGGCGAATGCAATTATAATTAAAATTACAAATTTACTAATATTATATATTAATCAAATAAATCCTTATTTCCACTAAAGGAAAAAAAATCATATAATAATGTTTTTGTAATTCAATATTCTAAATTTTTTAAATTGACATATATTATTGTTATAAATGAAAATGTATTAAAAATTAATATTATATAAACCAACACAATAAATGATAATATGTAAAGAGAACCAAATGAAGTAGAATCGTGTAACAATATAATTTAAATATAAATAAAGAGCATGACATTAATACCAATTAAAAATAAACTATAACCCGTAATAATATAATATAACTTTTTGTATAATAGGGTGGTTTAAAATTTAAATATTGTATAAATGGACATAATTATGGGTTTATATCCTACAGCCCATTAGTTAGATTGTAATTTAGAGACAATTATTTAAAAACATTATTTATCTTGCATATATTTAAATATATATGATAAAGTCAACGAGATAACTATAAATTGCAAACAAAATTATAATAAGATTATAATTATAAAATCGATATTACATTTATGTATTTTACTAAATTGTTTCTAGTCATTGTTTTATTAAGAGTGGATGTTAATAGAACATAAAAATCTTAGTACACGTTATGTTTTTTTTAAGAATAATTATATTTAGCCTTAAAGGCATATCAAATGAAGTTACAAAATATGGACCCAAGGTCACTAATGCTAAGTGACGATCAAAGATTACAAAATAGGACTATTAATGATAGGAAACAAGATATTCTAAAAGGAAATGAGGTATAGCTCATCCTGAAGTCTCTGCTTTTGTACCAATATTTGCAATTCTGCATTCTAATGTGTTGTATCAGTTGCTTGTAAAAATGTTTCACAGGGAGTCTCTTGTATTGGAATATTTTATGATTTATTCCATCATTTATTGCTATGCCAAGGAAGAAAGTACCAATTAGAAGCATTTGTATGCAGATTTGTTAGTCCTACTGCCAGTTGAATACCAATCTTTAATGTTGTTCAGGCTAGTTAAATGCTCAATTATCAAACATCTATTTACAAGTGTCCTCCAAAAATCTTTGATGTAGATGTAGTTAAAGAAAAAATACTTTGCATTTTTCTCAACTTTTTGACAGAGAAAGCACCAACTAGTATGACATAAGTATTTGTCCATTTTGTCAACAGTCTTCAACTTGTCCTTCATTGCAATCCATAGAGTAGTGGCAGCTTTAGGATTGAGATAACTAGACCATATTACTTTAATCTAAGGTAGAATAGGAAGATCTTTGAAAATTGGTTTTTGCAGGAGAGATTAGAGAACTAACCATCTCTGGTGTGCTTCCAAATGTATTTGTCTTACTGTCCACCAATATGAATATCTAAGATTTCACTCATAAGAGAGCTGGGCATGGATGATTGCGTTAAGATCTCCTTATATGAGAGGGCTTTTGCAACTGAGTCAATTGAATATATAAAAGTTCCGAGTGGAGTAGCTTCAATGACATTAAAAGAGAACCTATTGAAGACCAATTGTCATACCAAAAACTAATAGATTCTTCATTTCCTACAAGAGCAATGAAATCATTCTTCCATTTATCTCTCAATCTCGTAATTGATTTTAGACAGGATTAAGGGAGTTATTAACATCTAAAGCCCATATGCTACTCTTCTTAATGAAGTGTATATCCACTTACACCAAAGTGATTGTTTGTCAATCATAATTCTCCAAAGTCTCTTTGTGAGGAAGATGGTATTCATGACTTTAAGAGAATTTACGCCAAGACCTCCTTATAAAACTGATGCAATAAATTGTACTCTTCTTGCTGTAGAGAGATGTCTGAAGCTCTAAGATAAGATTCTGCCCTTGATTTTATCAAAAAGAACATTGAAATCTCTACTTTTCAAACTATGAAAAGATATAGGAATGCCCAAATATTTTATTGGAAGTTCTTCTTGCTAAAATTTAGAGATGGTAACTGCCATTTGATGTCTACTAGCAACACTTCTAAAGGTGCAAGTGCTACTTTTTGAGCAGTTTCCTAATCAAAGAAGTAGTCAATCTCATAGGCTAAAGTATAGAGATACTTAAACAGACATGTGGATGTTTGTTAGAAAACAAGTTTACCAAACAAAGCTGATATAAGAAATCCATTTAGAACCTTACTTATATGTCTATGGAAATTCTCATTGTGATGATAATATAAGTGCTCCTTTAGCTTGAGATCTCCAAATTTATTTTGTATAGGAATTGTTGAGCAAGTTTTATCTAATGTAAAACCCTCAATATTCTACAAGTTTAAGGGTTGTAACTCATGGTAATTAAGGTGTCAATCCCAAGAAGAATTAGCTAAAACTAATTGAATCCTAACTTTGTCTAAGTTTGTAAAAGTGTGATGCAAATGAAAATAAAAATAACCAGAAAATTAAGCAATCAAGTATGAGTTTAATGAAATTAAATTATGAAATTAACAAAATTAAATCAAATAGAGCACTAACCACTTAACAAATGAGATATCACAATAAAACAAGATCAATCAATTATGAGAATATATGATTCATTATATCGTCATTTCGCTTAGGTGTTGATTAGATGAATTGTGCATATTTAGGATTAGAATTGTGTAATGTGATTATATGTTTATGTTTTCGAGTATTATATGGTTTAGAGCATGTTATTAGACTTTAATTTCGTGTGCTTGAGGTATTTTAATGTGATTGTTAGTGTTTGAAATCAAATGAAGAAGATCAAGTAAAGTTAGAGAAAATTTGGAGGAAGAGTCAAGTTACGATTGTGACATCTCTGTCAGGGTCATAATAGAAGTGATCCAGCCAAAGGTTATGATCGTGACTAAATGGGCCACGATCGTGACAGAAGCTATTTTCAAAATTCACGATCATGGTTGGGGCTGTCACGATCGTAATATAAGCTCATTTTCAAGGGTTACGATCATGAAATAACTGTTATGATTGTGATAGGTGCAAGATAGACACAGATCTGCCTAAGTTTTCATTTTTGAATGGTTGTTTTAGACTTTTTGGCCTGGGTAAATCCTAGTTTTTTATTCTTTCCTTTTGTTATTTTCATTAAACTTGATGTGTGAAATGGATTGGAAGATGTTATACACGCTAATGATGTTTTAATTTCATATTAAGATTTGCTCTTAACTTATTTTGTGACTTGAACACTTTTGATTTCAATACAATGTTTTGAGTATTGTGATATTTGTGTTTGCTTATACTTCGACAACAAATCGAGAGAGTGAGTTGATAGTAATTTGTTTAGGTTGGATAATAAGAGTTAGCAACCTAATCAGTCATGTAAATATCAAATTGATGATCATACAATGAGAGATCTTGTGTCAAAACTCGATTAGTCAATAGATTGCTTAAGAACTAGTTGAAAATGTAAGGTTGTGTTTGTTAATTGAGATATTCCAAACATGAAATTTCATTATCAATTAGAGATTATTAATTGGGGTTAAATTATTAGGTTTTGAGAGAGAATAATCAAACTCTTTGGAAATCAAGGATCAACACGAAATTGAATCAAAAATGGTAAAGGGAGCAAAATGATGATAGAACAAATCCTATACGTTCACATTTGATCATCCTTGTTTTATTATGATAGCTCAATTATTAACTGTTTTAGTGCTCAATTTTATTTGATTGTTTAATTTTTGAATTTTATTTCTTTTCAAATCATATTTCACAACCTTAGAAAAAGTTAGGTTCATTTAGTTTTAGCTAATTCTTTGTGGAATCGACACTTCAGTTACTACAAGTTTACGATCCTTATACTTGTAGAATATTGAGGGTTTTACATTTGGTAAAACTTTCTCAACAATGTATAATTTAATCATTTTGTCATCCAATGTTCTAATTGGACAGAGTATGGATATAGTGTCTACTCTTTTGAATTCAATCATGCTTGTTCCTGTTAATTAGTAATTAATTTATTTGGGTAGAGAATTCTTTAAATCGCTACTGGTCAAGAACAATAAAACATTCTCTCTAATTACTTTAGAGTGACGAATCATTTATTGAATTACTTAATTATCCTCATATGGTTCCTATTACATCCAAGTACTACCGACTAAGCTACCCTAAATAGGACAGTTCATAAGTAGCATTAAAATATAGTAATTCTCATATAAGATACTTTAGTAGTCTCAAATCTAAGGATCAATTATACAACCATCATTATAAGGAAATCCACGGACACATAAGTAACATTCTACTTAAGAGCCTTATAATCGAGTCAGTTCAATGAAATTATTTTCTAAGAGGCACCCACATATTAATTTAAGTATCTTCATACTTTAATTTATGAGATCAATCACTTTATTCACAAGGTAGAAACATGACATTTGCTAGTTTTATCATTTCATCAATATCCCGCCTCAATGAAAACATTACTAGGAACAATTTGGGAATAATATATAAATGCAAATTGAATATTATAATTATAATCTCATCACAATTTTAATTACATAATAGTTATTTAAGAGATTTTACCTTTTATATTAAAACATCAAATATAATTAATATAATACATAAAGATAAAGAATACCTTTCTTAATTAAACAAATGTCATGTATTAAAATTGCAACCAACTAATTGGCTGCAAAGACATAGATTAACAATTACATCATATTTAGAAGTTAAAGTCCAAAATTATTATTATTATTTAGAAATAAGTAAATTTTTTATATAATATCCTTGAGTCCAACTTTAATTAACTCTTTTGATGATTCTTTTCACTCTTTTATTTATAATTATTTCTACAAAAGGTAAAAATTAATTATGAAACCTACAATGAAGAAAATGAAAAAATTTATAAACACCTACAACCCAAGGAATAATATATAGAACTTGATTGAAAAATCCATCAATTGTAAACCAAAATATCTTGAATGTATATTTGTTACTTGGTGCAAACGTTCACAAACAGACCATTATATATATAGTTATTTATTTATTACTTAAAGAACATTCATTATTATTATCATTAATACCGACTTAAAATTTCTTGACATGCAAGATTTGAAGAGGTCCAATAGTACCTAATAGAGAGATTTTTTTTATAGACCCATATATAATGCGTCATGAATATATTACAAAATTAAAAATAGATATGTATACATATAAAAAAAATAATAAATAAAAATACAAAAAATAAAAAAGAAACAATTAAAAAGAGTAAGGCAATATAAAACACTGTACTTACAAAAACATGTCAAAATTAACAATAAATGCTAAGATAAAAATACTTAAAGACCATTATATATATGTAGTTATTTATTTATTGCATGACCATCTTTTATTTATTTTTGACGAATTTGCTTCGGGCTTTATGGTATTCTCTCAGTCAGTTTTGAAAAAGGTTTTGAATTTCATTCCTTACCGGTCGGTACACACCATACCGAACGGTGAACGGAAATAAATAGATGTGCTTATATACCGGGTGTAGATATCAGTCGGTACCGATATGTTTCATTTGGTACCAGACGGTACTGGGAAATTTGAAAAATATAGATATTTATTAACAAAATTTTCAATTTTTTTAAAATTCATCCACATGCTTTAAAAATTAATTATTTAGTTCAACTTTTACTGTGATTTTTAAATTTTTATTTTTAAGAAATTTATAATTTTAGTAATAATTAATTTAATTAATTAAATATATAATATATTTAATTAATAGTAAATTAAATAATATATGTTTTTATTTCGTGTTTCAATTGTACTTATTTGTTTCCTTATCACGAACTCTTGTTGTAAATTATAATAATTTGAGAGTTAAGAATATTTATTATTCTTTTTATAGATGTTTTGATGTAATTATTATTTATTATATAATGAAAATTGAAATTGTAATATTTTAAATACGTTGTATTGTTCTTAATTTTATATTTGTATAATGATGATTGCCTTTTTTTGTTTATATAAATTGTGATTATTATTTATATGTGAAATATTTGAAAATTAATATTATTTCATATTAATTGCGATTATTATTTATAATTATGATATTTGGAGATAATGTTAAAAGTATATAGTACAACTATACAATATAATAATAAAATATTTTATAATTTTTTAAAAATTTAAAATTATTTTAAAAATTTAAAAAATTATTTAAAATGGTAGCTGAAATTGATCAATATTAATACTGTATTCTACTAAAATCCTCGATAGTAAGTCTGATAAGTTTTGAAGGAGTTGCAGATGGCAGGAACCAAGTACGAGATCATATCTTTTGTACCTATAATTCGATACTAACTTTATTGCATATGATCTTATCTACATAAATATGTAGGATTAAAAAAAATATGGATAAGATCGTATTAAATAGAATTAGTCCGGAATAATAGATACAGATGATTTGGTCACACCAAGTGGGGACACAACAAAGTGCAATTGCACGCTGGCGGCTTAAGAATTAACCTGAAAGTCACATTTTGTTTAACGATTCTTCCTCCAGCGTGACTCTCCCAATCCTCAGTATCGCCCGTTTTCTACTCCAAATAAATGTGGACAACGGACTTGAGAGACGAGAGTAAAATGTGAACACTACAACCATTTTTGCGAAATTTAATTAGAAATTAGGCTTGTTTATTTTCCACTTTCACTTTTTATTTTTATTTTTACATTAACAAAAAATTATTTAGTTGAGTATTGATATCTTCCTATTTTATAAAATGAAATCATAAAATATAATAAGTTATTTATTCAGATTTATTAATAAGCATTATATACTTAATTAATTTATTTCTAAGCATGATACATTTAATTAATTTATTTCTAATTCATTAGTATGATTATATATGTTATTAGTAACTAAATAAAAAATTTAAAACTAAAAACCGTAATAAAGAATGCAGAAAAGCACGACGAACAGCAAACAGAAACCATTCAACGAGGAAACAAGCAATAATAATTCAAAGGAAAGAAAAGTCATAGCGACAGGGAGTCTCCTTTTCACACTCCAACTTACCATAAACTCGGAAAACGGTATTCACTGTTATATCATACAATTGCTGCACAGTTGATACCGAGATTTTTGCTCTCTCTGGTACGCTCGTTACGAACGCACCGTCTTGCTTCCACAACACCCCTGTCTCTCTCGCTATTATCTCCGCACGAATCGACTCCGAGAGAGATCTCAATCTCTGCAATTCCCACGTAATTTTCTTCTCTGCTGTGGATTCCAACCAATCTGGAGAAATTCCTGTACGTGCTAGCTGAATTTCCTTTGGCGGCCGGTCAGACCTGAAATTTTCTCTTTCCACGAAGTTGTATTTGATTCTTTTACAAACTTCCTTTGTATTTACAGTCAGAATTTCTTGTTTTCTCAAGAGTTCTCTTGTTCTTTGCTTTTGTTTAATACTGTGCCATAACTTTTTGTATAGTAGATTATCAAACTTTTATTCACCGAGTAATGCTTTAATTTAGCTGGACGAAGGAATTCCTTCGCACAAGTTATTGCTATATTTGTTAACACTGAGTCTGTGCTTGGTGTGTATAGAACCCACTTTGCTAAAAGATTTGAAGATAGCGGTTAGGAAGTCAAAGTAGTTAGGAATTTGGGCTCTCCTGATGCAAGGATTGGAGTGCGTATATTACAACGTTGGTTTTAAACTGAATGCCTCATCTATTGGCCATTTTAATTTTCGTTTTGTCTTGAAATTTTCAATTTCTGTTATACAAAACTTATGAATCTATGACCACTCTAAGAAATTTACTCCACTAAATGGATTTTTGTGAACGTTCGGGTGGACGAAGAAAACTGATTCTGCTTTGTCGTATATTGACTAGTTAATTGTATAAGAAGATTAATGTATTACAAAATTGTTGTTAATTTTGTCAGAATAAGTTGTTGATGGGAATAATTGTATCCATCTTGAGTTTCATGTCTTTTATTCAGTTACTTCATTTGGCGAGATGATTCATATAAATATTCAAATACAGGCTTCTGGATTATTCTATTCTATAACTTGAGAAATTATGCCAATACTTCCCTTGTTTGCTCAAGCCGTGATTATGGTTAGATTTTTTTATAACTCTCCAACTCTGATTATGTATGTAATTACTTGGTAGTTGTGCCAGCTCACCTCCTGTGCAAGCGGTAGTCTCTACAATCTTGAGTACCATCTGGAAAATGAGAAAGCAAACGTATGTCAGAAAATGCATGAATTAGTTGGTGATCATGGAAACATTTAGCTTTAATGCAGTCAGTGGTAGCCTAGAAGAGCACTTAAAACAGCAAATCAAATGTCTTCTAGAGAAAACTCCGTGCAAAAGCATGGTGGTGTTGGGGTTCAGGCTCAGATCTCTGATTCTTTAATTATGTACTGCAAACATTGAAAATCGTTTCATTTGATTATGATAAATTGGCAGTTAATCTTTGTGTAATACGCTGCTCATTTGTTCATTTTGTTTATGATTTTACCAGGCATAACACTGCAGCTCATGATACATTGGGGAAGTTGAACGGTAATGAGAATAACAAATATTTTCAGGACAGAGCAGCAATGGTACTGAGCTTTTGATTTCTGCATAAACATTTTGCTTCCGTAGTTTCTTTTAGCTTGATATTTCATCTAATGTGATTCAAGTTCATGTAATAGGAGTTTGATTCACAAGTGAAAGCACAAAAAGAGGAAATCCAATTTCTTCGAAAACAAATTGCTGCTGCCTGTGTGAGGGTAATGCATTGATATCTGAGTCTTTACTTGTTTCTCCTTGTTCATTATCTTGGCTAATTTTGTCACTGTTTGAAATGACATTGACTGCTGTTGAATCAGGAAATGCAATCACTGAATGAGAAATTCGTTTTAGAGAGGAAATTTTCTGAATTAAGAATGGTTTGTGAGTTGCTTTTGTAATTAATTTTGCTTTTTGAATGGGTTCCATGCATTATACAAAAATTGCATATGCCATCCTAGATTTTTGCAACTTTTTTTCCTTTGTTACAATAGGAAAACTGTTGTTCGAACAGGCAAAGGATGAGAAGCACCACGAAGCAATTACTTCTTCCTTAGACGAATTGGCTCGTAGAAAAGGTGATCTTGAAGAAAACTTAAAATTGGCAAATGATTTGAAGGTATTACAGTGATACTGTACTTCAAATGTATACACTTTTCTTCCCTCTGCTATTTGAACATTGGTAAGTTATTTGAATCACGAAATAACGCTAAGCAAAGAACCATTCACAATTGGTATCTGGAGATTTTCCCATACCCTTTTTGCATATAATTGTCATTGACATACTGACATTTAATGTGGTATGAGATGTTAATTCAATCTATACGGTGTTACCTTCTTGAAATTCCACATAGCATTAGAATTTTAAAGTCACTGCTGCTTATTTTTTAGATTGGTGGCATGAACCTGGGTTTGGATTGTAAAGGCAAATAAAAATATGCAGAAGTAAACTTGAACAGGATGATGATCTACTAAGTTACAAGATACTGTTGTTAGAAAAAAGGTTTTCATTCTTTTATATCTGCTTCCACCACTCAAAATCTGTAAGAAAACTTTATTTATTGTCCCTAAGTTCTTCTCCAGTATACCATGTTGCGGTTATGACTGCACCCCTTTTGCTGCTGAAAGGTGGAGTTAGATATAGTGTCTAGAAAAATTTGTAGACTGAGTTCAATGACGGAAAAGTTTCATTAATGGAAAAAATTTTCACTAAAATTTAACTTCGATTTTTTTTTCTTGGTACCTTAGATTGCAGCTGCCCCTGCTAGCCCACACATGGCTCTGCCAAGGTTTGAAAACCTGAATCTGGTAACTAGATTCCACAAAGCTTACATGTACCAAAAAAGCTTAAACATATTTGGAACACTTGGGTCAGACTTAAAGCATAAAATTGAAGCTACCTTATCTTATTTAGAGTATAAAAGAATTGGAACAAAAGGGGAACAATCTCTTACTTCTGGAGAAGTGTGACCGGTTGCATTTTAAGGATAATTCAGGGTAGGGGTGGAAAATAAGCAAAGAGAGGTGCTTTGATGGAAAAAGCATTCTATTTGGTGAATATTTACTACTCTCTATGTGGCTTTGAGGGAGTTTTATATTATCTTGCGGATATACCTCTGCAAATTATTGATTTCTTGTTAAATCATAATGTAAAAATAGAGTCTTCTCAAGGCTGCACTGACAGCAATTATATTCTTGGCTGACTCTCTCTTATTATCTTTACTTTTTTTCTAATTTCTTTACCCCACTTAGATTTGCCTTCCCATCATTTGGCTCTATCATTCTATCATCTTCCTTTTAGTTGACACTCTTCATAATGGAACGTGACAAGTTTTTCTTCTTCCACTGCAAATTGTCAAGATACTGATTTTGCTAGAATATCTTGGAACCTTTTGTATTTGTTGTTCAAGTAGCTTGTAGACAGCGATGGTGTAAATTACTTACTATTTCAAAGTTCTCGGAACGTTTCTCCTAGTAGTCAAGGGATTCCCAATTAAGATATCCAAAATAGAATTGAATCATACTCTTATTTAAGATTCTTTATCTTAAATAAATTTAAATCCTAAACAAACTAAGGCAATATATCTAACTTATTATTAATTCCTATCTAGGAAGGAAAACTTGGCATAAAGTAAACTTCAACCCTTGTAGTCCATGCTGTTCCATAACTCTCACTATTCATTCCATAAAATTAAAGTTTGTGGTTGAGTGATTTGCGCTCTTTTATTTGTTTACAAACCAAGTTTTTTTGTCCAAAAATTCAAGGGCTGAAATTGATCTTACTTTTTCTTTTTGCTGCTTTTTTGGCTTTTAAAAAGGTGTAATTCTTATGTAGTTGTTCCAGTATGTCACCACATTCCTTGTGTTGATGTTCCAAACATGCAGTGTACCATTTTCTGAGTTTAACTCAATATATTGGCCATTTAAGGTAGAGTTTGCCTCGACAGTTCGATAATGAAACCGGTTTCTCTACTGCATACTATCTTGAATATAAATATTTGTTGCTTCTTGTTGTCAAAAGTAGTACTCACAACTTCTCCATTATTTATATGCTTTGTTAATTTTGCATCTTTATTCAAATCTTCACCTTCAATCCCTCAGTACATCAGGATTGGCATCAACCTTCAGTTATTTTAGCATGCTGTCCTATTTTTTCACCCTGTTCTTCTTGTGTTTTTAATTGTTGTTCAGGTGTTTTGTCTTGTTGTTTAAGTGTTTCATCTTGTTGTTCGGTTGTTTCAGCTTTAGGGTTTGCCTAAGAATCCATTTCCTCCCTCCTTTCTTCATCTTTAACACTCTGATACCAAATTGATGTAGGACGAATAAAACAGATATCAAACTAGTAGCTAAAACTAATAGAAATTGAAGATTTGGGCTGTTTGGCGCTTTTAGGATGCTGGAAATTTGGCTTCAGGTTGAAATTTCAGTAACAATTGTTGAAACTTCTTGATTGGAGCTGGAAACTTGGGCCGGAAAATTGTTAGATTTGTAGTTGAAGGAAACGATAAATGAGTTCTAGGAATCGAGGGTAGGAAAATGGGAATTAGTTCTATCAATCACTCTTAAAAGAAGGCATCACACATAGTTGAAAGCTTAAAGTTTGTAGAGAAAATTTAGGCTATTTATTGAAAGACAGAGTATACATATGTATAGAAAAGTCCTTAGTAATAAAGGAATTCTTAACTAAGATATCCAAAATAAAGTTGAATGCTACTCTAATTAGGATTCTTTATCTTAAATACGCACAAGTAGTCAACAAATAAGAACAATATATCTAGCTTATTATTAATTCCTATTTTGAAAGGAAAACTTGCCATAAAGCAAAATTTCAACTCTTGTTGTCCTTGTTGTCTCATCAACTTCCACTCTTCATTCCACTAAATTAAAGCTTGCGATTGAGTGATTTGCCTCTTTTATTTTGTTTGTAAACTCTAAACTCTTTTGCGACCAATACAAGTTAGGTAAATTTATGTTATGATATGATTTACCTGGGGCCTTTCAAATTGTGTTTCGGAGGAAATATTTTTATCTATTGAAAACTCATGATAATTTATTGACAAATCCACAAGGAGACCTTTATATGATCTTATTTTCCAATCTAACAATCTCTTTTCATTTTAACTTATACATCCTTTTGCCCATCACTATTAACTACAAACATTATGTTTTACTTTATGCTTACTAGTGGACACATGGCAAGCCTTTTGTAAGTTATTTATATGTGGGCATGTAATAATTGCATTATCAACACAAGCTAGATTAGCTAGTTCCTTTTATGGAATAGTTACCTATGACATCTTAATTGTTGCGTGTTTCAGTCATGCATGCCTTGATTACTAGTAGACTTAAGATTTGCTTTTTAATTATTCTGTCAAGTGGTGTATATGATTACTCCCAACATGTTTTCCGTTACTTATGTCTTCTCTTTTAATTGTCCTTATATTGGCAAAACTAATTCTATAGGTCGTACACGAGGAGACATGTATTTTCATGTCATCCATGCTTGGTTTATTGTCTGAATATGGAGTTCTGCCTCGCGTCATAAGCACCTCGTCTATTTTGAGCAATATAAAGGTACTAATGGATTACCACACAATCACTAGCCGTCTCCATTTATACATTTGTCAAATTCTTCTTTTAGGAATTGGATCATGTTACTTGATTTTCACATTTATTGTATAGCTTTCTTTTCTCTTTTTCTTCTACAGTTTGTTTCCAATAGTTGGAAACAAATTGTAGAAGCTAAAGAGAAGAAAAAAATTGATCCATTGCATTAAGTGTTCTGTTGCACGATCATCTCACATATTCCTGCAATGCATGAACAACACTCCTTATTTATTGTCGGAGCAAATTGTAGAAGCTTAAGAGAAGAAAAAAATTGATCCATTGCATTAAGTGTTCTGTTGCACGATTATCTCACATATTCCTGCAATGCATGAGCAACACTCCTTATTTATAGTCGGAGGCTTGATGTGCTTTGATTTAGCTATTCTTATCTTCCAAATCCTTCCTATACAAATTCCCATCCCTGTTTCCATTCATTTCCTTTGGAACTAATTATGCTTTAAGCAACCATTTACTTGTGGAAAAAGGAAGTGAGCAACTTCTACATTGAATGGAACAATGTTCAAATATCTAATGGTGCTATATTATGAATGTTTGAGTCCTGACTATTCTCTTAGATGTCAGCTTCAAAATATATATGTTTGCTTACAATTTTTTTGTGGGATAAAAGTTTCAATAGTCAACCCTGTGAAAACAAGGTTGTAAACTACTCCAGTCCCAATTTTTGTATCGAGGCCTTAATTTTCTGTGCCTTTTCACGCTTCTATGTGATTTTTCAAAACTAAAAAGTGTTGAATACAATATTTGGATTTGTTTTTATGTTCTTTCCATTTATTTCTATGCATGTTGGATTCTCTAGGATTGTGTTTTGTTTCCTTGATAATTAATGTAATTTAACTTTGCTTTGGATTTTGCAGCAACTACATGATGAATTGCAATGGAAGGTTAGAATTTTACATGTAAGCTTTTATAATATTTATAGTTATTGATGTTTGTTAATTATAGGTATGTTTTGATATTTACTACACATTCATTATCATATTGAAGATACAATTAATTAAGGGATTATTATGGTAAATCTTGGAATATTCTAACATATTAGGTTGGTCAGATTAAGAGCTGTGAACTTTTTCCTAGTAAAATTTCAGTCATGTTGGTACAATTTTGTGTCCTCCCAAGAAATTCTAATTGTTTAAAGAAATGCTTAAACATTTGAAGGCATAGGAGATTATTTTATTGGGAGATTATCTTCTTTTGAACTAATTATCTGTTCTAACATTTTTTTATGTGTAATAGAATGCATAAATAATTGCAGACATCACTCACCTCATGTGCTTACTAGGATTTGAACTTTTAGGAACATATTTGATACGAATCTACCTAGAAATAAACCCTCGAGAATCCACGAATAAGTTTGAATCAAACATAAGAAAGATAAAATAGACGTAGACGAGAATTGACCCATTGATTATAAGGAATCAAGAACCAAAATCATTAACTAATTAAAAGCCACAAATAAAGAATTCTTTGATAAGTTTGAAGTTCAATGAAGAACAATGAAAAGAAGCACTCATGACTCTCAAATAGCAAAGATATCGAAAATTGCTTCAACTGTAAAGAAACATGCCTTAAATATGAAACTAAAAAAATTAGGGTTTCAAGTGGGTACGACCTGAGACATGGTTGTGGACTAGGTCGTATTGGTTACAAATATTTTAATGCCAGTTGACACAGTCTAGGACACTCATATTTGAGACCATAAATTCTTCTATAACTTTGTGAAATTAGATTTAGTCTAGTGTGGAAAAGAATACTTGTATATTCCTTTTTGAATAGATATTATATAGTATTATATAGGAAATTACAAGAGATAAAATAGGAATCTTGATCAGATAAACTATCAAACTAAATCCCTTAAATCAAACGATTTCAAACTTATTCTTCTAATCTATTTACAACTAATCTATATCTCAACACTCTCCCTCAAGCTGAGGAATAGATGTCTTCCATTCCCTTCTTGAATACAAGATCATGGAAACTCGAACTGTTTAGTCCCTTCGTTAGAATATTAGCTACTTGATGTTTTGATGGAACATAAGACATACATACTAACCCTTGTTCCAATTTTTCTTTAATGAAATGTCTACCAATTTCCATCTGCTTTGTCCTATCATGTTGTATAGGATTATGAGCAATATTGATGGCTGACTTATGATAGGTTCCAGAAAAATAGGTATGGAGAAATATGTATTTGCTATTGATTTCTGTAAAGTGAATACAAAACAATCTGGTTTCGAGGACCAGCACCTCCAGCCTATGGCTCACACTCTCAACAATATACTCAATGCTCCCCTCTCCTCCTGTCTACTGTTTATTTATACTAAGAATCTGTTATTCCTAACAGATTCGGTTAGCTGACAACCAATCA
>JANIJH010000006.1:31280167-31292009 GCA_024520975.1 Erythroxylum areolatum
TAAATATCAAATATAGGAGATAAATATCAGATATAGGATATGTATTAGGATCCCTAAAAATAAGGGATCCTCAGATAAGGTTAGATTCCTAGTTCAGTAAGGATTAGGAGATTTGTTTCCTAATCTATGTTGTACTCTTTATGTATATATATCTGATTAAGTTTCAATAAAGTGTGTACCTTGAAACCCTAAATTCTGATAGAACCATATCTTCCAATTCCACATAATGTTGTAGTTCTATCGCATCAGCAATATCACCATTAAATATTGTTAAAAATTTAACCATGGTGGCTTCTCAATCCTTTATATTAATTAAGATCATGACAATATCAATCTCCTTGTGGTATTCACATACACTCTTTGACCCTTGAGTGAAGCGTTACAATTTTTGGAACAACTCTCTGTAATAGTGATTAGAGATAAAGCCTCTCCTCATGATCGCTTTCATATCTTCCTAGTTTTCAATAAGCCTCTCATAGTTTCTTTGCCTACACAAGCTAATCCCATTAAGTAATGACACAAGACAATAAACTAAATAACAAGTTTTACCTTTTTCTATTTGCTGTAATGGTGGCAGGAGAAAATCAGGTCCTTTTCCCACTCTAAGTAGGCCTTATGGTCATTTCCCCATTGGAATGAAGGAATCTTCATTCTAAAGTTTGTAAGGTTGTCATCTTTCCTAGGCTCCCTTTCTTGGCTTTTATTTTCCCAATAACCTCAATGTGCATATTTGCCATACTATTTCTTTGTAATTGGTAAGCATTGTGCAAGACATGTCCTTTTTCATTATTATCAAAATCATCTTAGAGAACTTGCCTTCATTGCCGATGTATATATTATCAGGAGCTTACGGTGATTGTGCAAATTGACTATGGTAGTATCTTACAGATCCAATTGATCTCTAATCTTGCCAAACATCATATTCATGTCAAAACTCTTGTTACATAGCTTGAAGCATGAACATATCATTCTTCTTTCTTTTTTCAACCCTTTCTTGATCAGACATGATTCCACTTGCAAGAGAATGTTAGTAGTAACCTTATAACACTCTTTCACGTGTTTTTCTCGATTAATGTCATTCAATTCAGTCGTATTTCACTCTAAATATCTAGCTTTTCTCCACTATTGTTGCTTACCCACTTTTTCATTTTTACCACTAGTTTTCTTCCTTGACTAGTTCATCATCATCAACTAATGCAACCACCTAGGAATAAGCCATACAGAACCTACAAATAAGTTTGAATCAAATCCAAGAAAGGTAAAACATATATATAAGAAAATTGACTTATTGATTATAAGAAATCAAGAACCATATTCATAAAGTAATTGAATGGTACAAAGAACATCAGTTCGAAATTTAATGAAGAACAAGAAAAAGAAGCACTCATAACTCTCAAATAACAAAGATGTTTAAAGTTGTTTCAACTGAAAAGAAACATAACTTAAATATAAAAACATATTAGGGTTTGAGTGGGCACGACCTGGGACATGACCATGTGCTAGGTCATGTTGGTTACAAACATTTTAATGCTAGTGGGAACGATCTTGAACACGCTTGTGACTGATATTGTAGATCCTTCTGTAACTTTGTGAAGTTGGATATGGTCTAAGGCATGCCCATGTTGGAGATCATGAATCTTTCTATAACTTTGTAAAAATAGACATGGTATGGGTCATACCTGTACTGGAGATTGTGTTTCACAACTTATTTTTTCTTAAAGTTATACAGGCTTGTACATGGTCATGTTGGGGGTCGTGTTCACATCTAAGTGTTCTCTAACCTTAAATTAAGCTAACCAATGCTTGCCATTCAATTTGGCTTGATCCCAAAGTGTAGCACAATGTCGTTTTGTGCATTTGAAGTCTTTTCTTTCTTACTCACATAACGCTTGGCAAACTTAAAAGTATCAAACGCAACTTGATTTCTATTAGTGCTTTTATCAAACTGTTATATATAATATTGCACTCCTACACTTGTTTGAATCTAAGGAATTTTTATTAATACAAGTCACCGCCATACTTGCTCATGCTATTTTTCCATGCCCACATCAGTATTTCTTGCAACGTTGTTGCTTCCCACCTTCACCTGTATATTGTCCATAAATGATTTTCAAACATTATTTTTGTGTGATCTTAACTGTGCTAAGGTACGATACATTGTGAATTTTACAAGAATCAAGGTTAATTGTCAACTTTATTTGAGTAAAATTGAAATGATGGTGCACATGGACTTATTCTCATCACAGTATAAAATCAGAGAGTTAATGTTTATGATTGGAGCCCCCTTTGAGAGTGATCTCAAGATATAACCATTCTGGTACTATAATGGGTCACGTTTCACATCAATTCATTGTAGTACTTGCATGTAGTCGAAGCAATTACTATATCATTGTTGTCTTTTTTCTTGAACTCTAAATCACACATCAACTTGGATTTATAATCATCATCGCTGTTTCAGTTTCTGATGTACTGTTTCTCTTACTACAGAGTCAGCACATGAATTTTCCTACTAATGCTATTAGAGACGAACGTCATCTTGATTCAAAACACAATGTACCAAGATATATGCCCGATAGTCATCTTGGACAGAAATCAATTTTAATACCTCAGACTGAGATGCCACAGCAATTATCCAACAGCAACATGCAAGAGTTCTCTTTCAATCCTGACGGGTGGTTGGTCCTACATCTTTATTTCTGCTGAATGATTTAAATAATTTTCTTTTGTTGGGTACTAATGTAATTATTGGATTATTATTAATAGTTACTTCTTATAGATATTTTTTAGCTAGGTCCGAGTAAGTTACTCAGTTTACTGGTGCAATTGCAATATAACGTGAAGCTTGCATATTTTCCCAATCTTGTGATGTATGCGGGGCCTATTCAAGTTTGAGACTTTTTTTTACTGGATTCCAGGGTATGAAACGGGAACTGTAGGAGATACATTCTAAATCATTTTTTCATTTAATTATTATTTTTTCATTATTTTTATAAGGAGCTAATTTGAACAATTTTTGTTCTCCTCCATCTTCATGAATCACTTCTTGGAATCTGTTTATATTTCTCCATCCCTGTTTTCATTACCTTGTTTTTCCAAAGAACTGAATGCTTATGGATTTGTATGATTATTGGTTACCACCTTGAATTGCTTCAGATCCATGCTTAAATTTTATCCTTAATTATGAGTATAGATTAGATCTTCGTGATCGACATGTCAGAATTTCTCTTGCAAGCTGTGATTTCAAATAATTTCACCTGGAATTTGATTAAAATTGTTTGTGTCCTTAGGTTTGCTTAAAATTTTTCTTAATGTTCTATGTAAGCTTGAGTCTCAAAATTCATACCAACTTACATAATTGTGTATTGTGGCTGATATGATTAATCCAATGTGTTCTTTTCATGCCTTAATTCACGGCTGGTCCCTGATTTTGGTCTTGTCTAATTCCTGTGATGCCTTTTTGTTATTATGCCATGATATATACTGTCTTATTCTTAAAATTGTTGTATTGCAGGAAGGTTCCTGATCTGACCTCCAATAGATTTATAGGTAAAGGTATCTCAAATGCAAAAGCAGGAGAAGTAAACATGGACGTGCTTCATCAATCCAATGTGAATGATGAGATTGCTTCTGTCTCTGAAGGTAAGTATCTTAAAACTGAATATGATCATGATCAATTGGGTTATGAACCCGGTGATGTGTAGCAAACTTACTTCATCTTTCTCAATTCCAGAGGGTCCTGGTATAGAGGGCTTTCAGATTATTGGCGATGCTACTCCTGGAGAGAAACTGCTTGGATGTGGATATCCTGTACGTGGAACTTCTCTCTGCATCTTTCAGTGGGTTCGCCATCTTGAAGATGGAACTACACAGTATATTGAAGGTAAGTACTTTGGAAATTTTTACTTGTAGTAATCTCTAGTTTAATAATGTATACATATTCATAATGTTATTGAAAATGCTTGACTTAGGGGCTACAAACCCGGAATATACTGTCACTGCTGATGATGTTGATAAGCTGATTGCTGTTGAGTGTATACCAATGGATGAGCAAGGCCGACAGGTGATTATTTGAATAATGATTCTTTTACAACCTAGTAAGCGTTCTCTAATGTTATTATGTGATAAAAGCTAATTCAGCAATGAAAATGAACTAATGCATACAGTATTTTATAAACAAAAGCAGAACCAATATTTTGACATTCTTAGTCTAGATGTGTAACATGTTTTACATAAAACTGTTCATATATATGTACCTGGGTGTGCATACTACATTTTAGTGGTCCTTGTAGTAGATAAGCTCTAATATTGAACATTAAGATGTGTCACACCAAGGCCCCAATTTAACCAATTTATTGGGAATTTAGGTTCTTTGTTTTTGTCATCTATAACTTCTGTTGCATTAAGGAATCTCTGCTAAGGAAACCGGAGATAAGTTTCTCATTAGTTGATTGTCTTACATTTGTCTCTCTGTGCATTCTTATTAGGGAGATCTGGTGAGGCTTTATGCAAATGATCAGAATAAAATAAGATGTGGTAAGTGTTAGAAACAGATCAATATCTGTGGGGTATTAAGATTCTTGGCAATCTTGGTTATAACATTAAACCAGTCTTGATGACAATTATTTTTAATTTTTATCTCGCAGTTTTTCTAAAGTAACCTCAATTTGTGGCTTTACGAAACTTTTATTATTGGCGGTTGGCGTGCTCTTGCTTGACACACTACGTTAAAACTTAAATACTCATTTTTGGGATTGGTTATACTTTTATATTGTTGAACATCAAGGTTTTTTTCTGCGTTAAACTAAAAGGTTTAACAACATCCTGTTTTCATTTCTATGTCTTTATTTTTTGGTTAGAAAATTATTTTTATGCTACTTGGCTTTATGTACAAGCCAGCAAGTAGAGTTAATGTAACAGTTTGCTTTCTGCCCCCTCTTCTTGAATGACTGAAACATTGAGATTTTTGCCTAAGGCATTCCTCTGCATTTTGGAAACATTTTAATCTACGTTGCAGAACAGTAAGAGCACTCAACATCTGTTTGAATTAATCTATTGGACAATGTTTCTTTGGAACTTGGATCAAAGAAGATTCTAAGTTGATTTATCCTTTTGCTTCTTTAGTCTTTTATTTTTTTTATTTTATTCCCTACCTTTAACAAGTGACAGAGAGCAAATTCAAAAAGGTTCTAAGTTGATTTTAAGCCTTCGTTTCTTTACTCTCTTGGTTATTTTTTTTTAGTTTACATTTGACAAACACCGTAAAGACTTATCATGTGAATTTCTTGTTGACCTTTTACCTCATGATGGCATAATTATCATGCAGATCCAAATATGCAACGAGAGATTGAGACATACATCGCTAAAGAAGAAGCAACATTTAATATTCTTTTGCTGGTAACTTTATTTCTACTTAATATGTATGTGGACAATCTGTCATTACTGATATTGGAAGCTACATTTAATATTATTTTGCATGCAAGTTTACTTCTATTTGACATTGTTGAGTGTTATACTAGATAATGATAATAGTATTTTAGTCATTAGCATATTCTGTTGGCATCATTTCTTCTATGCTAGCAACAGCTGTCAGCGTTCTCCTCTTCAGCATATTCTAATGTTCCTTTGACCCTACATCTTTTGCCATCTTTAGGCTGCCTAGTGCTGCCACCTTTATTGACAGCTTCTATCGCTTTATATTCTTAATTAGGATTTAGTAAGAGCCAAAAGGAAAAGACTGCAACTATTTCATAGTTCTAGAATGACCTTGCCCTCCCCTGCATCCTTCTCTGCACAAGTGTTGTCTTCTGCATCTCTCTCAGTATTTTCTTCCAAAGCTTTTTGCCACCTTGATGACTACCGCAAACTTATTACTGCCGTACTTGCATGGTTTCATAATTAGTGATTGAGAATCACCTCTAATGTCTCACCTGCTAAGTAATCCCATTGAACTTGCATTGATGTGTGAAAATAAGAGAATAGTTAATTGAGGGCTTGATAATAACCAAAGACCCTTGTAGCCTTTATATAGAACCAATTACATAAGGAAAAGATCTTAGGAATAAAGAGAAAATCATGCAATAAAGAGGAGATCATACTTTTCCTAATATAGATATTTCCTAACGTCTAATATAGATCTTAACACTCCCCCTCAAGCTAGAGCATACATATCATAAGCTCTATGCTTGTTACATATAGGTTTCAACTGATCAGCAAGTTGATCTTTTGACTTGACTTGTCGTCTCTCAATCAATCCTTCTTGAATATTAGACAAACTCTATATGATAAGTTTGATCGAGTCTGCCAATGTCATCCTCTTTGAATAGGCATGACTAAGCCCCATTGGTTGAAGAATACTTGGTCTCTCGTAATGAGAGTTTTCTCTCGTTTTTGAGAGTTGTCTTGTCTTAAGGTTTTCTTCTTTTTCACAGCTGTTTGGATCTGTTTGTTTCTGTTCTATTATTTGTTTTTGTCATGGCAGAGGATAATATTTCCGTTGACATGTCTCATTTATCAATGGATGATGAGCCGGTTAATGAGATTGTTTTTGGGGAGGAGGAGATCCAAGGAGAGTCGCAGTCCTATCAGTTTTGTTTGGTCGGGCGTTTCTTGACGGAGAAGGTCATTAATTTTATGGCTATGAAACAAACGTTAGCATCTTTATGGCGACCTTCCCTTGGCATGTCTGTCCAGCAAATAGAGGATGAGCACCTGTACGTGTTTCGCTTTTACCATGTGGTTGACATGGATCGGGTTATGAACATGAGTCCTTGGACGTTTAATGGCCAAGTTCTTTTGATTGAGAAGATAGGAGAGTATAAGCATCCTTCACTGGTGCCGCTTTTTCATGTGTATATGTGGATGCAGGTGCATAATCTCCGGGATGGGTATTGGTTTGAAAGGGTGGCTGAACGTATTGGCAATGAAGTTGGTGAGTTTGTGGAGGTTGATTCGGCTAGTTTTAAGAATCAGGTGAAGACTTTTATGCGGTTAAGGGTGAAGTTCGATGTCCGGAAGCCACTCAGTAATGGTATGTATCTCAGGCGTAAGGGAGATCAAGGTTTTTTTGCCAATTTCCAGTTTGAAAAACTCCCAACTTTTTGTTTTCTTTGTGGTTTGATGGATCATGGAGAGCGTTTTTGCCCCAAACTGATTGAGAATAATGGGGCACCTGTTGAACGGAAATTTGGACCGGAATTGAGAGCTGATCCTCGTCGGAAAATTCGAGATATTGGATCTCGGTGGTTGCGTGATACTCCGCCGACGGCTGAGGAGATTGCGGCGGTTATGGGAAGGAGCACCAATTTAGGATCACCGAATGTTTCTCATGCAAGTCAGGAGGATTTTTCGTCATCAAATCTTAATTTGACTGGAAGGAAGGGCGGAGATTTCGGCGGGGATAAAGGCATTCCTAATGCAGAAGGGGAAGACTCTGCTATGGTCAATGGGACTAATAATGGGAAGGCCCAAGAGCTTGTTATCTCGGATCCAAAAAGACGCAGAATGGGTCAGGACAAAGATACATCTCAACCAATGGAGCATGATTATTCAATAGATAAGTCAGAGCCTTCAAAAAACGGACCAGCGGTGGGACTCGTGCACCAGTCCCGCCGATTGAAATGAGTTGCTTAAGTTGGAACTGCCGTGGCATCAGTAACCCACGAGCAGTACAAGTGCTTCAAGAAATTGTTAGGGACAAACGCCCTTGTTTTATTTTTCTTATTGAAACTCGTTGTTCTTCTACTCGTATTAATGAAATAAAGGATTTATTGGGTTACGATGGTTGTGTGAATGTTGACTCAATTGGTCGTAGCGGTGGTATTGCTTTTATTTGGAAAGACATTATTTCCTCTTCTTTTCTTTCTTCATCCTCTTCTCATATCGACCTGGCTGTTGATTTGCCTGGACTTGGATCTTGGAGACTCACCGGTTTCTATGGCTGTCCACACAGGAACAATAGGCATGAGTCTTGGCAACTTTTAAGAAGGCTGTCTCGTGAGAGTGATTTACCCTGGGTTTGCCTAGGGGATTTTAATGATCTGTTGGCCCAACATGAAAAGAGGGGAGGTAGAGCCCAACCTCCCAGACTCATTACTGGGTTTAGGGCAGCAGTGGCAGATGCGGGATTATATGAATTCAAGATGTCGGGTTATCAATTCACGTGGGACAATGGGCGATCAGGAGAGGATTGGACAGAGGCCAAACTGGATCGTATCCTAGTCTCCAACCTTTGGCGACATCGTTTCCGTTTCTCTACTGCAAGTATTTTGGATTTCTCTTCTTCAGACCACTTACCTATTATTCTTGAGGTAAAGCTTTTCCTTCAAAGGGATAGGGTTTCTCTATTTCGATTTGAAAATGGGTGGGCAAAGGAACCAGAATGTTGTCGTTTAGTGAAGGAAAGCTGGGTTGGGGTGAATCGAGAAAATATTATGGAAAGACTTGAGCAGTGTGGACTAACGATTAATTCTTGGGGACGAGCGTTTTCGAAGAAGTACAGAGTGGAAATTGATTACTGCAAGAAAGAGATCAGAATGATTCGGGGTCGAAGGGACGTGGCTAGTAGAGAACATTTTGCGAAGGTTAATGCTCGGCTGTTTGAGCTCTTGGATCTGAAGGAGAAATTTTGGAAGCAAAGGGCGAAAGCCCTTTGGCTTCAAGAAGGTGATAGAAATACCCGCTACTTTCACTCGGTTGCTACTGCAAGGCAAAGGAAGAATCGAATTGAATCTCTTTCTGATAACGAGGGTAATCAATATGATTGGAACTCAGGTCTGTCGGATCTTATGTTGTCTTATTTCTCTAATATATACAAATCGAGTGCTGTTGATCCGACTTCTGTTACCAACTTTTTACCTCAGTTAGTGTCGGACGATGATAATCGCTTTTTGCTTGCTCCATATACGGGTGAGGAGGTGCGGTCGGCAGTGTTCAGTATGAAAGTAGATAAATCGCCTGGTTTAGATGGATTTAATCCAGGTTTCTATCAACAGTTTTGGGGTATAGTGGGTCCTGCAATTTCAGACTTTTGTATTACAAGTCTAGCAGAAGGGAATATTCCTGTCCAGTTAAATGATACAGCTATTATTCTCATTCCGAAAAAGGCTACCCCGGTGAGGATGACAGATCTTCGCCCAATATCTCTATGTAAGGTCCTCTATAAAATTATGTCGAAAATGGTTGCTAACAGATTGAAAACTCTGTTATCTGGTTTGATTTCTGGGAATCAGAGTGCGTTTGTGCCGGGCCGCAGCATCCAAGATAATAGCATAATTGCCTTTGAAGTTATGCACTATTTTAGTGGCAAGAAACGGGGCAAGCTTGGTCATGGTGCTTTAAAGATAGACATAAGCAAGGCATATGACAAGCTGGAATGGACTTTTCTGCGGGCAGTACTTTTGAAGTTGGGCTTTGATACAGAGTGGGTGAAGTTAATCATGGCTTGTGTTTCCTCTGTTCAATATTCAGTCTTATGTAATGGCAATCTAATTGGCCCGATTTTTCCACAACGTGGTTTGAGACAAGGAGACTCACTATCTCCATATCTTTTTATATTGTGTACTGAAGTCTTATCCAGGATGATTGGAGACGGGGTGGAGAGGGGACTGATTCATGGCTGCAAAGTAGTACCCGCTGCTCCTTCAATATCCCATTTATTTTTCGCAGATGATAGCATCTTTTTCTTTGATGCTAAGATTGAGGAGGCGGATTTTTTAAAGACTTTGCTTGACAATTATGCAGCAGCGTCAGGGCAAAGCATTAACTATTCAAAATCTCTGGTCTGCTTCAGTTCTAATATAGTGCAGGGTAATAAGCAAGCCATTTGCCAGTTGTTTGGAGTTGAGGAACAACCTGATTTGGGACTCTACTTGGGTTTACCCACTGTTGTTGGTAGGAATAAAAGGCAGGTTCTGAAATTCGTCAAAGATAAAGTGTGGACACGTTTAAATTCATGGAACAAAAGATTGTTGACGCGTGCGGGTCGTGAGGTTCTTTTAAAGTCAGTGTTGCAAGCTTTACCGAATTACGTCATGAGTATGTTTCTGCTTCCAAAGACTTTATGTTCTGAGATTCAACAGGTGATGGCGCATTTTTGGTGGGGAAAAGGAAAAGAGAATACGAGGGGTATACATTGGTTAGGCTGGGACAGGCTTGCTCTGCCTCGGAAGTTTGGAGGTCTCAGTTTTAAGAAGATTTATGATTTTAATAAGGCTATGGTGGGGAAGATTGGCTGGAGACTGATCACTTCTCCAGACTCTCTGTTGGCACGGTTCCTGAAAGCACGATATTTCCCAGAAACAGATTTTTTGAATGCAACGGAGAAATCAAATATTAGCTATATTTGGAGAGGTATATTAGCCACTATTCCGATGTTGCGTTCTGGTTTATTCTGGAGAATTGGAAATGGCCGGAAGACTTCTATTTGGTTAGATCCGTGGCTTCCTTCTCTTGAAGGGTTTAAGCCGTCCTCAGAGTTTGTTTTTCGGAATAGATGTTTTCAGGTTTCGGATCTTATTCTAAATGGTTCATGGAATGTCCCACTCATTTCAAGAGTGTTCAATTCAGTAGATACCACTGCTATACTATCAATTCCTTTAGGAAGGATTCAAACAGCTGATGTTTTATGTTGGAAATTTGACCGTAAAGGTGGATATACAGTTAAGAGTGCCTATAAATCTCTTACATGGCAAGGACAGTATGACCAGGTATCTTCTCAATCGTCATGTTGGAATAGAGTGTGGCGGTGTAAAATTCCTTCGTCTCTGTTGAATTTTTTATGGCGAGCAGGTGTTAATATATTACCCACAAGGGAGCGACTATTCACGAGACATGTGCCTGTTGCTGATTTGTGTCCGCTTTGTCAAAGGCATTCCGAGACAATTCTCCATATATTGGTCCAGTGTCCTTATGCACGTGAGGTTTGGCTTTTGAGTCCTCTTGGCTGGTTTAATCCGCAGGTAAGCTCATTTCTGGGTTGGTTGGATGTTTTTACCTCTTTGTTTAATAAATGGGATATGGCTTTTGGAATATATGTTTGTTGGAACATATGGCAGAGTCGTAATAGATGGGTTTGGCAGCAAAAGTTTACTTCCCCTGCGCATTGTTTGGGGCGGGCTAAGGGTGATTTTGAGGTGTGGCGGTCAGTGCAGAGGAATGAGTTCACCGATCACGGTGGGGGGGATTCTAGTAGCGGGATCGTACACTGGTGCCCGCCGCAGGTGGGAATGTTGAAGTTAAATGTTGATATTACTACAGCCTTACCAGATCTGCAGTTTGGTATTGGGATGATTTTGCGGGACTCGGAGGGTCGTTTTGTAGCTGCTAGGAATGTAGTTAAAGATGGAGCATTATGTGCTAGGGATGCTGAAGCAGTGGGGGTGAAGGAAGCTTTGAGTTGGATTCTGGCAAACTCTTGGTCACCAGTTCTGCTGGAAACGGATTGTTTGGATGTAGCGAAAGCAGTCAATGCTGTTCCTTATATTGATATCTCCAGTTTTGGGGTAGTGATAGCTGATTGTAAAGCTCTTTTGTCAGAGATGGTTCATGTGAATGTCTCTTTTGTTCATCGATCTGCGAATGTTGTTGCACACCATTTGGCTGCTGCAACACGTTCAAGTGTGGATCGGGGGGAATGGTTTGTTAATCCTCCCTCTTTCTTATGTAATTTCTTTGAGTATTAATTCAAAGTTCTTACTCTTTGTTTCAAAAAAAAAAACTTGGAAATATGTTTAAAACTAATATGACCTAGCTTTTTACGCCAAATCACTTTTCCTCATCTGTTGATATAAAACATGAAATATTTTGACTTTTCAAATCGTCTAAGTTAATTTTATAGAGATTATTT
>JANIJH010000006.1:31461080-31482621 GCA_024520975.1 Erythroxylum areolatum
GTTAGGAATAACTTTTCTCGAAAATGTTAAACCTTATCAGATAACTTCTTATGGAATAAAGATAACATATAATGGAAAATTAATATATATTCCTAAATGACAAGTCCACATAGTATATACATTCCTATCGGATTAACCTATAAGGAATATAAGGCAGAATATTTTGTTGCATTTATTGATAGTGGCTCAGGAGCATGTTTATGTAAAAAGATTGTTTTCCAATAGGATATCTTAAAGATTTACCTCTCATAAAGGCAAAGATATATCTAATAATATTATAGAAATAAATAGAGGAGTTTAATAATAGATAATTTTATTAGGAGCATTCTTAATAAAATGTCCACCATTTTATTTTCATAATACTGGTACTGATATATTATTAGAAAATAATTTTCTTCAATTATTTCATAAAATCACCTTTGATGCTATCGCTAATCAGATATTGTTTAAAACTCCATGTCATCATTTGATAACAGTAAAAAGACTTAAAAACGCTTATGCTAAACCATTTCCTATTACCTTTATCCCTCGCACAGTCCAACGTGGTGATATTGGTTACACAACCAAACCGATTTTTTCAAAAACTAACCCTTTATTACAATACCAGATAGAATTAAGGCAACTTGACACACAAATAGATAACATTAGAATTGTGATTTCTATTGAGAATTGTGGTTTTTATATGTTGAAAATTGATTTGGAGAGTGTATTTTCTGATTTAAAATTTTTGAAATTTTTGTAGAAATTTATGAAAATTGTTAATGACCTTTTGACAATCCACAGGTTGTAAGCTTGATTCCGGTCTCGGGACTTCCTAAGTCACGGAGTCTTTGAGAAAGTTATAAACAAAAGGAATACCCTATCCAATAACTATTTTTAAAAGGCTTCTAGTTAGTAAGATAGGTGTCAATATCAAATCCTTAATCAATAGTGGACTACTAAACAGGAGGTCATTAGCAAAAAACATGTGTGAAATTAAAGGCCCTCGTGTCCCTATTCTGATTGTCTTCCAATTCCCATCACTCACTAGCTGTGCTATCAAATGACTCAGTTTCTTAACACACAAGACAAATAGATACAAGGACAATGGGTCCCCTTGGCGGATCCCTTTGCTAGGACTGAATTTGGGTTTCTTGTCTCCATTTCAAAAATCAAAGAGGTGAACTCGCTTTCAAATGAACCCAAACTTCAACTAGCTTAGTTGGCCTAGCTGGTAAAGGATTCTATTAGGGCTGGCCCGAAACTTGCTTTCTTTCTCACTTGATTAAGTCAGACCTGCCTTAGTAGATGGAAAAGCTTTCTATTCTAACTGGCCTATAATCGAAAATCTACAGGTATTTTAGACTAGAACAATTGCCAAGTGGGAAAACTATTGATAAATGGTAGTAGAATTTACTATCTAATAGTGATGGAAATTTTGATAAATGGATTTGAGAATTGATGACAAGTGTAGATTAAAATTTGGAGATAATTGGAGCAGAAATTAAAATTGATTGCCCTAGTTAAATGAAGGAACCTATTGTAATGTTTTAGAAATTGTTGAAGTGACATAAGTTGTTCTTTTTAATTGAAAGACACCCCCTTTATTTTGTTCTCTCTTGATGCTTTAGGTTTAAAAGAAATTGGTGTTTATTCTTAGTTTCTTCCCCATTTTTGTGACTTCTCTTCTACTTCTTGACTTATTTCTTCACACCTCCATTCATGTTGGACATAGCCACTCATCTTCCATTTGCTACTCCTTGACCTTGCTCTCTCTTTCATTCTCACCAAAAACCCATCCCTACCACTTTTAGAAGATGATAATCATGGGTTGTTGGTGAAGCTAGGGATTTTCGATATTCTTGAAGATTTTGAAGATTTTGGAGCTAAACTAAGTAAATAGAGCATCAATCATTATAGGTGTGGTTAAATGAAACTACAATGATGAGTAATGTATGATTGATGACTTGATTATGTGAATTTTTATGTATGTGTCATAGTTGATGAGAAGTTGATGTAATTTTCTTGATTTTGGATATGTTTGAGATACTTGATGATAATAAGTTATGAATTGCTATAGAGATGTTGTGAGGTTGAAAGATCTTCATAATGGGGAGAGAAATGGGTGCAAAAAATTGGTGGATGAATGTATATGTTTGTGTTCTATTTTGGGTGTTTATGATCAAGCATGGAATTTTGATTTGTGTATAGATGATGTTGAGCTAAACTTGAGGTATACATGAAGTAGTTATCAACTTGAAATAATGAACTTAGGAAAGAGATATGTTATGGAAAAAAAAAGAATAGGAATTTATGAATGATGAGATGTAGTTGATTGTTGATGAATAGGTATACGAACATATTTTATTTTCGGGTTAATGGTCAAATTTAGATCATGCTTCATTGGTGAATGATATTGAGATGAAGTGGAGTTGAGAATAAGGAGTAAATGAAGTAGAAAAGGGTGATCTTTGTAAAAGTTATGTTAGGTGTGAAAACTGGAAAGTTTGAAGATGATTGACTGGAAAATGTTTACTGAGTATGCTTCATTCTTTTATCCATAACTTTTTCTCTAGTTATCCAAATGATATGATTCTTAATTTGGATTAAACTAACGACATATGGCTACATTGTTTATGAAGATGTCAAATTCGAATTCTATCTATAAGAGTATTAAAATCTAACCTGAAATTGAAAAACAGGGTATGCTTCTGTGAAAGTTCGTCGCGGCAAAATCCTTGCTTCGCTACAGTGAACCTGAAGGATTTAGCTAGAATTCCTCTCAGGTAAAGTTCACCATGGTCAACTATTGGTTTATTATTGGCGAACTTGTGATATTTTTGCGAGAATTCCTCTCGGGAGGAGTTTTCCGCGGTGAACTTCTGGCTTCGTCGTGACAAACTTTTCTCTACACTAAACATGTTCCGGTATTTTGAGCATATCTTGTTCTGTAGTTATCCGAATGGAATGATTTTTAATTTGGAGTAAACTAGAGATATAGGGATACAAATTGTCTGAATAAATAAAATTTCAATTCGGTCTCTGAAAATTTCATTTTTGTGGTGGAAGTTGAGTATAGGGCACTGTCTCAGAATAAAAGCAGCCCGAAAATATTTGAAGTATAACTTTCACAATACTGAACCAAATTAAATGATTTTGGTTTCATTAGAATATTAAGAGATAGAAGGACAATTGTCAAAAGAAAGTGTTCCCAAATTACTTCATTTTCATTGTACGATTGATCATGCACTGTAGACCCAAAGATGTGTTTCAAGAAAAATCTGGATTTTAATCAAATGAGTTATGAATTGGGATTCTAATGATTTTTATTGAGGTATAGACCATAAGTATACATGGTACTTATGTGAGTTGGTAATACAAATTTTTACATGACAAGAATAATAGATAGATACTTGGGATTGTCACGAACATGCATTTTGCATATTTTATATACTTACATGTGCATTATAAAACACTTGTAATTGTGCCAAATTGTGATATGTGTATATTGCTTATTATAGAGGAGTAGCTGAAACGTCAACCTCTAGAAGTTATTGGAACTTCTAGGTATTAGCTTTAGGAGCGATTTGTGAGTAACCTAGACGGTTTCACTCAATTAATTGTTTGTTTTATATTATGTTTAAGTTATGAATGAATATGATTTGATTGTGTTGATTTTAGACAATGAAGGTCTGATGATTGTGATATATAAATGAGATATTGAAGTGCTACTTATATGTGAATGTGACAAACTAAATATTTCATGGCATGATTGATTATGAGAGATGCATTCCATGCATGAATGCATAATCAGATAATGAGAGTTGTGACCTAAGTAGCCATCGAAACCAAGCTTAAAGCTTCAAATGTGGTTAAGAGCCAAAGGCTCACTATATAAAATGAGCCTTGTATCTCCAACGAATAAGGGACAATATAAATGAGCTCGGTATCCACAATAGATATAGGACAGTATAAGCAATAGGTCACAACATCGTAATAATCGAAAAAGAGTCACATGAGCATTTCATATATATTTTATTAAGCATATTGGATTAATTGAAATGCAAAATTTGTCTACTCTTGAGTGAGAATGTGATATGTGATGAATTAGGCAAAGTTGTGAAATATATGTTATATGTATTGATGTGATGCATGAATTGAGTGAACCATCGATAATGGTTATCTTATTAAGTTCACAAAACTCATCAAAATTGCAACATTGATTTTTCAGGACTAAGAGACGATATTAGCTACTAAGGGACACTGCAAGCAGTGTAGACTTTTACTTTTAGGAACAGGAAGAAATGACTCAAAGGTCGGTCAGCTAGATGCGGACATATTAGATAGATTTTTTTTATTTCCTCTTTCAAGTAGCACTTTTTGTATTAGGCTATGATGTTGTATAAGTATAAATGTTGAAAGATACATTGTAGACATTCGGTTTCTACGAAATGAAATGAGGAAATTTGATTTTTAAAATATTGTGACTTTCCTTATGATGTTTATAAGAGAACAAAAATAGATGATGCCATGTTAAGTGAATGTTATGATTGAACACAGCTCGTCATTATCATAGGTTATGTACTGGAATGTCCTTAGGGCATCCTGGTATATACCTTAGGGTAAGGAGGCGCTACATTATTAATCAATTGAAATTCTTAACTTCAATTAATTGAATTGATCACTTTAATTATAATATTTTTCTTTCATTTCCTAGAATCCTTACCTCTTTCATTAATTATTTTGGTTTCAATCATATCCTCCTTCATTAATTAATTTGGTTTCATCTTATTCATTTTATCAATATATGTACATTTTATATATTTATTCATTATAAAATCTCAAATTTTTTAATAAATTGAAATTCATAAATTCAATTAATTGAATTGATCACTTTAATTATATTTTTTCATTTCTTATAATCCTACCCTCCTTCATTAACGAATTTAGTTTTATCCTATTCATTTTATCAATGTATGTACATTTTATATATTAATTCATTATAAAATATAATAATATCTTCGTTTATTAATGAATTTAGTTTCATCTTATTTATTTTATCAATATATATACATTTTATATATTCATTCATTAAAAAAACTCAATTTTTATTAATCAATTGAAATTTGTAACTTCAATTAATTGAATTGATGACTTTCATTATATTCTTTTTCTTTCATTTCATATAATCCTATCCTCCCTCATTAATGAATTTGGTTTCATCTTATTCATTTTATCAATATATATACATTTTATATATTCATTCATTATAAAATCTCAATTTTTATTAATCAATTAAAATTTGTAACTTTGATTAATTGAATTGATCACTTTAATTATAATCTTTTTTTCATTTCCTATAAATATATCCTCCATCACCAATGAATTTAGTTTCATCTTATTCATTTTATCATTATATGTACATTTTATATATTCATTCATGGTAGAATCTCAATTTTTGTTAATCAATTGAAATTTGTTGCTTTAATTAAATATTATATTTTTAATTAAAAATTTTATATTAAAATTTTTTTAAAATTAAAAAATTGAAAAAGTCATATCAACCAGAGCCTGATTAGGCTTCAAACCTAGTAAATGTAATCGAGCTTGGGTCTTAGGCCTAACTTACTGGCCCTTATACACACTTTGAAGAGATAAGGAGACAAAGATTCTCCTTTAAAGAGTATGGTTATTTCTTTATTGAGCATGATTGAGTAGGTTCATGAATTTACTTAGGAAACCTCACGCATCCATAATTTTGAACAAAAATTTCTACTTTATAGAATCAAATGCTTTGTTAAAGTTGATATTTAGGGCTCAATTTTTATTTCTTTCCTCTTATGGTAGTTCTTATATAAGTCTTGAACTATGAGTATATTATCACCAATAAACTTGCCTTGGATGAATGCACCTTGACTTGGATTTTATAATATCCTTGAGAATAGCTTTCAATATAGAGGTAAACAACTTGGAGATAATTTTGTAAATCATATTACAATAAGAAATAGGTTTATAATTTGATAATCTATAAGGCTTATCAATCTTTGTATTAAGTAAAGTTTTACTAAGCTTTGTTAAAGGTTTTCCACCTGTGAAGAATTCATGCATAGTGATCATGAATGTGGCGTAGTTATCTCCCATCGCTTTTTGGAAAATCAAGGACCTGCAGCCTTCCAAATCTAGAGCCTTATGTGGCCCCAAACTGAATAGATCTTTTTTTATCTCAGTATTTAAGAATTACAAAGTGAGCTATTTTGTTAAATTTTATGTAATGGTCTATTATAAATTGAGACATTTTTCTAAATTCCATTAAAGGGTGTAAGTTATAAAGCTTTTTGTATGATCCTTGGAGAAACAATCATTACTAGCTAAGCTTTGTGTCTCATTAAAGGAGTTGAAAGCTAGGTTCACTTCTTGTTGATCATTGTTTATAGATCCATTTAATCTCACTAATGAAATTATTTTATTGATGTTTCTCCTTGCAAGTATAACATGGTGAAATAATAAGTAGTGAATCTCTAATGACTTTATATATTTGCTAAGGGTTGCTTTCTTTAATTATTTAATTGCCTCATCATTTGAGTTATTTCTCAATTAATGTTGGATAAAATTAAAGGAGTCAAGGTATGCCTATTTAGTTAGTTTAGTTTTTGTGAACCTCCTCATATTTATAGCAATAAGTTCACTCTTAATAGCTTTCAATATTTGCATGCACTTGAATGCTTTATAACCTTGTACTAGAGTGTTCAATCCCTTAGTTATTACTCCAATAAATCCATGGACACTATGAGATTTTTTAAAATCTAAAAGGTACATTTCTTTCCATAATAAGATTATTGAAATATATTTTAATAAGTGTATAATCTAAGCAAAGGGGGTTGCTAATAATTGTTTAGAAAAGCTTTCATTCAAGGGGAGTTCATAAAAGCTCTATTGAGCTTCTTTTAGAGGAATAAATTTCCTATATACTTATTGTTCCATATGCAGTAATTTCTATTAAGTTTGAGATTAATTACTCTAGCCATTGAAACAATTAATAAACTCTTCATTTTTTAATTTCATTTTTGTCGATTTCCTATCTAATTCTTGTGAGCATAAAGTGTACTTGAAATCACTAGTCAACTAAGGTAAGAAGGAATCCGCTTGTTTAAAAATTAGGTCATTTCAAATTTGTTTCCTTTAAATTTCCAAATTTGTAGCATATATTATTGTGATGTTAACTTTATTTTTACATTGTAGTAATTGATTTGAGAAGCTACTTTAATAATTATGAATGATGCTAGGACTAATGGAGACTATAATTCTTTCATTATAATGTGCAATGCAATAGCTTAAAGTTATACACTTCTTATCTAGGAAGCATAGGCTTTTTGGTACTGATTTCTCTTTTTTTCAAGACCCAAAAAATAGGCTTCTTGAAATTTTGTTTTTTTATTAAGATTGTCTAAACCCTTGACATTCTATGCGATCATACTTATTATTTGCTAGGTGAGTTGCTAAATGCCTTCCTCTTCGATTTCATACCAAGTTTTCTCATAGTAGTTTCTAAATTTTCCTTTACCACTTGGCTTTTATTAGTAGGTAAATCAAGTGATAATGATGCAACTAAAAACCTTATGTACTTTTTCATAAGTAGTTTTAAGTTTATTAAAGTTGCTATTGTGCCTATTTTGATTATCTTAGGTAATCTTTTGCAGTGTCTCTTCCTTTAATGAGTTTATTAGTCCTTTTTAATTATTCTCTAGATTATCCTATGAATTATTTCCATCTCGAGTATTAACTTTTACAAGGCTATGCTCTATTCTAAAAGTGATTTCCTTGTTCTGCGTTTCTTATACATGCTATTTAATAAGTGCTTCATATCCACCTATTAAAAAATTTTCCCTAATAGGTGAAATACCTTGGCTTGGTCAATTATGTGTTGGTCTCCATTGATAGCTTATGTAAATTAAATCCTTTATTAGCTTTCCCTTATCATTCAATTTCATAATTCTTAAGTCGTTAGGCAAATATTTATCTATGACTACCTCTTTTCAAAATTTTCCATATCTAATTCTCTTTAAGTTAATAGTTTATATCTAAGAAAAATGGTCTTTTAGTTGACTTCACTAGATAGTGGAGCCATATGTGGACTAATATTCAAGTGGCATGTTGTGAAAATTAATCCAAATAGGAATGTTCTTCATCTTGGCTTTAGCTATTTCCATCCTTGGTCTCCATTTTTGGAACATTAGGGGCTTATCATTAGTATGTCATGGTCATGATTCAAATATCTTATCCAAAATGTCTTTACTATAAAATCTAAAAATTAACACATCTTCTGCATTAGGGGAAAAAGAGTCACTTTTCATAAAGATCCTTACTAATAATGTTTTTCATTTCTGAGCACCAACATTAAGAATCTCATTTGGTGGAGAAACTATGATAGAGCCATTTTCTATTTATAAAGGAATATACCTTAGTTATTAAGAATCCCCTACAACTTTGCTTTAGTATAACTTATTAACCATTGAATCTAGTTTGAAACTAAGATAAGAATCTTTCATTAAGTTATCTTGAGTTTTGATCAAAGGCCTAATAATAGATGAGTTTTATATGGATCTTGGTCTTTGAAGCTTAGGGGATTAAAATGCTAGAAAGAGTAGAAGGTGTAAGCAATAAAGGTAGGGAAAATGGAGGTGAGTTAGTATCTTGAAAGGTGAAGTCCAAGCTTTTAAAATATAAGAAGAAGATGGCAGCTAGAAGAAATAAAAGGAATTAACAAATTGGTTCCAGGTGAGGCCAAGAGAGCATAGTTGTCAAAGAAGCCATAGTTGTTGGAGGGATACTAGGATTTTAAGTTACCTGAAAAAAGTTAAAGGGAGAAGGATTGAATAGGTGGGATAAATTTGTTGACTTTAAATAGAAATTCGAGTAAAAATTTTGTTCAAGATTTAATAAAAGGAAAAGGTAGTTTTAGGGGTAAAGATGAGAGAAGGTGAAGGAAAATCTCTCTATACATTAAGTATTAATTAGCTTAATTTAAACACATATAATTATATTTAATTAATTTCAATTTACTAGCTATTTTATTGATTACATTTAGTTACATCAAATTTCTTCCAAATTGTCTTATTATTTATTATATTTATTTAAAATAATTAAGTTTAATTAAATTAAAATCAATTAGTTTTGATTTAATTAAATGAAAATCAATTAGTTTTGATTTAATTTAATTAGATTTTAATTTTAATTAGTTAATTAAAATTAATAATTATTATATTTAATTTAATTAAAATTAATAATTATTATATTTAATTTACTTTATCTTTAGATAAATTTATTTAATTAGAATTAATTAGGTTTTATTTAAAAGAATCATTTGTTTTATATTTATTAATTTATAAAATAATTGATCATCTTCCACATCCTAAATATTTTTAATCTTTTTTTAGTCTTTAAAAAATTAAAAAAGAGCAAAAAGACAAGAAAAAGTTAAAATATATTTTAGGATGTGGAAGATCATCAATTATTTTAAGATATGGAAGATAATCTCAATTATTTAAGTCAGGACATTCTTTTTTAAAATAAAAACAAAAATAAAGAAAAAAGAGCATTTAAGAAAAATAGTAGACAAGAAATCCAAGAGCAGCAATGAGCAACCATAACAACAAAAAACAAGTATGAGAGATAAAGAAAAGAAGGTTAATAATCAAGAGGAAATAATAGAGGGATATGACAAAAAATAATCATAAATCGATGTAATGAAAGTGTTAGAGCTACAATAATGACCGACCATCCCGAATAATCAACTCATTTATTAAGAATAGTCTCTCAAAGTCTTCCCTCTTTGCCTTTTATTACATCTAAAAATGACTTGTAAACTTAAGAAGAACAAAATAAAAATAGAAAAATTTCATAAGTAGAAATGGTGAAAAGCTAGTTTGAGAGTAGATAAAAGAGTCAAAAATGACTTATAGTGGTTTAACCAAATAACACTTAACTTTTCACTAATGATTGCTCAAAATGGTTGATGCAATGCGCACATGTACTCTAATATACTCTCTAATCTCTCAAGACTCTTAGCAACTCTTTAGTTTGCTAATGATTGTTCCACAACTTAATGGGCAACCATATTTTTGGTATCCTAACTTTAAGAATTTTCCTAGTTAAGTCCTCTAACATAAAAAGTTCCTATTGCAATACTTCGTCTCAATATTTTAACTCAATCAAACACTTCCATCAATCTTTTTTTTTTATGAAAGCTGACTTGGAATGCCTAAAATAAAATCATGCGTAGAAACACCTGTTGTTATTTAGACCTATCTAAATACATGTAAAAAGATTAAAAACTATAAAAATAAATCAAAATGCCTTTTGGACAATATCTTAAAGATTATCATAAACCAACTTGTTCTCGACTAAAAACCTTAAGTTCCCATCATCAAAAGGGTCCATTGGGAACAACTTGTTGTTATAGTTACTCAAACTCCTTCTCTCCCTCTTTTGCCTGCTCTATTGTATGCAACTTTATAGCTACAAATATTAATAATTAAAACTGATCATTTTAAATTTTTATTTTCTAAACTAATAGTCATTTATTAATACATGCTTTAACTATTAAAAATATTATTGTTATTTATAATTAAATATTTAATATTTTGAAAATTTTATTTCATAAATAAATATTTTAAAATTCATGTATAGGATATTTAAATTTAATAATATATTTAATAAAATAATTTTCAAATTATAAAATATTTTTATTTTGAAATAAACTCATGTAAATATTTAAAAGATTTAATAAATTTTAAAAAATTAAAATAAAATACATGTTTAAATTATATTAATTATAATTCTTATTAGTAATTAATAGGAAATACTTTAATATAATATATTATTTCATAATAAAATCTTCAATAAAAATAAAAACCAAAAATTATTGTTCATAAGTTATGAAAACAAACTAAAACTAAAAACAGAAATTAGAAACTCATTCAAACAAAAATTTTTTACTTGACTTTGAAAACAAAAAACAAAAAACTCAGAAATAGAAATAAAACCAAATAGGTCAATTGTTTTGTTCATTTAACTTCCATTACTATTTTTTATAACAACTTTCAAAGTTTATCTTTTTCTTAACTTTTGAATTCTATTTTTTATAAAGTTAGTAAAAGTCTGTATAACATAAAATATTTTAATTAAAAATAAAGAAAACATTTAAATTTAAATTTGAAAACAATAATAAATTTCAGGTAAAAAGTACATTTTAGATCCTAGAATTTACATAAGAATTTAATTTAGACCCTAACAATTAATAGTGTTAAAGAGTTTATTTTAAAGACCGTTCAACTTAAACCTTAAAATGATAGAATCATAAACTATCATATAAATTATGTTATAAAAGACTTACATAACTATTTAAAAAAAAAAACTATTATCAGCATATCATCACAATTGGCATTGGTGGATTCCTCCACCCAACCATCACTTTTTTTTCTTCCTCACCATATTCCTTGTCCTACAAATATTCACTAGTAGGTGATAGTAGTGCAGATGGAAGAAATGAGTTTCTGGTGACATCTTGAATGTGACCCAAGAGAAGAGAAAGAAAGAGAAAGAAATTGAAGAGATCAATTATTGTCAGCTTTGATTTTGGCATTTGTTAGGAAATCTTTTATGCATATTGCTTGTATATTGTTTCTTAATTTCTACTAGTGATAGTTTGCAAAACCAAAATTTTCGAATAGATTGATTGGTTATCTTGTTTCTCCATATGTTAAAATGAAATTACACATTTCAATTATTGTATTCATTTTGGTGGCTATGGTTTTATGGGTTTTCCTACTGAGGGTATAGTGGATTTTAATGTTGGTTATTATTAATTTGGTCATTGGTTCCCACATAAATTTCCAATCATTTATATAAATAATATATTTTTTAATTTAAAAATAAGTTTTTAATTTTATTTTTTATATTACACTTTATTATTCTTTGAATATCATGGAATTAAACCACTGAAAAACAGTTGTTCATCCTATCAAATTGGATAAAGTTACTTTTTTCATAACTTATGAAAACTACCAAATTTGGTTTTTATTTTATTTTTATTTTTCCTTTTTTTATAATCTAAATTACCATTGATAAGTGGAGATTTATTTATATTTCGAGTTTCATATCAAATGCATTTTGCTTGTTTATTTGAGTATTTTTACTGATTTTGGTACTTAAGATGTTTATAATTTGTTTTTAGGTCTAATTCACTCACTTCGAGCAAAAAATAATCAATTTGGAGATGTTTTGATTAATTTTATAGAGTGTAGGACATCAATATGGTCGTGTTTAAGAGTTTGGAGACATATTGAGTATCTTTTGTGGAATACACCTATGTTGAGTAGCAAGAAGGCATGTTGTGGTATATGCCTATGTTTACACATGTTAACTCTAGATAGCATCACATTTCATTTTTAAGAACACAGTCATCAATAAGAGGAAGTGACATGAAGTTTGCACTCTGGAGAATCAAGGTGGGCGTGGCATACATTCTCTTAAAACTAAGAATACCATTTTACTCACAAAAAGACTCTGGAGAATTAAGACTGACAAGCAATCAGTCTGGTGTAAGTGGATATGCATTTGCTTCCTCAAGAAGAGAAGCATATGGGCTCTAGATATAAAACATCTTTCTTCATCTCTCTAAAAGAAATAGTGAGATTGAGAGATAAATTCAGGAATGACTTCATTGCTCTTGTAGGAGATGGAAAATCTACAAACTTTTGGTATATTAATTGGTTTTTAGCAGGTCCTCTCATCAATGTTAATGAAGCTACTCCACTCAAAATTCAATACAATTAACATTCTCAATCGGCATAGCTCTCTCAGATAAGGATATCTTCTTATAAGTGAAATATTACAAACTCATATTAGTATTGAGGAGGACAAATATATTTGGAAGCACACAAAAAATGGTCAATTCTCTTATCTCTCTTGTAGGCAACTGATTTTTTTTACATACCTTCCTATTATTCCTTGGACTAAAGCAATGTGGTCTAGTTATCTCAATCCTAGGGCAGCCACCATCTATGGATTGCAATGAAGGACAAGTTGAAGAATGTGGACAAAATAGCTAAATACTTATATCTGACCAACCGGTGCTCTCTCTATTGAAAAGTTGAGAAAAATACAAATCATCTATTTTTTAATTATAGCTACATCAAAGATATCTCGAGGACACTCCTAGGTAGATGTTTGATATTTGAGGAGTTAAATAGCCTAAACAACATCAAAGATTGTTATTCAACACATAGAAGAACCAACAAAACAACTTATAGATGTTTATGGTAGGTGCTTTCTTCCTTGGTCACATCATTATGGAATGAAAGAAATTACAAAGTATTTCAAGACGAGAGTATCCTTATGGAACAATTTAGCAATTAGCTGGTACAACATACTAGAATGCAAATAGTCATATAAAAGCAAAGACTTCAAGATGAGTAATACATCATTTCCTTTTGGAATATGTAGTTTTTTCATTAAAAGTCCTATTTAGTAACCTTTGATGGTCACTAAACATTAGTGAACTTGACTTTGTATTTCGTAACTACATTTGGTATGCCTTTTAAGGCTTAATGCAATTATTATTTTTCAAAAAAATTAAAAAAAAGACAAGATTGAGTAACACAAGATAGAAGAAGTTAGGAAAACATAAGGAGAAACCTTAAAATGACACAATACATGAAAAGCAACCAAGGAAACTCATTTGGAGCATATTTTCATCAATCTAAAGTGAAGTATTTGGTGATTTTAGGGATTTCAATTATGTGATGCTTAATTTCTCAACCTTTTCTTTAGTTTTGATATTTTTTTTAATGATTATGAGTTAAATTCCTTTTGATATCTGGATTAGATAAACCCTAAGATAAATCTTGTAGTGACTTTAATTTAATTTAATTTATTATTGAGTGTCACTAAGATTCATTTATATGTTCTTATTTTATTCTTGAACTAATATTGTTGGCATATTAATTCATGTAGGATTCTAGATAATTAAGATTAACAAATCCAATGTATGAATATATTTAGTATAATTGAAATGAATTGCATGTAAAGTTACAGATAAGTTAAAAAAAATCTTTCGAAGTAGGATAAAATATAATAATGAAACTCACAATTCAATTTATGTGATTCAATGCTTTAATTAGAAAGAGATTTCATTTATTCAATTTAGGATTAAGTGCTAATAAGCTTGAGAAAGATATTAGCATAATTGAAGAATTTTCACAGTCTAATAAACTTTATATTAAATTGAATAATGAAATTATGATTGCATGAGAAGTCCTAAGGGTGGATTTGAATTCCAAGTAACGTTGTTTTTGTAACATCTCGTTACCCATGTTAAGGCGAGAATTGTAAATTATGAGAAATTATTGAGAAATTAGGGAAATGCACGTCATGCATAAATTAATTGTGACATACACATTTTTCTTGCACATTTTATGACTGTATATGCATTCATTGGTATTTTCTAGTAAATTAGTTTATAAATGGAAATAGTGGATTAAATTGGAGTGTATTAAATGTGATTTGAAAATTTTTGTGCATTTCGAGTATTTTAGAATTTTTGGTAAATTTTAGAAAAATATTAATTTATGGGCCAATTATGGTGTGACACGTGGAAACCTATAATTGTGACAAATGGCTTGCATGTATGGAGCAATGGGTGACAATTGTAAAGCATGCAAAGAACCCACGTAGTATTATGTTTTGGATAAGAAGAGGTTACTGAAGCTTCGTTTCTTCACTGAATCCTCTTCACTGTTTTTCATCACCGAATAGCTATTGATTGTGCCTTTCCGTTATTGTTGACTGGAATTTATAGCTGAATCTAGTAAGTAGTTTCTGCTGATGTTTAGTTTCTAGTGTAAATATATACATGCATGTATGAATTGAGAACGTTGGGTAGTTTCGGTGTTAATGTAGAGTTGTTAAAAATGTGTTGAAAACCTTGTTGTTAAACTGAGATTTTGATGATGACTAATGTTAGAGATGAATACATGCATGAGAAGGTAAAGCAGTAGAGTTTCGGTGAATGCATGTGCCAAATGGCTTAGATGAGGAGTTGAATTTGTGAATGTGGGAAGAATGCAGAAAAATGAGAAATTCCAGTAGGGTGAGAAAGTGAATATGAAGTTTCATATTTTTAGTATTTATATGTGAATCTGGATTTTTGAATTGTATGTGTATTGATGAGCTAAAAATTAGAGATTTATTTTGGGTATAAAAATGCATAATAGATGTTGTAAGAGTGTGAAATCTGGGAATAAAATCTAGAAAGTTGGGAAGACGAGTCTTCTGTGAAAGTTCACCACGGCCAACACTTTTTGGGTCACCGCGACCAATTCTTTTTAGTTCACCACAGCCAACTCTTAACTTCAACACAGTCAAACTTTAAGAATTCCCGAGAAATTTTTGTTTTTCGAAAAGTTCGCCGCTACGAAGTCTTGTCCTATACAGCTCGGACATGCTTTAGTATTTTGACCATATCTTGCTCTATAGTTATCTAAATGGGATAATTTTTAATTTGGAGTAAAATAGAGACATAGGGCTATAAATTGTATGAAGAAATTGAGTTTTAATTCTGTCTCTAATCATTTCAAATTTTGGCTTGAAATTAAGTCTTGACTGAGGTTGTAGTTCTACCCGAGATAGAAATCATGTCCTATGGTTATTAAATAAACTGTATTGATGTAGGCTGAATCAAACATAGGTGTCTTCACAAAAGTTATAGCTTATTCTCTTGGTTTTCAATTGGCACTAAGTTTGTAATTTTTAGATATCTGATCTTAAAGATATGAGTTGTACAATTGGAGGATATGATCATGTACTAGCCAAAAGTTCAAATATACATAGTCTGTGGTATAGTGAGCATAACTCATAGAATAATAAATCAAATTGGATGATCTTAGAGTCATTAGAAACTTAAGACATTAGGGAACAACTTTCTAGAAGAAAGTGTTGCCTAATTCTATCATTTACCCTATCAGGTTAATTATGCAAAGTTGACCTAAACTCATGTGGGTAGAAAATCTGAAGTGGTCAATTAGGTTATGAAATTGTTTTCACATTGTTTTTTATTGATCCAAATTATAAGTACAAATGAGGTTAATGAGGACTTTGATATCTGAATGATTTGATAAGAAACTCGGAATTGTCACTAAACATGCATTATGCATATTTTATATAAGTACATGTGCATAATAAAATACTTATACATTTGTGCAAAAATGTGATATATTGTAAATGTGATGTGTATGTTATAGAGGAGCACATCGGACGTCAATCGGACATTGCCGGACCATCTAAGCAATAGTTTCTTGGAGCGTACTGTGAGTCAACCTAGATGAATTTCCTAAGATTGATTTGATTTGGTTTGCTAAGTTTCCAATTATTGAACTATTGTGAGTTGTTTCTAAATTCCAAACTTAAAGTCCGAAGAGTAAATATTTGGGACCGTATTGGAAGTGCTCTGATTTGTTTGATAATTCTGTATAAAATGTGAATTCTCAAAGAAAGTTGAATGCCGGACTTAGGTCCGAAGATTATGAAATTCTGATTGTATTATGCTATGCAAATTCTCAACGAAAGTTGAATGTCGGACTTAGGTCCAATGATTATGAAATTCTGACTATGCTTTATAAATGATTGTGACATATGTAAATTCTAAATTGATGCATTTCATAAAATGTATGCTCAGATAAAGGTGTTGTGACCGAAGTAGCCAGTATCAAACGCTTGCACGTAGAGTTTTGCTCCGTGGTATATGATTCTGCACGTAGAGCTATGCTACGTGATATATGTTTCTGGCTGAGCCCAATGGGTCAGTATTTGTATATATGATATGTGATAGGCACTCGATCACAACAATAATAACGAATGTGGAGTCTCATATGCATCTGTATTTGTTTATATATGTTTTGATTTGCAATAATTTAAATGATGTGCCATGACAGTGCGAATTTATGGAATATACATATTCTGCATGATTAGTTAAGAAATATGTGATTCGTGTTTACGAATCCGGTGAAATCATCAATGATGGTTCGCTCATTGAGTTCGCAAAACTCATAAAAGATTGCACCGTGGCTTTTTAGGTTCAAAGGAGTTATCCAATTAGACTAATTGGAGTTCAGCCACTACAAATGAGCGTGAGTTAAGGGTCAGGATCAGTTTGCACCTGCATATGTCTTTAGTAATTTTATTTTCGAATTATGTTCCAAAAAAAATTATGTTAAGTGTATGCGGTTGAATTGGTAACAAAATGACATTATGATTGTAAGTTTTCTTTTGTATTTGAAATGAGCCCAAATGGTTATTGTAACACTTGTGAATAGAAATGTTTTTAAATAAAGTAGGCCCGATTTGATTAATGATTCCCACATATGTGTACATTGTTTAAAGAAACAAAAGTTTTATAATGATTTTTAACTGATTGACTGTCCTAGTATGCCATCCTTAAGGGGTACGCACTCGGATATCACTCAGAATGTCGTGTACGTATCCTAAGAGAGTGGGGTGCTACAGTTTTATTGGTTATTTTTTCATTATTTTGCTATTGTAGTTTATTTGCTTTTGTTGCTTTGTCATAAGTTTATTTTCTTTTGTATAAAATTTGATATATTAAGTTTACCTCAATTGTTGGTTAGATAACAAGAAAAAATTTATTACTTATACTCACAATCCTCATGGGATCGACCCATGCTCGTTAGTGCTAGCTATAACTACACTGTATACTTGCAGTCTCACAGTCCTCGTGGGATCAATATATACTCGTTAGTGCTAGCTACTATTACACTATATGCTTGAGGTTAAACAAACTATATCATATCATCACCATCCACCATTAACTAAATATATTATTTGATTATTTAATATTACAAACTAATAACAATTATTAACTTATATAACTTAATAATATGATATATTTTGAATTAAATTAAATTTATTTGTAAGATATATAAATCTCAAATATAATGAATTTTAATAATTAAAGAGTATATTAACAAATAAATATTATTTTATGAATAATAATTTCCTTATTTATTTATTTATTTTAATAGAATATAATAAACATTTTACTAATACTTATTAATAAATATTATAAAAGAATTTAAAAATAAATTATTAGTTAATTAGTTGACAAAATTAACATACCTATAAGTTTTATTTAAGAGTAAATTATAAAAAATTTAAATTTTACTCAATTGAGTAATACTAACTCAAATTTTAAAAAGTACAATTAAAATGATTCAATTTTTAATTTTTTAAAAATGACCTATCGTTAAAACCCTAATTATCAGTGTTGCCTAATCACCATATGGAACCCTAATTAGGGCTTGTTCATTGTTAGAAAGAGCGATAATTAATATAGGAATTTTAGGATTTGAGGTATTTTAATTTTAAATAATGAATGACGTGTAATACTTAGGTCACATGTGTTCCATATGATAACTAAGTTTGTTAACATGACTATTCACGTTAGTAAAAATTAAAAGTTGGAGTGTTTTTACACTACTTTTTTAAGCTTTGGCTAGTATCACAAATTTGAATAAAGTTTAAGATTTTTTATAATTTATATTTTATTTAAATAAACAAACAAAAAATATTATCAATAATAAAAATATTAATAATTAAATAAAATTTCTAAAATATATTAAAAATATATAAATAAAATTAAAAGCAAAATAAAAACAAAACAGACCTAAATTTTCATTGTGTAATATTTAAAGATTTAGCAAAACTCATGCCAAGAAGTGCAAGGTAACCCAACACACTAAAGTCATGACTACCATATACCATTTCTGTTGGCATGCACCATACCCCATTAAAAAATGGTACTGAAGAATCAATTATCAGACTACAGTATAATCTCGGTCGACACTAATCTTTTTGACTAGTATCGGTTGTTACCAATCGGTACTAAAAATGCCAATTAGTAGTGGGACTAAATTTTAAAAAAAACAAAAGTTGGAGAACTGAACTTTAAAAAAATCCTAACCCTAATTTTTCATTTCCTCAAATTTACCACTGCTAGTCTTCCCTCCTTAATTCTTTCGGTCTCTTCTCTTTGTTGTTATCGTTGCTCGTCGTCCGGCTATTTGGTCTCGCTATTACTAAGCTGCTCGTCACCCCTATTGATTTTAGGTAACTTATTAATTTACTTTAGATGTTAAATGTGCTTTGAAGTTAGTTGCAGTTGATGGATACAGTGGGTAGCAGAAAAATAACTTTCACTCTTTCTAGAAAGGTAATGATGATTTGCTTGTTTGTTTTTATTTTTAAAATTAATAAAAAATCTTCTTTGAATTTTTAGTTTTATTTTCTTCGGTCATTAAAATTTATGAAAATTACAAAATTAGTTTTTGTTTTTAATAATATGATTTATTATTATTCAAGTATATATTATTTAATTATTTAATATATTAATTATTAATAATAATTATGAATAATTTAATTTAATGTTATATTCAATTAAATAAATTTATTAATAATTTAATTTTTTAATTAAATTATCTTAATAATTATTAGAAAATATAATTAAAATTAAAATATCTTCAAAAATATATATTTCAAATATATTTTAATTTAATAATTAAAATATATTTAAAATAAATATTAGTTTATAAATAAAATTTAATTTTAAAATTATTTATTTTTGTAAAATAAAATAATCAAAATAAATGTAATAATTTATCTTTAAGTTTCATCAATTATGTAATCATCATGAGTAATAAAAATATATCTAATTAATATTAATAACTAAACAAATTTTTATTTTTATTAAAAATAGAAAACGAAAGCTAAAAACACAATAAAAAATAGACTAGAACCAAATTACATAGATATTAAGATAGAAGTTTAGAGATTTCTTTCTTTCCTTGTCACTTTGTTTTGAAAGTTGATGGCCACATCACCTATAATTCTTGAATTTTCCCTTTATTCACATGTCACACAAGTAAAGAAAGATACGGAAATATCGTTACCGATTCTATCCCGGAGACGATCAATCACCGAGGGGCCTCGATCATATGGAGGGGCATTTCTTCCACTTGGCAGTATATCCGCAAGGGTCTGTCCTAGAAACTGGGCAATGGTTGACTCATCCATTTCTGGTTGGATAAGTGGGTTAAGGATTGGGGTCCGCTCATTCTCTTGGCGACGACACCCATCCCCGACAGCATGCTTCATGCCACGGTAGCGGAGTTTCTAGACGATAATGGTCATTGGCGATGGGATGCCTTCCAGCAGTATTTACCCTCCACCGTTTGTATGGACATAGCCAGGATGCGCAGGATAGGCGATGGCTTGCAGGATGATGAGATGGTGTGGGGATCCACTCCTCATGGTTGTTTCACCGTGGCGTTGGCTTATGCCTTAATTGCAGATACCTCGCAGCTTGCTCATCACCATATTTGGGACCTTATTTGGAAGTAGGTCGGACGCCAGCAAATTCGGGCCTTCCTTTAGCTGATGGTTAACAAGAAGCTTCTGACTAACCAACAGCGAGTAATCCGACACCTCACAACGGATGCTCGCTGTCATTTCTGTGGGCACGAAGAATCTACGCTCCATGTCATTCGAGACTGTCCGCGAGCGAAGCAGTTCGTGTAACATCCCACTCCCGAGGGGAAGGGTAGAATAGTAATTTGGAAAGGGCTAAGAGTGTTTAGTATTGTTTTGAAATATTCATGCATATTCTTACATGTGAATAGTGCAATTTGCACAGGAAAATGACTGTACATGCATTCATGACATTTCCCGGTATATGTGCCTAAATGTGATTTTTGTGGAAAAGTATGATTTTGTGCTTGAAACTTTATTTGGAATGGACTGTTGTGTATTTTATGTTTTTGGAGAATTTTGGGAATTTTCGGGAAAAATTTTCGAACCGAAAAAATCGCCAAGTGGCGGACTGAATTGGTTTCCGGTACTGAAAATTTTTTCCCAATGACACTGGAATATTGGGTAAATGATGCTGGGACTGTAATTGGGACCATTGGTATTGGATGATCTAGAAATTTCATTTATTAAGGTTCCTTTTATTTTATTTCAAATTTATTAAATGGACTTTAGTCTTTTCCCTCTCATTACATGCCAAGTGGCATGATGACTCACCTTAAACACATTTAATGCTTGTAGTCACTCATTTATTGCTTGGTTTCATACTCATTTACGACATTCATCTTCTTCATTTCTTTTTTTCATTTGCTCTCTCCATCTTCGACAATCTCTTCTCCAAAGCAAGTTGAGTCTTGTCCACTTTTAGCTATATAAATATCTTGCTATCTTCTTTTATTTGTTTAAAGCAACCTAACCTACTCCACTTTATTTAGTGATGATCGTGTGTGTGGAGTGTTAGGGTTTCATGGTGATATGAAAACATTGAAGATAAATCAAGTAAGTAACCTTTTCTTTTTCATGGCTTTGATGATTGGAGCATAATTGATGATCTTTAAGAGCTAGATGTTGAGGATGGGTATATGCTTAAAACATGGATACGAAATGGGTATGGATTTATCTCTTGCTT
>JANIJH010000006.1:31510318-31523477 GCA_024520975.1 Erythroxylum areolatum
AATTTAGATAAAACTTGCAACCTAATTAACGTAATTTGCGGCTGTATTTCTGGCCTATAAAAACGTCCACAACATTATGATCTTAACCTATTGTTGTTTCCTAGGAGAGTGTAGAATCCTAGATACTATTCTCTTTTCCAAGGAGAGTGTGGAATCTTAGGAAAGTGATTCCTATTCTTAGAGATTGTATCTTATTTTTCCTCCTACTTTAAGGTGTATATAAACGTGTAATCCTAAATCATTAAGAAGGCAAATCTTTTTCCCTTCTATTTTGTGTGAATATGTTTACATTTTAGATATTTTTGAATTTGTTTGAAATAATATAGCGAAGAAAGGTTTTCTTATTTGGTTGCTGTAATTTAAGTTGAGTGTGCTGAATTTATGGCACGTGCAAATGTTTGTCTTTGATTTTTGTGACATCTTTTGGTGTATTTATATTCCCTACCCTTGTGTCCATAAATTTTTTTACACCTATTAGTAGTTCCATGCTAAAAGATTAGTCAAGTATTTCTTATTAGAAAGAATACAGAAATATTAATTGCTGGGAGATTGATTGGATTTTCTTCTCCAGTAACATATTGAACGCACAATCTTCATTTTTAACTCGTTATATGATTGGTGTACAACTTTTCTTTTGATGGTGCAATCTTTGTGCTTGCAATTTTTATTCTCAACTCTTTATGTGATTGATGTACAACTTTTCTTTTGATGTTTGCTAATTTTATTTTTTAATTGTTTCTTGGTTTTAATCACTGACAAATTTTCAAATTGCTTCATCAGGCCTATTCTATTAATAGGTTCATTGCGGTTCCTTCATTAATGAGAATGATCCTTCCTACTTTGGAAAGTAAACATGAAACACAAATTCCATATTCTTTGAAAGTGTTAGTGCTAAGTGGTGAAGTTTTTCCTTTATCCTTGTGGCATCTTCTTTCAAATTTACTACCGAGGACCTCTATCGTAAATTTATATGGCAGTACAGAGGTTAGACATTTCTAATCCTTCCATTTATCATATTGTTTATGATCTTCATTTGTATTCATATCTTACCTGTTTCCTTCAATTATATCCTTGTATTAAATTATAAATCATGGTATTGATGGTGCTTCTTTAAGGTGGTCCTTTTTCTAGCTGTCTTTTATTTTTTAAATTAAGTAATCTTAATTTGACGATCAAATATTCCATATAGTGTTGATGCACTTAATTTGGCTGTTCGTTGATTGTGTTGCTACATTTATAGTTGTAATAGGCTTCTAGTTATACTGCCAGTTACTGTTCTTTGATTTTTTTTTTTTAGGACTGACATATGGTTGTTTTAATTAAGGTATCTGGTGATTGCACATACTTCGATTGCAAAATGCTGCCTATGATTTTGGAGGCCCAAGAACTAACAAGTGTACCAATTGGTGTACCTATAACTAATTGTGAGGTAATACTTGTTGGTGAAAGTGATACTCAAGGAGAAATGCATGTTAGCGGTCCCTGTGTTTCAAATGCTCATATTTATGAGTCTGATGGGATGGATCATGGCTTTGTAAAAATGCATAAAAATCTCAAAATTTGTAACTGTTTGGTTGGTGACTGTGGAAGTCAAGTGTATCACAGAACAGGCGATTTTGCACAAAGACTACCTTGTGGTAACCTTTTATTTTTGGGTAGAACAGATCGGATCATTAAGGTTAATGGGCAGCGTTTATCTTTAGATGAGATTGAAAATGCCCTTGATGGACATCCAGGAGTTATGGACGCTGCTGTAGTTTACCATAAAAGTCCTGAGGAAATTTCACTCTTGGAAGCGTTTTTGGTGGTAAAGGATAAAAGAAATTTTGGGGATTTTGCTAGATCTTCAATTCGTTCTTGGTTGATGAGCAAAGTTCCTTTAGCCATGATTCCTAGTAGATTTGTGTTGGTAGAATCATTGCCTATATCTCTAAGTGGAAAAATTGATTATGCTTTCTTGGCAAGTTCATCATTGGTTGAAGATAAAACTAGTGACACCATGACTAGTGATCTATTGCAAACTATCAAAAAGGTAATCGTTCATCCCTATGAAGTGGTATCTTTTTTGCCCAGTGTCTTTTATTATATGAATAAAGACCCAATGATAGTCTAGAAAAGAATGACTTGCATTGGTTGTGAAAGTGAGGTTATACATATTGGTGGAATTATACTCAAGGAGAATATGGTACACCATTTTCATTTTTACTTAGCTATTTACTGTTGTTGGTGATTATGTATGAATGAGGATGATTCCTATTTGGAATCCAATTATATTCTATTTCAACACATAACAGTCATGATCACTTTTCAAGGCCAACTTGCCCACTTGCTTTTTAGGAGCCTCCATGTATTATAATTGAAAGTAATCGCTTTACATGCATTGGTTTTCCTAATTAGACATTTTGGTTTCCGTGAATGATCCTATTGAGTTAGAGGACGAATAACCCTTTAATTAATATCTTCCTGACTTCAAGCCCTATCAACAAAGTTATATTTATTTTATGATTTTTGGACAGGCATTTTGTGACACTTTGCTGGTTCAAGAGGTTTCTGATGACACGGATTTCTTTATCATGGGAGGAGATTCCATTTCTGCAGCTCATTTATGTTATAATCTTGGAATTGATATGAGAATGATTTACAACTTTCATACTCCCACCAAACTTCACATTGCTCTTATTGATCAAAAGGAGTCTTACAGAACTGATGTCAACACTTATGGTACTTTGAAATCGGATCTGAAAGCAGATAATAGGGATATGCTAGAGGCAGTGAGTTTTACGAGTCCTGATCTTCTTAGTCTCGAATCACACAAGTGGAGTTTAAAGAAATCTCATGAGAAAAGTGAGGAACATTCTATACATTCCAAACGATTTAAGGGTGATAAGGAGAAACACAACCCTTCAAAATGTGTTGCTACTATGAATGGATGTACTTGGTCTGTTTCAGTTCCAATGTCATGTTCTTTCAGTCGGTGCAATAAGGTTTTATATGGTGGAAAGAGTAGATTGGGCAATGAATGTCAAGTAATTAGATTAACAGAATATTCAAAAAGTAGAACAGACCCTTGCATGCGAGAATTGTGGAAAGTTGACATGGAGTCTTGCGTTGACGCATCGCCACTTGTGGTCTTAAAAGACCAGGATGCCTATCTATTTGTTGGATCCCATGCACAAAAGTTTGTTTGTATAAATGTCAAAAGGTAAATTTCATTTTGTGCAAGAAAGAATGCCTATTCCATAGAGTATTGAATATAGTCATTTCCATAGAGTATTGAATATAGTCATTACTCCTATCCATTTGTCTATCATTCATCACTATATTGCAAATCGTACTCATATCATGTTAATTGTTTGAATGGCCACTACATAACAAATATTTCAGATTTTTAAGTTAGATCAAATTGTTGGAACTTTTTCGGGGTATTTAAATTGTAAGGTGTATGCTTTAATTAATACAATGTGAGGGGACTTTTGTTTGGGTCGTAGCAAATGCCTGATGCAGGCGTGTAGTGATTACGATTGATTTGATGGTAAACATCATAAAGTTGATGTAGGAAGGACAAAGAATATGCTAGTGCTTTGTTAATAACAAGTATAAATTGTAATTCTAGGACTACTGGAAAATTTTAGTTAAACTAGAATTTAGAATATTGGTTTGGCATAAATAAGGAGTTAAAACAAATGGATAGATTTAGGATTCACCCTTATCATTTGTCAAAAGAAATTAGGAATTGCTCTTTAAGTTTGAAATTGTTGATCTCAGAAATTAATTTATAGTATTATCATTATGTACCTACTAATATAATGTGTATCATATAATAGAATAGTTTAGATAGGCTATTTAAAAATGCTTGTATTATTATATAGATGGGATAAACCTAATTAATAACACAATCTATTCATATGTGGGAATAAATTTTGTGTTGCTCTTCTTTACCCTTTCTTATTTATATTACTTTCATATGGTATTAGAGTTGGGTGAAGCTAAAAAATCCCCACAACTGTTGGGATCAATCACTGACAAAGACTGCTATTGAAATCACGACCTGTGTCTCATCGTCTCTCTTTGTTTCATCACTGTTGCTAGAGTTTGGTTTGACAATGTGGAGTTAACTTTATTCTTTTAAGAGCTATTAATGCTAACCTAATTGAGCAAAATTAAAAAATAACCCTAATACTAATTGAGCTCTTTATCAAAGAATTGATGGATACACAAAATAGTCTAAAACTTACTATTAAGGAAAATAAACCTTTAAACTATCAAAAAAAATAATTAAGTGATTAACGACTATAACACTTGAATGCTTAATCTTATTCTTCATTAGGCTTCTCAAATTGATGAAAGTTGACCTGTATGATTAGATGTTGTCATACATGTCTCTCTTTGAGAGTTACTTGTATCAATCCCGTCTTTAGAAATTGGTACTTCCTTTTATTCTCCTTCAAAAACATTCTTTACTCCATATTTATATATGATATGAATAAGCAATTGAGAGAAATTGAGAAGAGGGATGGTGAGAGTTTTTAGAAATCAGTAGCTTCCCCTCTCTTTATATACTAAATTATCTTATTCATATAAGGTAAATTACAATTATAATCCCTAAAAATTCTCTAAATCAAATCACAATTGTGATCCCCAAAAGTCCTCTTAATCAAATCATAATCTCTAACACTCCTTCTCAAGTTGGAGCATATATATCATAAGCTCCAAGCTTGTTACATAGTCGTGTTACATGACTTCCAACCAAAGAGTTGGTAAATAGATCAGCCAATTGGTCCACAGGCTTCACTTTGAATGGTTGTTATCACATTTTGTTGCACCTTATCTTTGAAAAAGTTATAGTCTATCTCAATATGCTTTATTCGTTCGTGAAAAATTAGATTACAAGTTGTGTAAATGGCTGCTCGATTATCACACGTTAGCTCTATAGGTTGAGTTTGTTGAAATCCAAGTGTCTGCAACATATATTTTACCCAGACAAGTTCTCGGATCATATATGTGATGACTATATATTCTATTTTTGCACTTAAACAATAAACAATTGTTTCTTCTTACTTTTCCATGAAATCAGACTGCCACCAACAAACATGTAATATCCTGTAGAAGATAGTCCATTAGTCCTAGAACCAGCCTAATCAACATCACTATAGGCTTGAATTGGACAATGACCATGGTTCTTATATAAACGTCCTTTGCCATGATTGTGCTTGAGGTATTTCAAGATTCAAATAGTTGCATTCCAATGGCTAGTTCGAGGGGATTCATAAATTGACTCACCACACTTGTACTAAATGAGATGTCAGGCCTAGTAACTGTAAGATAGTTTAATTGCCCAATCAGTCTCCTATAATTTCCTGGATCTTTTAAGAGTTCTCCTTGGTTTGCATCAAGTTTGAGTTGGGATTCATTGGAGAATCCACCAGTTTGCATCCCAACAAGCCAGCTTCTTCTAGAAGGCCTAGAACGTACTTGTGTTAGGAGAGACAAATGCATCTTCAGATTTTGCAACTTGGATTCCTAAAAAATAGTTCAATAAACCATGATCTTTTGTTTTGAATTGTTGTTGCAAGAATTCCTTTAATCTATGAATTCCATTTTGATCATCACCAATAATAACAATATCATCAAAATATACGATCAATAGAATTTTACCTAATCTTATGTGTTCATAGAACACCGAATGGTCTACTCCACATTGCTTGAGACCAAATTTATTCACAACTGAACTGAACTGTCCAAACCATGCTATAGGAGATTGTTTTTTTCTTTTTGGTACAGTGGAAAACTCAAAAATTGAAAATAAAATAAACTATCGCATTGTTATGTGGTACAAAGCGCCTTGCTGATCCCTGTGGATGAGCTCCACTACTGACATTGGTGGCTCCTGAAGGTAATGCATGCCTGGGCTGGCAAGGATTGCGAGAGTGGTTAGGTTATCCATGCACTGGTTTCTTTTGCGATGCATGTGCTAAATTTGTACCTCCCAATCTTGTTGGATTAGCTCACGGGTACCTGTCAACAAAACAAAATTATCATAAAACTCAATACTTGAAGAGGATAGAATATTGATGACTTCTAAGGAATCCCCTTCAATAATGACTTGGCAATACCCAAGCGACCAAGCAAAGGTGAGGCCCGAGTGGATTCCCCAGAGTTCGGCAGCTAGCGGTGGTCCTTGTCCGATGTGCTTTATAAACCCACCGCACCACTGGCCGTACCAGTCCCGAATTAAACCCCCAGCTTTAGCGATGGACGACCCTTGTTTAACCGCTCCATCCATTTTAAGTTTGACCCAGTCCTACGGCGGTTTGGACTGATAAACCCTGTGCCAAAAACACACAGCTTTCCACCACCCTTGCTCTGACTATCCACTCCAGATACTACATAACTGCTCTCGTACCATCTTTCGGCCAAACAAAGTTAGCTTCAAACAGGCTTTTGTTACGCCAATGTCATAACATCTAGTGGGTGACTCCAAAAACAGTAGCCCAATCCTTTTGCAACACCTGGGAGTGTTTCATCAAGTTGGATTTCACCCATACTTCCACGTCTTGTTGATAAAAGGCTGTATCCACTGTTATCGAGGGAAATTTTCGCCAAAAAGCCTGCACTCTCGGTCAGTCTCAGATGACGTGGAGTGTGGTCTCTTCTTGCCCACATGTGTGACACCTGCCATCCGTTGCGATATGGTGTATCACTCTTTGTTGGTTAGTCAGAAGCTTTTTCTTGCTCATCAACCAAAGGAAAGCCCTGATCCGTTGGGGCTCCGCCCACTTCCATATTAGGACCCACTTCCATATAATGATTTCTTCTGTAGGCACACTTTCTCAGACTCCCCCTGAGCACCAAACCTTGGAGGCTGCTCCATATAGATTGTCTCTTCTAAATCACCATGCAGGAATGCATTTTTTGCGTCAAGTTGGTAGAGAGGCCAAGAATAAGTTGCGATTGAGGAGATAAAAATATGAAATGATGCCATCTTTGCCATAGGAGAGAAGGTTTTATAATAATCAATACCATAGACTTGTGTGTATCCTTTGGCAACAAGGTGGTCTTTTTAATAGATCCATCAACAAGAGTCTTAGTGGTATATACCCATTGACAACCAACAATTAAGGCATCATAAGGAGGACTAACAAGCTTCCAGGTGATATTTGACCATAAAGGATCTATTTTCTCTTGCATACCTTACTTCCACCCAGGGTTTTGTATAGCCTTTGATATACTTTTAGGAATAGACACAGAATTTAGGTTTGATAAAAAGGAACAAAAGGAGGGGAACACATTGTTATAAGAAACAAAATTAAAAATCGGAGGATTGGTACGAGATCGTTTGCCTTTCTTTAAGGCAATAGGCTAGTCTAGTTCACCGTTTTTGGGATCTGGAGACATATTAGGAGTTGGAGGAGAGGTGACATATTAGGAGTTGGAGGAGAGGTGATGGGCCAAGGCTAGCAGTTCGTTATGTTTATCAAAGGAGAAAGGATAGGGGTTTTCCGAGAGCTGGATCAAGAGGGCTCATCCGAATGACTATCTACCATTTGACGAGGTCATTGGGAATAAACTTGCAAATGTGATCTAGACATTTGATGAAGATAAGAAGGATCAAAATCTGTAGGTGAATTGTCTGAACTTTTAGGCGAATTATCTGATGAGTTGTCAAAAAGTGAGGGTAAACAATGATGGAAGCTTTTGGAATCTTGATTCTCATGAAAGGATGTAGTGCTTTCAAAAAATGTCACATCTGCGCACAGAGAATCTTTTAAGTGAGAGGCTGTAACAACGATAGCCCTTTTGTGACCTTGAGTAATTGAGAAAGATACTCTTGATGGTTTATGGAGCTAATTTGTTGACTCTTGGTTGGAGCTTGTGAGCAAAGTAGAAACATCCAAAGATACGAGGCAAAAGAGGAAAAGAGGGGTTATTAGGAAACATAAAGATATGAGGGATCTAACCTTTAAGAGTGGTGGATGGCATTCTGTTAATAAGATAGCGAAAATTCCTTGAGAACCTTCATCTCAATTAGTTAGTTTTGAGCAACTTTTATGACATGCCTGATTTTTCTTTTAGCAATAACATTTTGTTTTGATGTGTGAGAGTAAGAAGATTGGTGAATCATGCCTCAATTTTTTATGTAAGACTCAAAAGGATTCCAAAAAAAAATTCTTTCGCATTATCTCTTATGAGGATACGAACAAGACAACCAAATTAAGTCTTGATTTCAAAGCAAAAGGGTTGGAAAATAGAAAACAATTCGAGACATTCTTTCATTAGATATAGCCTAGTCATTCTAGACCAATCATCAACAAAAACAAGGTAACGACAACCAAGTTTTGAGGTAACATGAGATGGACCTCAAACATCATAATGAACTAACACAAGAGAACTTTTGACTCTATTATTAACTCTAGATGTTTCCTAAGTTGACAAGACTCACAATCTAGATGAAGATTTGAGTTTAAATTAGGAATCAGGTTTTTTAATTTTTGGATTGATTGACGACCAAGGTGATTATGGATTTGGAGGGGTGAAGCAACAACTGAGCAGGCGGTTGAACAACTATCAAAATAATAGAGACCCCTAGATTCATGCCCTCCTCCAATCATCTTCTTTGCCTGCAAATCCTGGATAACAATAGAATGAGGGAAACAACAGATAAAGCAATTCAATGATTTGTTATGTTTACTAATATACATTTAGTTAAACGAAAATTTTTGAATATATAGTGTTGTCAGGAATGTCATTGAAGGAGAAGGAAGCGCAGTGTCAACCCCACTTATACTAGTCATTTGCTCACCTAGGTAATCACACAGTTTGTATCCTTTGTTAAACCTTGGGTTACAGATTTAGTAGCCATTGATCATGTTTTAGATAACCCAAAACTTCTTGATCATATTATCCTTATACCAGACTCGCACCAACTTACTGTTGCTAATGGTTTGGTCGCTTGCTTAGTTGCTTGATGTTGGAGAAAAGCTGCATATTCTTATTCAGAAATTACCTTGTTTCCACTTGTTAAGGCAAAACCATCAAAAGTCTCCACAATATTAGCAAACTGAGGGGGCTTTGGGCTCAACTCTGGATGTAAGTCCCGACCATAGTTCCGAACATGGCCATCCTTGCCACAATGGTCACATTTCCTTTGGCCTACTCTACCCCTTCCTCCATGACCACCACTGCTACTTTGATCTTCATTGCCTCTTCCACTATTGTGAACAGTTAGAGTAGACTTGTCATCACTTTCTTGTGTTGGTCCCATCAAGGATCGAGATCCTTGTGAATATAACTCGCCGAGTGATGGGAGTTTAGTGCTACTATCTTTGCCTGAATTGGTTCATATTTTGGTCTTAAGCCAACTAAGTATGTCATGACGAATAACCCGTCTCTTTCCTTCAGAAGTTGATCCTTATTTGTTGTTATCTATTGGGCTGCTAAATGATATACAAATAGCTTCTTGATTTCTGAAAAGTACTTGGTGTGGTTCTTCTATCCTTGCTCACACTTGAACAATTCCATAGAGAAATCATACATACGAGTAATATCACTGGAAAATAAAAGTATTACATACTCCCATAGCTCCTTTACGGAGTTCACATGTTGACACATGTCAGTAAGTTGTCATGTTGTCATGTTGTTCCCACTTCTAATATTAGGAGTTGGCCTAGGCCTTTAAGATATACAATGATCGCATTCTCCCAGGCAACATAATTTGTTCCATTCGATTTTCAATTTGTAATTTGCTGAACCATAATGGTGGTCCTTCAACACTTTTAGTTTTGAAGTCGCTTATGATTTAACCGACAGGATTAGAGAACCTGCTCTAATACCATGATATGAATGAGGAATTAGAGAAATTGAGAAGAGGGATAGTGAGAGCTTGTAGAAATCAATAGCTCCCCCTCTCTGTAGATTATCTTATTTACATAAGGTAAATTACAATTATAATTCCTAAAAATCCTCTCAATCAAATCACAATCATATTCCCCAAAAATCCCCTTAATCAAATCTTAATCTCTAACAATATATATATGTATTTGAGAGTTGTTCTTATTTCTTTGCTATATGGCAGCTGTTCTATACTCAATACTTCATATTGTTATTTGTCTAATCTAGTAAATGTGTATATAGTTTGCTCAAAAAATTGATAATCTCAACCAGTGCCTTTCTAATGATATCTCTAAGGAAATCACAAGTATTCACCAAATATTGTACCTCTTATAGTAAAGTCAAATAATCTTTTTGTTTTTTGGTTTCCCCATGAATCTTTGGTAGCTATTCCGTAACATTTTGTTCAGCAATTTATATTGTTCTAGTCCTTAAGAGTATTGGTTGTTTTCATCTTCTCCAAATTCATCATCAATTGTTGATCTTGTGTGTTTTGCCTTTACCCTATAGGAATTCTAAATTGTTAAGGCAAGATTCAATTTTGTCCTCCCTCTTAAAAATTTGCAAGATCAACTCTTCATATCTTCATTACTAAGTAGCTTTCTGTGCGCATTTTGTTTAGTAACTATAGCTAAAGTTAAAATTTTTTATCAAATTGATGATGGATGGATGGATAATACGTGCTTATGGTTGAACGTTTTGTTGAAAAAGTGTATATATTGTAAATGTTGGATTGTTGGAAGTGTTTAGTTTTGTTGGAATTTATAATTTAGGGCTGGAATTTATACTTAAGGAATTAAAACAAAGGGTTATGTGTAGGAATCACTTCTCGAATTTGTAATATAAAACTATGAATTACTCATTTTCAAATGAACATGCTAAAAATCTTAAAGATTCAGTATTTGGTATTACTATTATGTGCATCCTGTATAAAATGGTTATAATGGAATTAAAGAATTTTAAAAAGTTATAATGGAATATCAAGTACTTCAATATTTCTTCTTTTCTAGTTTTCGGTATGTTAAGTATCACCACCATTGTTCAAGAATAATATTAAGTGGTGCTTCTCCTCCAGTGAATTGCACTTAATTCCATTAGTCTGTTGTTTGCTCTCAGTTTCTGTCTTAATCTATCTTTACTCACTCTTCGCCGTTAAATTTTGTTTGCTCATCATCATTTATCTTCGCTAGCCATTGTTGGTCTGCAGTTTGTATCATCTTACTGTTTCCCTAAACTATTATGAGTTCCTACTATTAATTTAATAAAGAGAAGTTAAAAAAAAGGAATAGGGGACAAACAATAAAATATGGTCGAGTGGTCTTTCTATGATTCTAGTTTGATTGTTTTTGCTTCTTCTATTGACATAGTTCAGAGAATTTAAGTGCAATATAAAAATAGAATGTTGATAGATTTGGAATGTGTATTTATGTATAATTAGGATTCTTAGGATTCTTTCGTTATTATTCTTCCTTAATTATTCCTTCCTTAATTAGGATAGTTTTTCCTATATATTATGTGTATATGCATTGTAAATGATCAATATAGAATGGAAAAATTCTTCAATGTATCAGAGCTATATGCCTATTCCGGAGATTGAGTTTTCTCTCTCCTGCATTTACGTTTTTTCGTTTTTGTCCAACTAAGGGGTTGAGTTTTCTCCTCCTCTCTCGACACCGCCCACACCAGAAGGTCGCCAGGGGTCAAGTTCGGTCAGCCATCGGAGTTTCGCCGCCATCCGACATCGCGCCTAGTGTCACGGGCTGCTTGTAGATACGGTGACACTGTTCACGTGCCGCCGCATAGGGCACGTGTTAGCATCTCCGGCCATCGTCTGACTTGATTTTTCGCCCAGATCTGATCTCCGGCCTTCCGCGACTCCGATCAACCATTCTCCGGTCACTTCCGACGAAGTGTATTTTTGGGTTCCTCTAAACAGGTTCTGGATTTCTTATTGATTTCTGCCTATTCTTCAGTCATTCTATCATCATGTCGGACTTTAAGAAAGGAACTGAAGTAGATAAACCTCACGCCTTTAGTGACAGTCCCTATATTCAAATTAGCCCTATTAAACTGGATGGCTGTGGTTCTTATTTGGCTTGGTCTAGATCATGTTTACTGTTTATTAAGGCTAGAAGGATGCAGGGATACATTAATGGAGATAAGAAGCCACCAACTGTTAATGATCCATATTTTAGTCAATGGAATTATGATAATTCTTTGGTTATGTCTTGGCTTATTAATTCTATGGATCCTAAAATCTCTGGACAGTATTTATTGCTTGATACTGTGGAGAAAATATGGAAAGCTGCAAAAAATACCTATTTTCGAATGGGAAATGATGCTCGGATTTTTGAACTCCGTAATAAGATTCATGGTACAAAACAAGGTGAGCTTTCTGTTTCAGAATATTTCTCTTGAATTGAGTAGTTTATGGCAGGAGCTAGATTATTATTAGGATTTTCAGGCTAAATGTGCTGATGATACAATACTGATACAAAATATGATTGAAAAAGAGAGGGTGTATGATTTTTTGGTTGGTTTGAATTCTGAATTTGATCAATTGAGAGTTCAAGTTATTGGTAGATCTCCTTTTCCCTCTCTTGAGGGGGCACATTCTTATATTCAGTAGGAAGAGACTAGAAGAAGTGCCATGCTTTACGCTGCACCAGTTGAGAAATCAGGTTTAACTGTACATATTACTCATGAGCAGACAAAGAGTATTGCTTCTGATAAAGATCAGTTACTGTGTGATTATTGTGGAAAGCCAAAACATTCAAAGGAAACTTGTTGGAAATTGCATGGGAGACCTGCTAGGGGTCGTGGAAAACGAGCTAATTCAACAAAGACTCAGGCAAATGTGGTAGAAACAGTAGAATCTTCCAAGGACACAGTTTCAGTTGCAACTCTCTCTTCTGATGAAATCCAACATTTTAGGCAACTTCTATCTCAGTTCAATTCCTCCTCAAGTGCTACATCCAATTTTGTTAAATCAGGTAATCCGTGTGCTCATCTTAATTCATGGATTATTGATTCTGGTGTGAATAGACATATGACAAGCACTTCTAAAGGCTTTCTTAACTACTCTCCTTGTCTAAAAAAAGATTGTGTCTGGATAGCTGATGGGTCATTAGCTCCTATTTCTGGGATAGGTTCCATTGTCTGCACTCCAAATCTTAAACTGTCTTCGGTCCTTAATGTTCCTCAATTTCCTGTCAATCTTTTATCTGTCAGTGCTATCACCAAAGCTCTAAACTGTAAGGTCGAATTTTTT
>JANIJH010000006.1:31525302-31538311 GCA_024520975.1 Erythroxylum areolatum
ATACTACCGGTGTTTATTCCTTCTCCTATTGTCCCTCTAATTATCTAAGTCATTCTCTCCCCTATAGGGTCTAACATTGCCTCCGCCATAAAGAGCAGCCTTGTCCTCAAGGCTGGAGTGAGGCAATTGGCTGCAAATCACAGATTTATCCTCCAGTGTTGCTTGCTCCATGGTCTGACTCTTCCACTTGACTAACCATCGTTGTGTTGAGTCTCCAAATGTAGGTTCAATTCTGCTGGCCAACACACTTTCAAGTTTTGGAAAATTATTCAATCCCTGGTTCAGCCCCCCTTCCTTCTTTCTGGTGAGCTGAATCTTTTGCCCCTCCCTTATAGCTATTCATTCAGCTGATAGAAAACTCCCACCGAAGATAGCCAGGAGACCCTACCCACACCCTGAATCTTCATGATACCCACTGCCTCTCCTTGGTGTGATCTGATGCCCCGCCTCGCCACAAAATTGTACCTTTTGTCCCTCATGAAGAAATTGCATGGTCATCTCCTTCCAATCCATCAGGACCCTTCCTAATGTCTGTAACCAAGCAATCCCTAAAATCACATCCATTCCTTCCAATTCTAAGACATAAGCATCAATCTTCCACTCTAAGGCTCCCACCCGAATAGGAACTTCCAAACACTTCCCTAGAGTAGTCACCCGATGGCCATTTCCAAGTCTGGTTCCCAATGCCTTGTTGGTCCCTACGGTTATTCCCAGACCACGGATCAGCTCTGAAGAAATGAAGTTATGGCTGGCCCCGCTATCCACTAGAATCACAATCGAAACTTCGTGTAGTTTCCCTGTCATCCGCATGGTTTTTGCCTTAGGTGTCTGTGCCCCATTCTCTGCAATTACCTCCATGGTTCGGCAGTCCAAAGCTATATCAGCCTCTTCTTCCACCTCTGCTTCCAAGGCTATGATTTCTCCATTCTCATCCAAGGTTTCATTGTCATCCAAAATCAGGAGCCTCAGTTGTTTCTCGGTGCATTGGTGGAGAGGGTGGAATCTCTCCCCGCACCTGAAGCAAAGGCCCTTGGCCTTCCGGTCCATGAGCTCGTGATAGGAGAGATGTCGCAGGCCCCTGTTCTTCTCCGTCGACCCCCTTCGGTCACCATCCGGACGTCTGGTAGGAGTCGCGAGGTTGGAAACTCCTCCTCGGCTCGGTGTAGGGAAGTGGGGTTGTGACCCATAAGCCTCCCGGGTCCTGCCCGACCCATATCTGTCTACCACCTTCCCGCGACCCATCGGGTGTGGAGGCTCCATGTCGTTGCGGTTCGGGTTGACCCGCAAACCACCCCTAAAAGAGCTTCCTCGATGTGGTGTCCAGACGCGTGTGCACGATCTGGAGTGTTCGGTCCCTCCCTCATCACCGATGATTTCTTCCTCCACTGCTCTGGCAACCTTCATCAGTTGGTAACGGTTCGCTGGCCCGAATGTCTTCACCCGTCGGCGGATATCAGCCCTCAAACCACTCATGAAGTACCCCATATATTGATCCTCGGGTAGGCGACCCACCTGTGATGAGATGAATTCAAAAGCTTCGATGTACTCCTCCACCAATTCTGTCTGTCGCAAGTCTAATACCTCCTCAAATGGGTTGTCAAATTTCCTTCCTACATAGCGGTCAATCAAAGCCCTCTTAAATTTCTCCCAATCCAGAGCTGCTTCCGTCTCCCGTAGTAGGTTGAACCAGTGTATAGTTGAGCCTTCCATGCTCAGAAGAGCCAGCTTCATTTTGATTGTTTCTGAGGTATCATGAACCTCAAAGTACATCTCTGCTCTCGTAATCCACCCTATTGGATCTGAACCATCGAACATAGGCAACTCCACTTTGCGGACAGACATCTGATACTTCTCCATAGTGTCCGAGGAATGCTCCATCGGAGTTGGTTGTCGCCTTTCTCCAGCCATCGCCTGCCGCCTCCCTGAGGCCTCTCCGCTCCCCTGTCCTTCCTCTGGCCGTTTTCCCATCATTTTGCTCATTTCCATCAACAACGCCCGCTGCATTTCCCCCAGAGCCATCCGCATGGTAGATTGGATTTCCTCCACTCCAGCTTCCAGGTTTGCCATGCGGGATTCCAACACGTCTACTCTATCAGACATTTTAGGTGGCATCAAGGTCAGTTGCTCTAACTTCTCTAACCTTCGAAAACTAATGGATCTTCTCCCCCACTATGGGTATCCGGCAGGTCGGACCAATGATAGAGACCTGACCTTAGGATAATAGAGTTTTACTATATTATGGAAATATAACTATGGTATGTATACCACTACCGTAGAGAAATGTATTATTTCTCCCTAACCAGAGCAAATTTGCTCCTCAGAAGGTGTAAATCCTTCTGCCTCTATCTTCACTTAATTCTTCTGCTTTTCGTCCCTACTTCTATTCCCCCCTTTTATAACCTCCCTAGGTACATACGGTTATAACTAACTCCTTCTAGAATAATTCTCTCTCTCTCTCCTGAAGATCCTAACATAAAGATCATAGTAGATCTCTAGTGGACTCGACATACAAAAATGAAAAGGGGATTTATGTTCCCATCAACTCTCATAATGTTTGAACCCATTGCTTTTCATTCTGGCTGCGGACTTGGCATGTTTTGGACTTTGAGATTTTTCTGCTTCGTGATCCACCAAGTCATTGTACTTCCGATGCTTCTGGTTGGTAGAAATTTAATACTGAAGTTGACAAGGATGCTTTTACCTACCTTGTGAATACTTTTGATGTATGAAGAAAAAGCTTTGGTAATTTCTTGTTAGGGTGACATTTTCATTTTTTAATTATGGTGCTGTTCCTAAATACAATTTTCTGTAGTGGGTCTGTCCAATGGGAAGCCAAACTAGAAGGAAGAATTGAATGTTCAGCAGCAATTGCTGGTGATTTTTCTCAGGTTGTTCTTGTTAAGTTTAAGGTATCATGTAAAATTGTATGTTTTTTGTTGCCATTAGACCTGTTTTGATCTTTTCGCTATGTGATAATCTGTCAGGTTGTAGTTGGATGCTACAGAGGGAAAATTTATTTTCTAGATTTTTTCAGTGGCAATGTCTGTTGGATTTTTGAAACATCTGGTCAGGTATGATACTGGATATCCTTGTTCCTTCTGTTTTATTATTTGAAAGGTCAGTTCTTGAGTTGTAGCCCATGCTCCAAATACATTTACCTGCTGTTCTTTTGATGTCTTAAGTAATGTTGCAATATAGGTGTTGTACATTTTATTTCTCATGTGCCATTTTGGAAGCTAATTACTCGTCTTATATGCTTAGTTGTATGGATAACTTGTGTTAGCTTCCTTGTCCTTCAGAAGTACCATTTCACATGGGCTTCATACTGTCCATGTTTAGCCTGAAGTTTTTTTCTCTCTCTCTCTCTCACACTCACACACATGCACTTGTATGTGAACGCTGAAGTTTTTTCCTTGACAACTTGGACAACTTTGGGACAAAATTTGTACTCTCAAAATGGATAATTCTCATCATATTCGAAGTGCAACCTGAATTTGGCCCTTAAAAATAGTATCTTCAGTAACATATCCTTCTAAGGAAATATTTTGAAATCCGTAGCTGTCCAAAAGGCAACATCTTCCTTTTGACAAGGCATGGAATCAGCCTTCAACAGGGTTGCATAAAATCAGCTTTTGACAGAGGTGTATAATTTAGAACCATAATTACAGCCAATTCCTTTTCCATAATTGACAAATAATACTGTTTGTGTTTCTGCTAATATCTACAACTATTATTTACAACTATATACAAACATTCATATCTCCTCGGTCCAGTTACTAATGTCTTTCAAGTGCCTTAGCTCCTTAGCTCCCGAGCACTGAAGTTGCTAGCTGTTCTACTACTACTGATGTTACAAAACTAAACCTAGTGAAAAATGCATCTGAGTATCCTTGCAGTGTTTGTGCTTGTAGAAGTAAACTTTACAGCCAAACCACGTTAAACCAATGTGTATATTTTTCTCTCTTCTCTTGCGCCTTTATTTCTATTTCCAAATAGTATCAAAGCTAATTTAACTTAAACTTTTAGTTTTTTTGAAGAGATGCCAGTTCTATAGATTTGTACTGCTCATTTTCAAGTATTTCTTTCTTGATGTCTAAATATCTTTGTCTTTCCCAAAATTGAAGGTAAAGTCCCAGCCGCATGTGGATTTATGCAGGAAGTTGATCTGGTAATAATTTGGCATTTTATTTTTTGTCAGCTAATGCCTGGATTATTTTCTGTTGTGAGCATTATACTGAGTTCTTGTATATCTTTCTAATGTATACTGATGTTCTTTTTGTTTTTGGCAACAACTATGAATTAAGACACAAAAACCATGAAGTGTACTTCCTTATTAGTGTACTTGGTAAATTGATAGAGTTTTTGCAGGCAGAAATTGAAAATTCTGAACAAGATGACCTGTTGCTTTATAAGTGACTCTGCTGTTAGCACTTGAAGCCTCTCCGGTGGACGAGTGTCAGCAATAGTACTCTCATCATGTTTATTGCAAGAACTTAAGACTTCTGAGTTCTGGTTTAAATCTAAATATACAAATAATTGAGTTTGATCATGGGAGAACTGATTCAATCAAATGAAATCCAGAGCGAGACCCTTGCTTACTAAAACTTCTTTCCAGATGATCAAGAAACATGAAATACAGATTCAAAACCATCAATGTTAAGGAGCAGGGTATGATCCAGCCTTCTCCCTTCCTGCAAGCCTAGGTTCTTTTCCCTTTGATCGGAACAAATCCTGCCTTAGTGTTCCTATTTCCTGAATTTTTAAGAAGTGAGATTAGCAACTCGCTGGTTCACAGAAACTCAATGTTATAGCTGTTTTTTTGCTGTAACTTTCTTACAACTATTAACAGAATCTTAGTGAAGGATGTATTTCCATTTGTGGTTCTGTACCTTGAGCAAATGGTCCAGGTACTTTTGAAGAACCGTCTTAGCTAGAAGCCTTTGAATCTCATTTTTCTTATATAAATCTGAAAAAATACCAATAATTCTTTGAGGAATTCTGCGTGGTAGTGAATGAAGTGGAATTTGATCAGTAATGTTTTTAACTTCTTATCATTGCACTTGTGAACAGAGAATTATCTTCAATAAAAATCATTGTAGGTGTGGTTCACATGATAATAATCTATATGCGCTTGATTACGAAAACCATTTATGTATCTACAAGCTTCCCTGTGGTGGCAGTGTATATGGATCACCAGCAGTTGATGAGGTAAATGTTGAACGCCTAAATACATGACTCAGTTTTCCTTGTTAGAATGTGTTATATATTGCTTGGTGTCATGTTTTGTCCTTGTTTAGTCTAATTTAGTCTTGGCAATTGCTTCTATGAAAAGATCTGCCATCTCACTATGCCATAAATTGAAGATTGTTTTTCTGAAACGTAAATTGAAGATTGTTTTTGCATATCATTTGGCATATTGTTAAAATTTGTCTACATTATCTTATTGTGGGTGCATTGTTTTTGCTAAATCTCACGTCCTTTAAATTTGTGCATATTTAGCAATTGATGAATATTTTCCTCATACACATTATTGGTTACTTTGTGCTCTTTTTTCCCCTTGCATCAAATGTATACTTTCTTTGATTTTTATACTTCTACATTACTCTTGACAGTCAGTAGAACATATAACAGAATGAAAGTCTAATATAGAAGATAAATTCTTCATCATAATGGATTACTAGATTTTAGGATGGACACTTTTCATAAATATTGTATTGAGTTTATACAATTGTTCTTGCTTTCAACAAAATTATATGGAATTTTTCATTATTAATGTGACTTTGCTTATTGTGTAATTGCTAGCGTTAATGTTAAAATCTGTTGAATGAAATTCAGTTAAGGGTTTAAATTCACGTGGTGGCTACTTACTTAAGTATTGAAATTGCTTTATGATCTTTTTCACTTATTTGATGTTTAAATCCCTTTATCTAGGTGCATGATATACTTTATGTGGCTTCTACTAGTGGTCGTGTGACGGCTGTTTTAATAAAGGTATCTGAATCTTTGACCAAATTCTACATCCACAGCTATTGTATAGTGTCCATGCTTACTGAAAGTTTAGCAATTTCTGATACATTGTTAGATAAAACAGTTCTTTCTTTGGAGGAAGGACTGTTTTGGCTCTAAGACATTGCAAAAAATAAAAACAAGAAAACAATTTGCTTTTCTTTGATGATTATGACAGTTGGTGCTATTGGTTAGCACAGAGTCTACTGCCATAGAAGACAGTTAACATAAATCTGCACCTCTGGTGGTATGCAGCCCAAACTATTCATGAAGCATAAACATCGCAAAAGAGAAAAAATGAGATGCCTTCTTTAGAGTTGGTCTGTGGACCAATTCCCGCAATCAGTTTCACATATCTGTTTGTTTCATCAAATGGCAAGTGTCATTTCTGTTTTATTTTGAAAATGATGCACTCTTTGTTCCCCGTTTCCAGATTGGTTGTAAACCTCTCTCTCAATTGCCTTTTCATAATTAATTTTGGAGAATGTTGTTATGTCTATTTTATGTCCAATACTGGAAACTAACAAAATATCTTGCCTTGGAACAATAGTTAATACACCAATCTGGGAGCTCTTTCCCTTATTACTGAAGTAACACGCTCTTTGCTTTGGTGTTGGTGCCCTTTAAGTCATGAGTGTCATTGTGAATGATTTCCTAGTTTGATTGTCTTCAAAGTTTCTTTTGTGAATCTTTCTTCAAGGTATGCTAAATCTCCAATCCTCTAAAGGAAACCTTTTAAGGTGCTGCCTTTCTGTGGTTTCCACACTATATATGATCCATTCTTTAACTTCACGTAACATCTTAATCTCTTGGGTTGAGTGGCTTCTTGGCATGCTATCAGATTCTAGTGTTATTAAAGGTCTTGAGTTCAAGTTGTGCTACTGTTGTTTCTATCGGATGTGATTTGTCATATTTATCTATACTTCAAGTAATAGATGATCCATTCTTGGGCCTCACCTAGTAGGGCGTCACCTAGTAGATTAACTTTTTGAGTTTTATGGTGTCTTGACAAAAACAGGTAGTAATTTAGATGCTTGTGAGCGAAAATAAATCAACACACACTTGTACAATTCACACATCATTTTCCTTCTCCTTGTTATGTTTCTATAGATTAAGTGCTCTTCTAAATATTGTCTTTTAAAAAATGTAGGATCGACCATTTTGTACTCTATGGAAGCATGAGCTAGGGGTACCGGTGTTTGGGTCACTTTCATTGTCTCCATATGGGAATGGTATGTGATTTGTAGAGTTTCATTTGGTTGAACCTTTGAATGGGATCTTTGAGTAATCACCAATATATCTTTATTTTCTTTTCTTCTTCTTTCGACAGTTGTTTGTTGTTTGGTAGATGGTAATGTTGTCATGTTGGATATGAGTGGATCTATCTTATGGAAGGTACGCCTTTCTTATATTTTGTGGACATTTATCTTTTACCTTTCTATCTAGCACTTGGTTTGCTTTATGTAGAAAATCCTAGAATGTTTTAGTGCTTCTGAAATTAATATTCATAAGCTAGGTTAGGGTCTGTAATATTTCATATTGATTTAGAAGTAGCAGAACATATGTTTACAAAGGAATAAATGTATATTTTTGATATTTAAATTTCAGATAAAATTATTGGTTTATCTGTACAAGATAATATCCTCAAGCCTAGATAGGAATTTTTATACATGTAGTTATTCAATGGAATATATATCCTTTGTTAGTTATAAGGATAAATATATTCTCATGCATTGTTTAAGAGTAAAAAATAAATATTTTGCAAATGAATATAAATGTATGGTTTATCTATTTGTCTCTTTCATTCTATTTAATTTCCATCTCTCTCTATACACATATATGCAAGCAAAAATAATGAAAAGATTTTAGCATGTAGGACTACAAAATTTTGCAATAGAGTTTTACTCCATTCTTTACTCCATTCTTTTTTTTTTGAAAATTAAAGATTTCATTGATTAAAGATAATTGCAGCTAGAATACAAAAGGTTAAGGATAATCCACAAAGTCTAGATTACAAAGAGTAGTGGTTCCTAGTAATCGTCTACATCTTGTTATCCGAGGGGTACTTTTGAGACCACATAAACCAGTATTACTCCAAGCCCAATCATCTCTTCATACTACTTGGCAGATTAACAACGATTCCTCTTGCTAACATGGCCAATCTACAATGGAGGAAAATGTCCTGAAAAACCATTTCAATGCTTCGGCTTTGTTGTCTAAAAATTCTACAATCATGCTCCTTCCAAATGTAGTACACCAAAACTGCCCAACTTAATTGCTTTAAGACTAGCTGCATTATACACTCAAACGTTCCCCAACCAATTAACAGTTTCACTCCAAGAGTCCACTGGTCTGTCCAAGTTGAGATTAATCTGCATCCGCTCCTATACGTGCTTGGTATAACTACTGTTAGTTATAAGATGCTCTAGATTTTTCATACTCACAGTGCATTGTGTTTATGGAGAGCTTGATTCTATCCCTCGTAAGCAACCCTTCATTGATTCCCACGGATGGATGTCATTGTTCCATACTAGCTCTGTCCACTCCAACCTTGTGTTCTACGGATTCTGCAAAGGTATTTTGCATGCTTTGGTACTGAACCGCCTTGATTTATCGTGTAGCCACTGAATTTCATCTTGTTCTCCCTCCTGGCATCTAGGCAATTCTTCCATTATTGAGGCTGACACTTCTATTGTTATGGAATGGCCATATCCATTGATTATTTTTAATTAAAAATCTCACTTTAGTTTCTGGTCTCACCACCAATTTCAAGGGTTGAACCTCTTTTACCTGATATTGGTGACCTTTACAATGCCGATTATCATACCAAAAAGATGTACCTCTTCTATTTGATATAGGTGACCTTTACAATGCCAATTATCATACCAAAAAGATGTAATTTTTCCATTCCCAATCCTATGGAATACCTGTTGTTGCATCCATGACCTTGTTGCTAGGATTTCCTTTAGGTTCTCTAACATTTACTGCCTTAGCTTTAATATCCAAATACTTTTATTCTTTATGAAAACATTGTGTATCCATTTCAACCATAGATCCTCCCTTTTGTAACATGTTGAATTGTATATAGCTTATTTTGTATTAGTTAGGTTTAACACTAGGTTTTAGTTTGTCAGGGCCTATGGCCCATATAGTTGTTGTATATATAAATATAGTACTATGAGCCTAGTAATATAATATAGAACAATATTTTTCCTTCTAGGGTTTTCTCTCTTTCTCTAACTTTTACACGATATCAGAGCTAGGTTGAGAAAACCCTAAAAGTCTCTCACCGACGGCCAGAAAACCTCCTTTTTTTTTCTCTCCTCCTCCGACACTATCTTAGGTCTGATCCCTTTTCTCCGGTGGTTGTTGGAAAATTTGACCACCACATCGTGTTCGAGATCCTTCCATCGATCTAACCTTGGAGTGTCGTTGTCAGAATCGTTGCCACGCGCCATCGGAGTCCACTGTCGCTATCTTGCCTTTCGGAGCCTAATCTTGCCAAACCGGTGATCGGTTGAAGTCACCGACCACACCATTGGAGTTAGGAGGTTGTGGCCAGCCTATCCCTAAATTACGGCTACAGTCTGTCGCCGCACTCGTTGCTGTGCTCATTCCAGTTAGTTTTTGCACCTATTTTGTGCCATTTTCTACACTGTTCACTTACTTTGGATCCTTCTTGGAGCTGCCTTTGATCCGAACATGTCAGGTGCTGATTCATCAAACAAGTCGGGTCCTTTTTGGTGCATGTTCCCTCCGTCTCTGACAATTGCTATAGATAAGTTGATGGGAAGCTCTAATTATGTCTCTTGGTCAAAGAGCGTTGAATTATGGTATGTGGGACAGAGAAGCATGGCTGAGAGCTGTTGCCTTGTTGTGTGGTCTCTTATGGCAGTTGGTTGACCCTTCTCTTCGCCCAATTTATACTAATTATACAAATTGCTATGACTTTTGGAATCAAGCGAAAACTCGTTATACTAATGACATCCAACGCCTATATTCTGTTGTGTCTGAATTGATTAATTTGTGGCAATAGGGTATGGCACTTCTAGAATTTCTTGGTCAGATGGTGTCTATCAAAGCTGAGTATAATTCTCATTTGCTTGTGGCTCAGATTGCATCGGAGGATCTAGCTCAGAGGGATAAGTTCTTATATGGTTTGTACCTTGCCACTCTAGGTCCTGAACTTGCTCCGATTTGTGACCAGGTTCTTGCTAGTCTTTTTGTGCCCATTATGAATGATGTTTTTGCTTGCCTTCTTTGTGTTTCCTCGATTCCTCCAATAACGAGTGGTTCTACTGGTGAGAATTCAATCTTAGGTTCTCAAGCTCAAGACAGTGGTCGGGGTAAACAAAAGGATGATCATGGGGGTAATCGGAGTAATCACCCCCGGTGTAATTATTGTTATAACTGGGGGCATATGAAGAAGTGTTACATGCTACATGGCCATCCTCCTCCGGCCACTGTTGCTCATTTTAAAGATTCTCAGTCTAATGTCTAGTCATCACCATCCTTAAGTCTTACTGGTGCTAATTATGAAGAGTACCTGAAATTCAAGCAATCCTCTTCATCTGCAGCCTCTTCAGTCACCGTTGCAACATTGGTAATTCGGTTGTGTGCCTTTCTCAGTCATCTTCCTTAGGACCTTGGGTCCTTGATTCAGGTGCTTCATACCATATTTTTTGTAACCCCCATATGTTTTAACAATTTGCTACTGCCACTTTTTTATCTTTTGTTACTTTAGCTAATGGATCCAAAATGGTTGCTAAAGTTGTAGGTCGTGCTCATCCTCTTCCCTCGTTGCCTTTAGAGTCTATCCTTTATATTCCTCACTGCTCATTTAATTTGGTTTCTGTTAGCAAACTTACACGTGCCTTGAATTGCTCTATTATCTTTGATCGAGGTATGGGACAAATGATTGGCGCAGGGCGTGAGCTACAGGGCCTTTATCACATCAGTCCTTTAGTTGCTTACTGCTGTCGAGTCTCTAGCTCTCGTTCACAACCTTTTGGGTCATCCAAGTTTGGTGAAGCTTCAGAAGCTTGCTCCTAGTCTATCTAATTTTTCATCTTTTAACTGTGGGTCCTGTCAACTTGGAAAATAGTCTCGAACCTCATTTCCAAAGCTGATCAATAATCGGGCTGCGTCCCCATTTGAGTTAGTTCATTTTGATATTTGGGGTCCTTGTCGTGTTAACTTAGTTTTAGGCTTTCAATATTTTGTAACCTTTATTGATGATTACTCTCGTTGCACTTGGTTGTTTTTAATGGAAAGTCATTCAGAATTGTTTTCTATCTTTGAATATTTCTGTGCTAAAATGCAGACCCAATTAATACATCTATCCATGTATTACGCAGTGATAATGCTCGAGAATACTTGCCTCCTTTAATACTTTTATGTCTTCAAAAGGAACTCTACATCGATCCTCATGTGCTTATACCCCAGAACAGAATGGGGTTGCTGAGTGCAAAAATAGACATCTTGTTGAAACTGCCCGCACCCTTCTCTTACATCATCAGGTTCCCTTTCGTTTTAAGGTTGATGTCGTTCTCACTGCATGTTAGTTGATGAACCAGATGCCTTCTTCTGTTTTACAGCACAAGATTCCTTATTCTATCCTGTTTTCTGATCAACCGTTATATCTTCTTCCTCTTCGAGTTTTTGGTTGCACCTATTTTGTAAATAACTTTGTCCTTGGTCGGATAAACTCTTTGCATGTTCCACCAAGTGCATTTTCCTTGGTTACTCTCGTCTGGCAAAAGGTTATAAGTGTTATTCTCCAGCTACTCAACGTTACTTCATTTCTGCTGATGTTACATTCTTTGAGACATCTCCATTCTTTTCTTCTCATTCTTTTGAGAGTCACTCGTTGTTTGAAATTCTTCCTGTTCCTCCTTTTGTGCCTATTTAGTCACATGAAAGTATTCTACCTTCTGCACCACCGGAAGCGTATCATCATCATCCTCCGTCTCAAACTCCTGTAGATATCGACTCATTCTCCTACTCTGGATCTAAATACTACTTCTGACATTGCTCTTGCACCGAATGACATCTCTCACTCACACCCTGCCTCGGCATCTCAATCGGTTGAGGCCCTACTTGTTGTTGATCAGTTTCCTATTGTTGTTCGAAAAGGTACACGGTCTACTCGTAACCCTCATCCCCTTTACACTTTTCTTAGTTATCATCGCTTGTCTTCACCTTATCTTGCTTTTGTGTCTTCTTTATCTTTTGTTTCTATCCCTAAAATTGTTGGTGAGGCACTTTCAGATTTTAGGTGGCAATAAGCTATGGTAGAAGAGATGACTGCTTTATATGATAATGGTAATTGGGATTTGGTTCCTTTGCCTCCTGGTCATTCTATTGTTGGGTGTCGTTGGGTTTATACTATTAAGGTTGGTCCGGATGGTACAGTTGATCGTTACAAGGCCCGTTTAGTAGCTAAGGGATATGCTCAAATTAATAGGTTGGATTGTGGTGATACATTTTCTCCTGTTGTCAAATTGTTGTCTTCTGTTCGACTGCTTTTATCTAGGAATGCTTTGCGACACTGGCCTTTACATCAGTTGCACACTAAGAGTGCCTTTTTACATGGTGAGCTTGAGGAGGAAATTTATATGGAGCAACCACGTGGCTTTGTTGCTCAAGGGGAGTTTGGTTTAATATGTAAACTCCGTCGCTCACTATATTGTCTGAAACAATTCTGCACTGGCTTGGTTTGATCGCTTCAATACTATCTTGCAAGATTAAGTATGATTCAAAATGAGTCCGATTATTCTGTTTTCTACAAACATTCATCACAAGGGGAGTGTATCTATCTTGTTGTCTACGTTGATGATATTGTTATCATTGATATAGAAGATTACTCAAGTACTAAGTTGCACATTGTATCTCTGGTGTTGTTATTTCTCAGAGAAAGTATGCATTGGCTATCCTGGAAGAAACTGACATATTAGATTACAGACTTATAGACTCTCCTATGGATCCTAATTTAAAACTTTTA
>JANIJH010000006.1:31548062-31563727 GCA_024520975.1 Erythroxylum areolatum
CAAAGAATCAAAAGAAGTTCTTTTAAACAAGTTTGGATAAAGTTTTGCTAGAACAAAAAACGAGGGATGTCCTAACCGCCTATGCCACTGTAAAATTTCCTTACTAATCACATTGTTTCCAAAAGACACTTGATGTGCAACTGTCAGGCGCTCTTCTTCCAAGACATATAAGTCATCCTGCAGTCTACCAGTTCTAATCCTCTGCCTTGTGTGAAGATCCTGAAGAACAAAATAGTCAGGAAAAAATTCAACTTTGCAAGTGATGGAACTGACAGAGAGAAGATTAATAGGAAAACGGGGTACGTGAAGTACTGAGGATAGGGTAATATTGGGAGTATAGTTAACAAAACCTGTACCAGATACGAAAGTAAAAAACCCATTTGCTATTATAACATTATCTTTGTTGTTTCCATGAGAGTGTGTTAAAAATTTCTTTTGAGAGCCTGTCACATGTCTATTAGCTCCAGAGTCTATAATCCAAGGATTATCTTTAGAATTGTAGTGCTCAATACCTGATTTGGCAAGGTTTGGTGCACCAACTGTGGAAGCAGAGTCTGCTTTTGAGAGAAGCTGTCTTAAGGCCTGAAGTTCCCCATTGGATAATCCCTCAACTAACAATGTTTCGGACACTTCATTTCCATTAGCCAAGTGAGCCTGACCCCTTACTACTGAGCCACCTCGTTTTTCACGACTCTGATTAGGCTTTCCATGCAATTTCCAGCAGGTTTCTCGGGTCTGTCTTGATTTTCCACAGTAATCACAATGTAAGTGATCTTTATTAGATGAGGTATTTGCAGGTTTCACCTTTTCTGTAGAACTTGCTATTAATCCTGCTTTTTCAACGATAGGTGTATGTAGCATAACATTTCGCCTATTTTCTTCTTGTTGTACTAGAAAATGTGTGAGTTGAACAGAATGGAAAGGATCTTTTCCAAGTATTGTTCCTCGTATATGATCATACTCAGGGTTAAGACTTGCTAAAAAATCAAATACCCGATCTTCTTCTATTATTTTCTGGAATCTAGTAGTGTCTTTTGAGCATTCTGCTTGAAAGTCCTGATAATAGTCTAATTCCTGTCACAACCCACATAACTCCGCAAAATACTGTGATACAGTCATATCTACTTGCTTCATATTGTGCAATTTATTATGAAGATAAAAAATTTGAGCTTTATTACCTATTTGAGAATAGGTCAAAGAAGCAGCGTTCCATATCTTTACTGCTGTGTCAAGTAGCAAGTATGTCCGAGCAATCTCTTGTTTCATTGAATTTATGAGCCAAGACATGACGAGAGAATTCTCGGACTCCCACTGATTATAATCAGAAGTATTGACGTCGAGTCTCTTACTGTCATCAGTAATGTAACCCTGTAATCCTCTAGCTTTGATGAACAACAAACAGGGTCTTGACCAAGCAAGATAATTAGTTCCATCAAGTTTTACGGGACTGATTTGAAGTGAAGGATTATCGGAACTCGACATAATTGCCTTCTTTCCCTCCATCTTCTCCAGTATTAATCAGAATCCCCAACAAAAAATATGCCTATAGAGTCGATAGAATATGGCCGAAAGATAGCTTCTGTATGGGCAGAAAAATACCAGGAAAAAAAAAAGGACCGAAGGAAGGCAAGAGAGCAAGGGTACTGGTGGAAGGTTGGAGGCTGCGTTTGACACCCCCAGAGGAGAGGCAAGAGGCCGGCGACACCGGTGGAGAAAGAACGGCGGCGAAACACTGGCCGGAGGGTGACGCATGGCGACGGCAGAGAGATTTTGGGGACGTGTGGCGATGCGTGGCATGACATCGGTGTCGGGTCTTTCATAGTGACGTTCGCCGGTCACAGCTGAAGGAGTCTAGGTGGGTGGTGAGACAAAAAACACAATTGTTTTAGGGCGAGTATACTCAGCCAAGTGTTCAGTCCTTGTTTGGAACGAACAGCCAGAAGAAAAAAAAGTTTGCCCTAAATCAGATAGAGCTCTGATACCATGTTGAATGTATTGAATGTTGAAAAATAATCTTTATTCTGAATACTTTGTGTACATAGGAACAAGGTTTATATACAAAATTCCTAGGACTATTTAGGAAGTAATCTAGCTGTTAACTATAGGAAATCTCTCAATTGTAGAAGAGATTATAGGAGTAATTATAATTTATAACAATATCAATACAAGATCAATGATAATAATCTATGGTCAACACTTCCTATTGAAATCTACAGTTATGGATGTTTTATCATTTTTGGATCCAGAAGTTTCACCCCTTTCCATCAATGGAGTGCCAAATGTCTCTGTCTCCTATCCTACTCCCTTATCCCCCATATTTTGTGTTACCTTCTCGGTCAAACTAGTTCTTGCCAAATTCATGAATAGTTCCCCATTGCTTGACTATTGATTATCCCCCTCTATTTGTGTTAGAAGCCCTGTCATAGTACTCTCCACTTGACTCTTTTCTTGTTTTCCATTCCCTACCACTTGAATCTTCTCCTGATTCATGTTTTGGGACTTTTGCTCTCCAAGTGATGCCTCTCCCTCTACTAGGGTATCCTTCTCTTGAATCGAACATCCCTCATTTACTGGCTTCTTCTCTTGCTTCTCTTTTCTTTTCCAAACTTGCTTCTCTTCCTTCATCTTTTGCTGCCACATGTATGTAACTCCTACTGAATCTTCTAAAAGTTCTCCTTGCTCATCCAACCTCATGATTCTAAGGGAATTCAGAAGCTTCCTTGATATATCAACATCAATGCAAACTCTAACAAACCCAATCCTTCTCATTAAGGCACTTTCTCATCTAACCCTAAGGGTTTTCCAATCTTACTGGCAATATAGCTTATACCCTCTATAGACCAACACTCCAAAGGAACCTTGTGGATGTTCACCCATAAAGGAATGGATTGAAGCTTGCTCGTATACAAGGGAACTCCAGGCTGTCACTTCTTAATAAGAATTGGATGCCCCATTATGTGCCAAGGTCCAGCTTCTAACAACTTCTGTGTATTTTCTTCGGTGTTGAATTTGAATACAAAGAGTTCGTCTTCGTTTACCATTATATTCACCGTCCAATTGTTTCTCTATGCAGCATTCACCCTCTTGCTAACAACTGGAAAAGTTAACCTCTTCTCTAGAAAGAAACCCACAAGAGTTGTACTCCACTTCTTAGTACCTTGTTGTAAGACTTCAATCGGAGCTTGGATCGGTTTGTCTCCATCGGACTCCACATTTCTAAGTTTGCCTAAGTTACCAGAATCCCCTACAATGGATCACCATGTAGACTTCACCTTCTTTGGCACCTATTGCTTCCTTTTGACACGAGCTCCTAACGTTGGGAAGTCTGCTATATTGAAGGTTGGGGTTTCCGAATCAGCTTGGGGAATGGATTAGGTAGAGACGGGAGTTCCCATTTCTGTATTGTGTGAGGTAAGGTTCAATGAATAGTAGTAGAGAACTAGTATGGCATGGCAGGAGAAGGGTGAGTTTGAGGCTGTCGGATGGATTAGAAGAATGTGAAGGATCACAGGCTGGTAGGTGTCGCAGGTTGGTTGGGTGTCAAAGGTTGTTGGGAAAGGGGAGGGGGGTGGTTTCGATTAATGCGAGAAGGCTCTAATTGGAAATTTGGGTGTCGACTAAGGTCAGAGGTTGAGAGTCAGAGGGGATGGGTGGCGTTAGAAGGGTCGGGAGGGTTGGGTGTTCTCGAAGGGTTGGGTGTTGACGAAGAGTGAAATAGTGGTTGGAAGTTGTCGAAGGGTCGTCGGAGGGTAGGGCTGGGTGTCATTGGAAGGGTCATTGTTTGGCTTTCATGAAAAGGTTTAAGCTGCATTGAAGGCCCCAGTTTACTTATGTAGATCTTATGCTCCATTTGTGTGTTTGAATTCATTGTGGGAGCAAGATTGCACTGTTGCAATTTTTATATTCGTTACTCTAATCTTTATGAACAGTGAGCAATTACTACTTTCTTGATGGAATGAGACTTGTTTTCTTACAGAGAAGGATTAAAACGCAAAGAATTATGATCAGTTAAATTTAGGCACATGCACTTGTATGATCAATCATGTTAAAGTAGATACTGAATGGAAGTTTTAATTCGGTTTTTGTTTTTCTCTGCAATCTAGACATGTTAAAGAGTGTTTTTCACTGTGATCATGTATTGTCCTGAATTACATATGCAGCAATGAGAATTTTGTTGTTCTCCAACCTTGCATATTAGGTTTAATCATATACGACTGTACTTCCAAGCATATTGCTCTTATTGCTGATAAGTTAATCCATATTGTTGACTGGTTTTTCTGTTTCAGTCTGGAACTGGAGGTCCTCTATTTGCAGGAGCCTGTATATCGAAAGTGCTTCCTTCTCAGGTGAAGCATTTCCTTCATCTTCTTTGTAGCAAGTTCTCAAGCTTTGAACCCAACCATTTTCAGTATAATTGAAGTGTGTAATTCTAGTTTCACTAGTACACCTGGAGGCTGATGCATGGCACAAAGGAACAGAATTTTCATGGGATTTGAATTTTGAAGACTGCAAAAAACCTTCTAAATACTTTGAATTGTTGAAATTGATTGTTAGGGGCTTTTGATATGACCTAGGACACTTAACTTTTTTGAGACCTAGCACACTTTACTTTTTTTATGTGATCTAGCACAGTTAACTTTTTTGATATGACCTAGCACGGTAAACTATCCATGTAGATATCTTTAGCCAGTTGACTGTAATTTCTTTATCTACTTGGGTCTAGTGTAGAAAGACAGATTCATTAGAAATCAACGAATTTCACAACGTCCATCAGGTTCTTCATATGTAGAAAGAGTCAAGTCATCAACTGATTTACTAGGTAGAGAAGAAATTTACAAGATGGATATGGGAATAAAGGATCAACTGATTTACTAGGTAGAGAAGAAAATTTACAAGATGGATATGGGAATAAAGGACTTCAGACTTGACCTTGCCAACAAAATTTAGTAGCGTGGACTATGGGCAGATTAGTTTCTGATTACTAACGTTTCCATGTTCACTTGTTTTCCCTTCAGATTGTGATCTGTTCGAGGAATGGAAGTGTTTATTCATTTGAAATGGTTAGTATTATTTGTTAGCAAAAATTTTGACCAGCTATTCTTTGCATCATAATTTGTAAATTGATGTGCACCCATGCAATAAAATCTTCTTATTGCTGAAGCTTAAATCATTGTAATGAGTATAATGTCCATTATCTTAGACTAAATGAGAATGCTAATAGTTCTTATTTCTTGAACACTCCTCATTACTGCAGTTATCAACCCAGGGATGGCATAATTTGTGATTATTTTTAATTAGGGATGTTTGGAACGTCAACTGGTTGATAGGACACTTAAATCCTTAGGCTCTTGTAGGCCTGGTTATGTTGACAAACTTGGCATATAACAGAAAACCAAATTGCTCTCAAATATTAGTTTAGCTAATTACTATCTTGTTAGTTGGCCACATATATCTGATTCATTAATACTTGGTTCATTGTAGTCTTAAACAGTTTTAACCATTATTACTTCAACTGGTAGAACCTGTGAATGAATGGGTCCAACTGCGAGTCTGTTAGCCACAGTAAATCTGGCTTGTAAAATGCTGGTGAATTAGGAACAGTTGGACCGGAACTGTCTCTGATCGTTCTACAATTAAACAAAATTTATTCCTTCTTCTTTGAGTTTCTTGCTCTCAGCTTATATCTTTGTAGTTCTAAGAAAAAGTCTTCATCCTTTTCACATCTGATGGAATTGAGAAGTTCTCAAATAAAAATTAAGAAAGAACTATTGTCATATTTTCCCAGATTTTGAATATTGAATGCAGGACTATGTTTGGTAACAAATGATGAGATCTTTGAAAATAAACTAACACAATAATATACCATTCTGATTATTCTCAGTTCCTTTAATATTTTCCTAGAGGAAAAACAAAACCTGCTAAAATTATTATCTGAAAGATACCAATTCATTTACGAACTGGTCACATAATCAGGTAAACTATAATTATTATTGTCGTAAATTTGTAACCTCCCAAAGCAAAGCTAGATGTTAAATGGCGAGAAATGGGTAAATCCTACGTGCAGTTGGAAGGCATTACAGCTTTGGGACATTACATAAAAAGGGAATGCACTATTTTATCATCTTTCCCCTAATAAGTTTGGAAATTTTAATTTTGGGGTTCATATCAGGAAAAGGGAGATCTACTCTGGGAATACAATGTTGGAGATCCAGTCACTGCCTCTGCTTATGTTGATGAACACTTACAGCTGATATCTGATTCTTCACATTTCTTACAGAGGTAATGTGCTCAAACTTATCTATAAAAATATGTAAACTGTGATTTATGTTTTCATAAATTTCCAGGTTAGTTTGCGTATGTGGAAGTTCTGGAAGCATACATTTGCTTCGTGTCACAGTTAATGTTGTGGCAGAGGCAAATCAACCAAGCAAATATATGGTCCATGAATTTGCTAGCATGAAGCTTGCAGGAGACATTTTTTCTTCACCTGTGATGATTGGCGGTAAGGTTTTCGTTGGTTGCAGGGACGATTATTTGCACTGCATAGCTGTTGACCCTGGAAGTTAGGAGGAATAATCATAGTTACGTTATCAACATTAATCAATTGTGTTGAAAATTTTGAAGTTCACAAGGGAGATCCATTTTTGCATGGGCCATTTTCAGTGCTGATTTGGAGTTTCTGGCCGGACGATGACAATTTCTTAATCATGGAAGTCTTATGTTTTGTGCATCATTGTCATCACATGTGACTAAATGATCTTGAGGTTACTTTGATCAAGGACAAAATGGCCTCAGTATTGTGGAGATGCTATTGCAGCCATCATCATTTAACTCGTTGGTGCAAGAAACTTTGCAAAATGAATGAATGTCAGTTGGGGTAATATCTTCTGTCTCTGCTATGAGTTTATGAAATTAATAAGCTGAAATGATTTGAAAGCATTTGATAACTTTTATTTATGGTAGGCTTTATTCAATCATCAAATGAAGCATCACCTGGACAGTAAGGCTGCAATTTACTCAATGTTGATAATTTGAAGAAGTATACCATTCAAGAAGAGACTAGTCCATTTGCTGCAACATTTGCAGAGCTTTTTATTTCCGTTTGGTTATTACACGTATAATCCTCTTATCATACAGAGTCCAAGGTGCGTCCAGCTCCAGGTTTGTCTCAAGCGGCTGCTGGCTCAAGCACTCAATGGCATCTTTAGTACTAAGAGACTTGTTACCTTTTTGTTTATTCCTTCCCTGTAATCTTAGTATAGGATCTATACACCTTAGTTACCTGATTTCTCGAATTTTACAAAATAGAGTTTGGATGACTTTTGTTAAATGGAATATTGTTTATACTTATATCATTTAAGTTCAAAGGTAAATTATACTATTTAGTGGCAGAGATGAAGATGCTTCGTTGGATGTATAATCTTACTAGAAAAAAGGTTAGAAATATTGTGATAAAAGACAAAATTAAGGATAGTTAACTTTGGTGAAAAATTAAGGGAGATAAGATTTATGTGATTTAGTCATGTAAAGAGGGAATGTTCTAACACACTATTGAGAAAATGGAAGAATGTTGTAATTTTAAAGGAGAAAGATCTAAGAAAAATTGGAGCGATCAACAATTATATGGTTTTGTTAGAGCTTATTAAAGATTTGACCCCTAATAAGAAATTTTGGCAAAATAAAATATAACTCTTTTTTATAAGTCCTTAAATCTTTTCTTTGGATTTAACCTTAATATTTTATTTGTAATATTTCCCTTAACTTTTTTTTAGTTACTTGTTTTATTTATTTATTTATCTTTTTTGATTATTTATTTATTTACTTATTTTGTCTTATATTTTTATTATCTTTATTCTATTATTTATTCTATTACTTATTTTACATTTTAATGTATTTTTATTTTTATCCATTCCTTTTATTTTCTTTTTTATTTTTATTTTGATTATTTTCTTCCCCGTAGCTCTTATCAAATTCATAGTTTAGACGAAGATTAGTATTACCTTATGAATGTATAACCTCCAACAATATTTAAGTCAACAAGTTGATAGAACTCTAAATAGAATAGAAGACTAAGCCAAGATTACTATACTTATTAATAATAAGGCTTGAACTCATTAACAATTTAATTACATTATGGTTATAGTCTCAATTAAACTTGTTAAAATTATAATTAATTCTAATTAAATAACAATTATATTAACAAAGATCCTATATTTATATTGATTTTTATTTATCAAATATATTACATTTGGTTTTTCAAACTTTATATCAAATCTAATTTTATTAAATTGTTTTTCTCTCTTCAACAATGTATTATGTGTGATTTATTAAATTTCTAAATTATTTGCAATTGATATAGATTATAGTCTAAAACTATAAGTTGAGTTAGATAAATTAAACTAAGAATTAATAATATTAAGAATATCAAAGTAGTTTTGACTAATCTTTTTGTTAGTAATTTTTTGTATAATTAATCCTTTCATTTTATATAGTATCAAGATTAAACATAAAGTATGAAGTTAATATGTATCTTAGTTGGGTCTAATCATATTAGTTCTCCATTAATAATAATTAATTCTTTTAATAATATTTTTCAAATAATCAATACTAATGGAGAACAGTGAAATATTCTTTATAATTACTTCAGGATTATAAATCTAATATTGAACATTCAACTACCTTTATATATTTCATATAATATCTAATAGCTATTAATCAAACTACTCATGACTAAGATAGGTCTTAAATGTTATGAAAATATAATAATTCATATATGAGATATTTTTGAAGATTCAAAGTGAAAAGATAATTTATACAATTATCATAGTGAATTTTTCTATATGAAGTTCTCATGTTAAGTTTATTTAGTAAAATTTTCTATAAAAAATTCATACATTTGTTTAAGTATTTTCATAATTTAGTTTATAACACTGATTAGTTCTTATATAATGAAGAAATATAATCTGTGCTTATCTTTTTACTCTATTTATGAAAAAATTTAATAATGAAACGATAAATGATCGTGTGACTATATTTATATATCCGTATTTAATATGATTTGCTTGATATTTCATAGTTTTGTTGTATTTTTAGTACTTAATTCACTTTATGTGCAATTATAGATAATTACTTTTTCAGACCAAAAGGAGGAGAATTTGGATGAAATCGTGATATGGAACGAAAATTTGACGCAACTTGAAGAAACACAACCGTGTACAGTGACTATATAAGTCTCTATAAACATGTGAAGATTGAAGAATTTCGATTCTGTTTATGTGGAGTTACACGCTTGTGTATGTTGATATAGACGATCGTGTATATTGCTTGTGTAAGTCTATGTGCTCGTATAAAATATCAAATTCAGGCATTTTGGAGATGTATAGTCCCATGCCCGTGTAAGTCGATTGTGTATAATCTAGAAAATGTGGTTGTTACTATAAAAAGAAGTGAGCGGAAACATAAAAAAGAGAGCCTAGTTTTAAAGTGATTTTAAGTCACAAGCAATATAAAGAGGCAACATTTTTGATCAGTGGGTGAGGAAACATGAAGATAACATTAAGAGATCCGATAGAAAGCTTCATCCAACCCAAACTTGCAGGAAGATTCATTAGAAGAAAAATGGTGATTTAGAATTATGATTTCTTTCTTCATTTGATTTTGTTTTCTATAGATAGGAACTAAACTTGTTTAGTGTCTAGGTGTGTTTAACGCTAAGTTGTGATAACAATGTGATTTGGTCTTTTAATCAATGCAATTTTATTGAGTGGTTTATTGCGATTCAGTTATGCATTTTATTCTTTTTCTAATTATTTGAAATATTAATGTATAACTTGATTTCATATGATTGAGATTGAGAAATCCTTTTGTATAAATAGATCTACTATAATTGGAAGGAGTTGCATGCAAACTTAGAGATAGGCCATCACAGATCCTCTAGATTAGGGTCAAACTTAATAGCGGAATTCACAATTCGATAATGCAATTCTAGGGGTTTTAACTAGAAAGATTTATGTTAATCAACTGATGGATTAGTTGTTAATAGTATCGAGAAAAATATTAACATAAGATAATAATTTTTACTGTCTAATAATCAATAATATAATTGCATAATAAAGGGTTCTTACTTAAGGGGTTTTTAGGGGATTCATTACTTAAAAACTAATATTTGACATTGATTCTTCTTAGTATTTTTGTTGTTCTATGTTTAGTATTATTTTAAATCTTATTTTATTTATTTCATTTAATTTTAATTAATTCCACTTTCTGATTCATAGGTTAGCTAATAGAAAAGGGTACTTTATGATTTATAGCTAAGATAATAGAAAAAAGGGTAACTACTAATACTTACATACTTCCATACACTAGCTACAGCTATATCATATACTTACGTATTTTTATTATTGATAAAACCCTATCAGACAAGTTTTTGACACTGTTGTTGGAGACTAGGAATATTAGAAAAGCTTAGATTTTTTTTTCAAAAATTGACAAATTTCATTATATAAATGTATATACAGTTTAGAGTACAAAAAGTCTAGAATAATCCAAAAGATCTAGATTACAAGGAGTTTTGATTCCTAATAACCGTTTACAGTTTGAAATTGAAGGGACATGTGTGACACTACATAGACCAGTATTACTCCAATCCCCATCTCCTCTTTGTGTTGCTCATCAGATTTGTAACAATTCCCTTGCTAACATGGCCAATCTATAGTGGAGGAAAATGCCCTCAAAGATCAGCTCAGTGCTTTTACTTTATTGTTTAAAAACTCTACAACTATGCTCTTTCCATATGTAGTACACCAAGGTTGCCCAACTTAACTTGATTACTTATGGAATGGACAAGCTAATGAACTTAACTTAGCATGTTTTTCTTCCATTTGTTTGCCTTTGTATTAATGGGGTTTTGTTTTGCTTTCATAATATTTAGTTTGGTTTAAATTGTTTCGCCCTTCATTCTCTTGTTGTTTAGGTTCCCAATGATAAGTTTTGAGGTTAGTTGAAGATCTATTATGCATCATAGCTTGCTAGAAGACCAAAGGATGAGAGGAAAATTGCGCCACTTCCATCGGCGCCACCATCATAAACCCATCTTGCACTTAATCTCTTATATTATTCTTTTTATGTTTTGTGTTTTGTTTTTCATGGTGTTGTTTGTTGGTTGGTTGCTCTCTTTTGCACATTAAGGACAATATTTTATTCAAGTGTAGGGAGGTAGTGTTTGCATTTATGTTTGTATTTTTGCATGCATGTTAGGTTGTTAGTATTAGGTGTGTCATTTCCCCTACATTTGAATCTTTTTGATGAATGTGCTGCCATGAGATTCTATCATGCTAGATGGAATGAGATTAAATGTATGCGTGAACTTAAATTAAGCTACTTTAGTGGAGAGTGAACCATATGAAGTGATGAAAGTAGTTAGCCGTATAAGCTTACTCAGAACTTGACACTTAAACAATGAGGTAATGTATATAAGCATAATGGATTTCATTTGAGCCTATGTGATGAATTGAACCTTTATGACCCCATTCTAGAGTCATTTCATTTCTTTGTTTGTGTGATGCTTCCTTAGGTAATTACCTTCGGAACTTACTTTGAATTGGTTTAAATCTATTGGATGCATGCTAGATAGAAATGATTAATTAAATGACCTACCTTTTAATTATCTCTTGCTAGCCCCATTAAGCCTTTAACTTTTTGTTTCTTGAAATCACCCAATCTTAAAATCACAAACGTCATTCACTTACCTAATCATAAGTTAATAAAGTGTTAAGCGATACTTTATTGTGGATCACAACTTAAGAGCCCATTGCATATAATTGTTTTTTTTTCTATTCATTGTTTATTTATTAAAAAAGAAGAGAAAAGATAAGAAAAAAGAATAACATGTAGTAGCTTCAATAAGTGCGGAGAAGTATTACGTACCTTAGAAGCTTATCTTTGTCATCCCTTCGTAAATGCTTGTGATAAACCCCTAAAAACTATTTAACCCACCTTAACCCTAGCCACATTACAACCCGAAAGAAATCCCTTTTGATCTATCCTAGCATGCAATCATTGTGGAGAAGAATTGGTGTATTAGCAAGCATATGACAGTGTGGTTTCCCACAAGAAGTTTGAGCGAAACACTAACCATCAAACACTTGAGAGAAATGAGTGAAATCCATAAGAAAGGTCTATTTTAAATTTATACTTATCTTTGAGTGATAGTTTCATGAGTTGAGTTTGCTTATATACACTAATGAAAATTAGTTATGATGTGTGAAGTAGCTTGACATTTGAGTTGCCCAAAGTTTAAAGGATTGCACGCTTTAATCTTTGTGAAAATGAAGCAATCGAATTTTATTAGTTGTATTTGATCTTTGTTTGAGGACAAGCAAAAGCTTAAGTATGGGGATGATGATAGGTGTAGATTGCATTGTATTTTTATAGGTAATTTGATATATGTTTAGTGGTTAATTTGATTATTTAGTGTGTGTTTAGGTTAAGAATTGTGTTAGTTCATAAATATTTGTCTTTTAAGTGTTCTTTGAGTGAGAATATGTTTTTGAGCTTCAATTTTATATGTATGAGGTGTCGTGATGAGTTTGTTAGTGTTTCAAGACATTTGGAGTAGTTTCGAAGGAGAACCGAACCAAAATGCAGTCCCACGATTGTGGAAAATATGCCATAATCATGATAGAAGCACTAATATAGGGCCACAATTACGACAAATATTCCACGATCATGATAGAAGCTTGAGCATAGGGCCACAATCTTGGGGGATCTACCACGTCATGACAGAGAGCAGATAACCAAGCCATAATCATGCACTAAAGGCCACGATCGTGACCTGTGTGTAGACAGACGTGGAGTCACTTTCAAATTCGAGTTTTTGAGGGACATTTTGGACGTTTCGGACCTTTGAAAGACACTAGGATTACCTTAATTAGAAAATACTATAGAAGGATAATGATGGAACCTTAGAGAGGAGTCTTCATTCTACCTAAATTTGGAAACTCGAAAGAGAGAGAGAAAAGAAGAAGAGAAGAAGAGGAGGGTTCCGACGCTGAAGCTTCCCGGAATAGGCGATCTCCCAACGCAGCTACTTTCCCAAATCATCTAACCCGAGTTTCATTTCCTCCTTGTTTACTTCTTTTATTCATTTAATGTGTAAGATTGAGATGGTTGTATGGTTATGGATTTTGAGTTGTTAATTTTTAGTTTAATATTCAAATGTGAGTTTTAAACAAAGTGTAACCTGAATTAAGTGTTGCCTAAGCACAAGCTCTATGGGACGATATCTGCTTTTTACTACAAGTAATGATTCGTATACTTACAATTTTTAGCATAAAACAAGTAATTGATTTTGCGATCAACATAAGTCTCTCAGCCTATGCATAAACACAAATAATGGAGATTTTGAAGTGATACCTGGTATAGTGCATGGTCATGTATCAGATTGTGTATCTCTCAGACAAAAATTTCATGAAATTTTAGATTTTCCGGCATGTGAGTTATTTAGGTCTTTTGATATTTTGGGGCTATTTTTGGAACCAAATTAAATGGTAAAATCTTAGAAAAAACCTTAGCAACCTCAAGAACTATTTAAGGATGTAAAAACACATAAAAAATGTAGCAGCTACACATCAAATTGAATCAAAGTGGAGAGATCTAGAAGAACATCTGAAAAATTCCAGCATTCTAGATTGTGGCCTTAAACAATTTTTTCTCTTAGTTTCCTTCATTATCCTTGATGCGTAAGTGGATTTCTTTGATATTTATCATGTTTATAGGTTTTTAGATCCCTATTCGAAATTATTCTAGATTTATTTTATGAATTAAATTCTTATTGATTTCAATACATATTTTGCTCTTTGTGATATGCTCATACTTGATAGCAAATCAAGAGAGTGAGTCAAAAATAATCTGATTAGATTTTTCAATGATATGTGCTTAATTGATTGTACATTTATTCCACAACACTTGGTGATTAATGCTATGAAATTTTTAAAAAATTCATTTATATTCATATTTGGTTTTAGATATAATTTGGAAGCATAAGAGCTAAAGTGAGTTGAAAGCATAATCTTTGAGTCGTCTTCTTGAGATTTACACTCAATTGTCTTCATGGAACAAGAAGGAGAAGGATTAGAGAGAAGAAGAGATAAGAAAATGCTTAAAAAGAAGAGTATAAGATGTAGCACATCATGCTTGACTGTGACTCAAAGGCTATGACTCTAGATTCACATCCATGACTCAAGATTCACGGTCTTGACTTTTGTGATCTGGGACAAAATCCTAAATTTTTTTGTATAAATAAAACATTTTGACTGCAAAAAGAAAATAATTGTTTCAGGAGCAAAATGAAGGGCAAAAAACACATATTTTGGAGACCTATGGAGGGCTAAGCTTCTCCTACCCAATTCAGTGGTGAAATCGACACCAAAGAACACATTTAGGTGTATATACATTGTGTTTGTCATTCTTTCTCTCATTTGGAAATGTTTATGTTATTTTATGCTTATTGAGTTGGGTATTTTGTAAGAATGATCTGAATGTGTTTATTGTATTGTTTTTATGTAAATCCATTGCTAGAATATTCAATACAATATGTAATCCTTGTGTTTTAGGTTCATTAGTAGCTACAAATGATTTCAAATCATTTGGGATAACATAACCTTGGTTAAATGACCTAAGCTTATATAGTTGTTGCCTTGATTAATCTATTTTCCTAATTTGTAATGAGACTGTTTGAGTAAATCTAGAGAGCTTATTCTAAGTTGTTCAATAGTTAGGTTTAGTTAAAGAGTTCGTTTGAACTAAACATGACCTAAGGGAAAACTAGGGTTAGCAAAGCTTATTGTTAACCTATAATTAATAGTTGTTAGGAGAGGTATGAGACTAACAATTTAATAGAGTATGTTTAATTGTGGGTAGGTCAACATTGAACTGATGATCGAATCCCTAATGCATTCATTACTTTTATGACTTTTTAATTGTTTTCTTTAATTTGCTTTCCATAGTTTAATTTTACTTTATTTTGTTATTCCAAATCAAACCCCCCATAACCTAAACATTGATTATTTCATTAGGAAAGCTTTTGCATACGCTTTCTACGGGATTGACCTAGATTCATCAATCGCTATGGTTTTAAGTCTAACTATTTTGTGTAGTAACGCATTACTAAATTTTGGCCCCATTGTTAGGGAGTATGGTGCTCTAGTTTTTCTCTTAATTTTAACTATTGTCTTGTCTATACTTGTTTCTTATTGGTTGTTACATTAATTTCTTTATCTTTTCACATTTGTTTGTGTTTGTACGTAAAAAGGACATATGGAAGGGAATATGTCACTACTGGATATTACTAATGCTATAGATGGAAAATTTTCGTATAACTCATATTCTCAATCCTATAACCAAGTTTGGAGTGATCATACAAACTTTAGTTATGGATTGGATAGCCAATAAAAAGCCATTACACTTTATTGTGATAATAGTGGGGCAGTGGCTAATTCTAAAGAACCTCGGAACCATAAAGCTGCCAAACATATTAAGCGAAAGTATCATCTTATAAGGGAGATAATACAACGTGGAGAGGTGGATGTGGTAAAGATTCCCACAGAGCAAAACCTTGCTGATTCGTTCACAAAGACATTGACTCAAAAGAGCTTTGAGGGTCACCT
>JANIJH010000006.1:31662750-31679885 GCA_024520975.1 Erythroxylum areolatum
TGCATTTCCTTATGACACATTTTGTTTAGGTCATCGAGGTATGGGTATCTTGCATATATGTTATCAGTACTCCTATCGGGTATGATCTCTATACTGTTGAGGTATCTGTAACCTCATTTTGGACTTATGATTGAGACATTGTTGACTTACTTTGACATCTTATTGTGGCCACATATTGTTGTATTAATTTGGGGATTTGTTTTGTTGTTCATTGATATTGGTTATGCTGTCCAAGTGGGAGAATGATAGAATTCTATCATAATTGTGGACTAGCATAATAAAATTATTTGTACAAACCCCGATTAATTAGATGTCAATGGTAATTCTCTCTTTAACGTGTCATTAGGCCTGTTTTCATAGGCTTGCTATGATGGGTAGGCTTGGCCCATGTGTTGTAAAGTACAGGAGGCCCTATTGCTAGCCAACCTTTAAATAAAATTGCCCCATTGAAAACTGTATGTGCTTTTGCTGATTAAGTTTTGGAATAGCGATAGTAAATCATCTGCATCTCTGTTGCTCCATTTCACAAAATCAAAATGGATTCAATTGTTCCGCAATTTGCAGGTATTTATCCATTCAATTATTAAATATAGTATGTTGCAATCATATGGTTAATTAGTTGTATTGATTAATTACGAAATTAATTTGAGATCTTGTGTTAAAATTTCTTTCAGATCCCCCTTCCCCCCCGACTGGGCTACTGGCCTTGCTTCCCTTGCCAAAATAAACTGAGACACTGGCAACAACAATTGCCTCCTATTTCCGTGCCCATGTATAAGCTTGGTGCAGAGTCTATGGATCCATCATCTTCACAGTCAACCCCAGCTCCAGCTTAAGCACCTTTAAGAAGAACCCTACCAAATATTCTTTGGGTAGAGTGAGTTTATTAGAGTACCTGTAGGACAATCCGTAGTACTCCAGTACTGAACCCTCCTGTCTCAACTCCTTTAAATCTCCTATGGGGTCTTCGAACATATTTTTGTCGAATCGTTGTCTTAGGAGCTTCACGAACTTGTCCCATTTCATCTCATGTATCTCCTTGCAATTCTGAATGGTAAGTTGATACCATTCGAGTGCGTCTCCTTCCATATGGATCGAAGCAAGCCTTATCTTCATCTCGTCTGATGTTTAATCTATAGTAAAGAACTGTTCACACTTATAGCTCCAACTCTTTACTCCCGTGCCATCGAATCCATGGCAATTAATAAAATTTTTTAACTTAAACTGAAAATTTCATGTTGTCGTGCTAATTAATTTAGGGTTAAATTTTAGGATTTGAAATTTGTAATCGCTGGAGTTTAAAATTACCCTTTTGCCTACCACAATATTGAGTCTTCCTTAAAGACAAGTTTCGGGTGCTTATTAATTTCGGTTCTCGTGCGATGGATCTATAAAACAAAGAGGCTAGAGCCGGAGGTTTTCTTCAACGTGGCCATTTGAGTGCTTAATTTAGCAAGCAATAGTATGAACTACCTTTGCTTTGTCTTGCATGTAACTTTAATTTTATGAGGTATCTTGTACATTTGCTTTACCTGAATTTTATATGGAAGTTGCCAAGCATTTTGTTAATGATTCTTGACCACTTATTTAATACCTACTGTGTAGCGATATGGATCAAATGACGTCAATGTGATACGCATTTGTAATTTAAACCTTAATTGTAACTCATTACTGGTATTCATAGGAACCTATATAATGAGGACAATTGTATTAGTTGCGTGACCTGTATGAAGGTTTCTATCAGCTAGAAGGATTTGTTTATTACTTGAGTTATCAAATTGATCTTTCATTATTCTAGTTAACAAAAAATATCACCTACAGAAAAAAGAACATTGCCCATTATGTAGTCTATAAACTTATATTTTTCTAATCCTTCTAAATAGGGCGAACTACTCATCTAAAGTTCATATGTATCCTGTAGTTCTTAACGTTGTGAGATATGCAAGTACATATATTAATATCTATATCCAGATTTTGGAATGGGGTGTCAACTATTGTAAATAGACTACAATTTTACATAAATAACAAGCGTAAAATTAAAGGTATGATGGGTTAAACCTAATGCAAATTTTACATTACTCCAGTGTTTTACAGGTTATCTTCAACGGGCATGCCATACGTAAGATCAGAAGTACAGAGGCCCCTAAACCACTTGTACGTACATTGTGCTTTCACGAAAGCTAAGATGATACAAGGTGAGGCATTTCACCATTTATCCATACACAATGCTCGATGCAGAGTTGTAACATCAACAAAATATCCTATTATACAACAATAGCTTCTTACTTCTCAAAAGTAATTAAAGACACAACGGTTGTTGTTCACTTTCTCAAGTAATTTGCAACAGAAAATGGTAAGAGGAAAAGGCATGATGAAATGTGTCAATAATCAATATTTGTTATGTTGATTTTGTGGTTGCAAGCTCTACTATTTAAGGGACTGTACAAATTCAGTTCTCTGTCACAAATTCAGTTCTGTGTTTAAGAGCTTAAGTCATTTTTATAATACATTTGAAGCTTCATAAGAGAATAAGCGTACTGCATTTTGATATGTCCGCTCTGCGAGTTCTTCTTTACTCGTGTCTAGCAAAGATGCAACATAACCGAGTACCTGAAAGATTCATGGGAATTTCCTCAAAACCATCAATAAGAAATATCTGAGGACATACATGAAATTGTGAAAAAGTCAAATGTGGGATAACATATATGCATAACATGTGTCAAAATGAAGAGAGCATACAACAGCTACAAGACTGGAAGGGGTCGCAAATCGTGCAGGACTTGAGATGAACAGACACGCAAGCAAACACAATATGGGTCAAAATCATGGCCACCAAAGCGTCTTAAAAAGTGGAAAAATAAGAAAGTAAAAGTTCTTTCCCCAAAGGTTGCCAAACATGATGGGGAAAGAGAAAGGAACAAAATAAGCACTCTAACAATATCCCATTACCTTGCAGACTCAGATTTAAAAGGTAATTTTTCAGAATAAGGTAGAATGCTGTAATTTGTTATTGAAAAGAGATTGGTGGGGTCTGAGGGCAATTCTATAATATCGACAGACATTAACTAAAAGCTTGGCATCAATAGTCTAACATAACACATGTTGAAGCTAGTTTTCAGATATATAGGACAATGTCTACAAACAAAACAGATAGAGCAATACCGTTAACATGAAGCTTGGACGACTTTTTTAGCAACAAGAAGTAATAATGAGATCTTTTGACATTAAATATTTTCATGAAACTCCGAATATATTGTTCATGTTTTCAATATTTTCTTTGACAACTTTACCCTGTAACTTTCTCTTTTATAGCCCTGAAAGTTTTTAATCTCTCAAACATCAACCTGTGTAAAGTATGATTTATGACAAACTGCGAAACAACAGGCCTCAGATAACTCAAAACTTCGTGTGTAAGAATTAAAACAATATCAACAAGTGAGCAGATGAAGCCAGATTGCATTCTTAGAGGGCCACAAAACGGATGTCAACTTTGGTTTCAATAAATAGTTGCATAAGCAATTTGGACAAAACAACAATGAATTTTCCCTATCACTAAAGAAGATAAGTCCCAAAGTATATATCTTTTTTTGTTAGTTGAGAGTAAAAGAAGTGGACTACGATAAAGAAGTGGACTACGAAGAAATAATCAAGAAAAGCCTAATTCAAAAGCTGAAAGTTTTCTTTGTTGAATTTCATTATGTTGCTCAATAATACCTTTGATATCTTGAAGAAAACAATATAGAAAGTTGTATATGCTAAGAAAGATACAAATTGAAAACAGCCGATCCTTATTAGGAAAGGAAACTTTTCCAATTTCAATTTGTCCTTAATAGTTTAGGTTCAATGAAAACTTAGAGACAGATCAAAGAGCTTGTGGTGAAAAATTCCTAATACCTGTACAAAATGCAAGTTGAATTCAGCCATCAAAATTGGCTGAACTATTATATGCAAATATTTCTACAGCTGTTAAATCATACTTGAGGAAATATTTTTCAAATCCTTGCCTTTGATGAGACATGAGATTAGCCTTTGACAAGGGTGCATAAGATTAGCCTTTGATAAGATATGAGATTAGCCATTGATAAGGGTCTTAGCTGTCAATTACAGATGGTACTGTTGACTGCACAAAATCACCCTTTGATAAGGGTGTAACATATATTAGATGTGAGATATGACAATTAATACTGTTGACAACCCCTCTCAAATTCCTCAAATTTTTGCTGGTATGTCTACAAGCATCAATTTGCCAACAAGAAACCAATGTTTGACGTATCATGGATTTGATGAAAATATTTGCAATTTGTAGTGCTAGAGTTATGTGGGAGAGAGGATTTGATGATCATAGGCCTTCAGAAGGGAGTGACGGTCAACTTTTATATGCTATGTGTGTTCATGATATATAGGATTGGTTGCAATTTGAATAACACTAATGTTGTCTGCACACAATGACATTGGTTGAACTAGAGAAAAACTAAACCCTATGAGAAGATCACATAGCCAAAATTTCTATGAATATGCAGTAGACATGGCACGATACTCTGCTTCAATGGAAGATTTGAAGACAGAATCTTACTTCTTGCATTTCCAAGAGATAACAGTGTCACCAATGAACATGCACCATCCCGTAGTAGATCTACTAGTATCTAGATGGTTGGCCCAAACAACATCACTATAGGCTTGGAGTTGTAGTGAGAAATCAGTAGGAAAAAAATAAGCCATGATTGGGGGGTGCCAAAGATGTATCGAATGACGTGTTGAACTATAGATAAATGATGTCGAGAGGATTGCATGAATCTGCTTACAATATGGACAACATAATAAATATCTGGACAGGTAATGGTTAGATAAATATGACTACTCATTAGCTTTCTATGTAAGAGAGGCCCTCGAGACGCTCTCCTCATCAGGTTGACATTTCAAGTTAATTTACAAAAATCACTAGGTGAGGAAATAGGCATACAAGTGGAAAGTTTGATGTAAACTTCTCCTTGAGATCACCATAGAGGGATGCATTCTTAACTTCCATTTGATTATAGGGATCAAATCCCTATTTGGTGTTGATATATTTGTATATATATGACCCTAACTCTACATAAAACATCAAGAAATATAACACAATCCAAGGTTCTATTCAGTGAATAGAACTCTTGTTGTTTGTCTCATTTTCTTCATCTTTTGCTTGAAGTTTGGCTTAAAAGAGTAGAACGTTAGTTTTTTTATAATTTTGGGTCACTAGTTTTAGATAACCTTCTGACCTCACTACCAGCACCAGTAGGGGCACTACTTGTTGATGAGTCACCCTTAGAAGTCTAATCTCAAAAGATATGTGTGTGAGTCCCACAAGCTAGTGTGCTCAGCATGTATAATTGCGCCTCGACCTCCCCCAATTCTCTAATGTCAACTCTATTATTTCGGTACTCTTTGTAGGTCTATTCATCTTAGTACCTCACGAGGCACACTAGCTCCCTTGTACCACCATTCTCTCCAGCTATATTCATTGTGTTAGAAAATCAGAATATTTGATCTTCTAGGATATTTGATATACTTGTAAATATTTGATTAATAGCTATGATTCTGACTTACTAATTTAGGTTGAATGTAATCTTTCATTTATTTAGGCTATTTGTTTTCTAAAGTACAACAAATGACTCTATATATTAATGTATTCAGTATATGAAAAGGGCAGAGAAGAATTTCAGTTTTTGTTCATGGTATCAAAGCCTCTCTATGGCACTTTTTTAATCCAAAAACTCTCCTCTAAATCTTGGGTACTAGTTGCCAAAATTCTTTCAATTCTTCTTCACTTAATTCTGTTTTTGGCTTCACATAATGCCATATTCATTTAAGAGTCGATCTACTATTATTAGTACCAATAATGGAGCTTAAGCATTTGTTCAGTCAAAAGAAGAATTGCAGAACATTATCATGTCATGGTTGTGGAACTTTACAACACCTGAAGTGAGCCAAACCTATATGTTTTTAACAACTAAAAGAGAAATTTGAGAAACTGTTCGTCAAACCTATTAAAAAATGCTAGATGTTGTGGTAATTTATGAGATCCTAACCAAAATCAACACCAGGTAACCTCTCAGTCACTAAGTACTATAGTACTATAAAGCTTGTGGCTTGAATTGGATTACTATCATCAAGACGTTAAATGAAGTGCAAAGATGATGTTGCAATGCTACGGAAGTTTGCAGAAAGAGAGAGAATCTTTGAATTTCTTGCAAGTCTTAACCTAGATTTTGATCAAGTTCGAGTTTAAGTTCTTGGGAAAGAAATTCTCCCATCACTTGATGGTGTTTTTTTCTATAATACAAGCTAAGGAGAGCCGCCGAGGAGCGATGATTAACCATCTAATAAACGAAGGATCAGCTATGAATTCCACAAAGGATGGTTACAATACTGAGGCCAATAAAAGGGAGAAACAACCCAACCAAGAAGGGGTCCGGTGCACTTACTAACACCGAGGATATTTACTGGAAACTCCATGGAAAGCTTTCCAATGTTGGGGGGGGGGAGGGAGGTAATAGTGGTACAACCTAGAGGACAAGCGCACATGACAAATGTTGAACTTGTTCCTAGTGAACAGCCAAATCAAGATGATTTACAATTGCAAACTCTTAGGGAAGAGGTAGAAAAGTTGAAATCCATGTGGAAATTAGCTGAGAAACCTAAGCTCTTTGGCTCACTCAGGTAAGTCCTCTAAGAGCATGTTTGGTAAAGAGCTTATAGCTGTTTGACCCAAATTAACTATTTGACTTTATTTGTTTGGTTATGAGCTGGATAGGTTGACTGATTCAACCCAATCAACTAATTTTTTAAAAGCTCCTTAAGTGTAGCTTTTGGGGTTAGTTATTTGCCTAATGACAATGTTATCCTCCACTTACTCTTTACTTTTGCCCTATGTGTTATCAAAGTTAGCTTTTTTTTTATCACACAATTATGTCGTGAAGTTAGGAAGAATATAATAAAAGGGTTAATTAAACTTTTTAATCTTTATATATTTTATAATATTAGTTTACATTTAAAAATACCATAATATTAAGTTTTGAACATAAAGAGTCACATCAAATTAATATTTTTAGTATATAACTGCTATATATCATATTTGTGTCATACTATAATTATAGATATTTTAATTTATGAAATAATAAAATTTATACATATTATATGAAAAAATAATAATATATAGCTCGCTGCATCATTTATATTAATAAAGAATTTAACATTGGATTATTTTTATTTTTTTGTTGTTGTTGTTGTTGTTGTTGTTGTTCTTGTTCTTGTTGTTTTGTTAAAGTTATCAACTTAATTTTTGTAAAATTAAATATCTAAAATCTCCATTCTTATAAGAATATTCAACAAAATTCTAAGACATAATATTCATGCCCTCATAAGTCATTTTACGCATCAACAGCTAATACTAAACAGCTAATTTTACCAAACATCTTTAATAAACAGCTGATATTATCCGCTGATCAAATCAACTAATATAATCAGCTATTAGCTAATCGTTGATAGAATCAACTAACAGTTAATACAATCAGCTGTTGCCAAACGTGGCCTAATTCTTATGCTCTTAGTGCCTCTTTTCCTGTCCAAATTAGTACTTGGATCATAGACTCGAGTGCTACTAACGATATGCTTTTCTCATATCAACCTTTTACCTCATACAAACCTTTGTCCTAGCAACAAAAAAATCAAAATTGCAGATGGAACTTATACTACTATTGTAGGTCAGGGAAATATTTTCCTTGGTTTCACAATTATGTTAAAAGATGTCCTACATGTTCCTAAATTAGCTGTCAATCTTTTGTCCATAAAACAAATTACATGACTTGAATTGCAAAGCGATTTTGCAAGCGATTTTCTATCTCACATTTTACATTGAAGGATCTGGTCTCGGGGAAGACGATTGGGCTTGCAAAGGAAAGGAATAGTTTCTGCATCCTTGATACTAAAGAAGACAAAAACTGCTCCCTTTCAAAGTCTTATCTATCTAGCTATTCTATCAGAAAAGAAGAAACTTGGCTCCACCATTATCGTCTTGGTCATCCAGAATTTAATTTTCACAAAACTATGTTCCCATTGTTATTCAAAAATGTTGAAATGAGTAGTTTGCATTATGATGTGACTGAACTTGCTAAATACGAGCGCGTTTCTTATCCATTTAGTAATACTAGAAGCATGGTTCCTTTTTCACTAATCCACTATGATATATGGCTTCCTTCTAGAATTCTAAACATTACAAAGGGCAAGGTCGTTTGTTAGCTTTATAGGTGATTGTAAAAGAGTAACCTAGGTATATTTAATGAAAACAAATCTGAAGTTGGGGAAAATTTTCCAAATGATGAAAAATCAATTTGGACTAAGAATCAAAAGCTTACAAGTGTCCTATGCCATCGTTAAAAGGTATCTAAGAAGATCTCTAATACCAATTGTTACCAACTAATATTTGATGGTTTACTTTAGTGATAAGAAGGTGGATAGGAAGTTGAGGAAAAACATGAAGAAGGAAGAAAAAGCAACAAAGAAAGGAGAATCAACGATATAAGATAGAGATGACATTGTGGAACAGCTTCGTAACTAATTACTTTCCAAAATAGAAATTTATATTCCAACATAGTCAGTTACAATGGTAACTTGACAATTTGGATAATGAGCTCCCTAATATATTGAATACAATAATTAGCCCAAAACATATCTACTGTGATGACTTCTAGTTGCCATAACAATTATTTAAAGTTTCCTTGTTACATATATAAACTTAAGAACTTATTTTTCAAGTTGGAAATTGTTCTCTCTAAGAGTGATTCATAGCTACTTAGGAATGATTCCTAAACCTTTAGAAATGAGTTCTAAGAATTCTTTAATAGGAATTCTTTATGCATAGCCCTTGTACCTCCTTTAAAACCATCTCAAAACTACCAACTAAAAAAATTACACAATCCATTAAAGAATTCACACTTTTGTTCATGATTCCATATTAGCATAAATGATGACTAAGAGAGCACAAAACCTTATCATATAATCATCACCAATAATGAAAGAGAAGGGGGATGGGGTACATACAAGATGAATGTTTGCTGGATGATTAAATGTTTCTTTTGATGATGACTGATTTCCTGAATCAGACGTAGCAAGTAGACTGTCAGTACTTGAAGCAGAATTTTCCCCTTCAGAATGAATCCGTTCTGTTACAAAATCATCTCCAGCAACCAAAGACAGAGAATCTAATTCTTTACTCGGTAGGGCATCAGGTGCATCTGTCTCTAACAAAATTCTATCAAGAGATACCTGAAATTCTTTTGTCATTAGAATATTAAATTCTGAAAATATAGGAATAGAGATGCTGATGCTAATAGCGAACTAACCGCCTTTAGCATTTGCTTTGCCTTTTGCTCTTTGATAGACATAAGAAAACCAGAAAATGAAAAGTAAGCGCCAAGTTTGGTGAATTCAGGAACCATATCGGGTGAACCTAGATACGAATGGAGAATAACACCAGCTGGGAAAGGTCCTGTGTTTCTGAAGTTTACACATATGTATATTAAAGACAGTGACAAAGATTAGAAGGTATAAGAATATAGTGCATGCCAAAGCTTATGTTGAACAATATGTGATGAAGCATAAGCTTGCTGAAACATCAAGTAGCCATTGAATTTGCTTTAAAGGAGAGTTGAGAAAATGATTAATATCCAAACTATACAGTTGGAAGATGTTCACCATGTTCTACAATAACCTATAGGCCAAATTAGGATTTCAAATATGAAATGCAACATCTCAACTTTTAGTTAAAATTAAAACTTCAAAAAGAGTAAACCTATCTCTCTCTCTTTCTAACATTAAAGGTCCAATAGAAAAGCTATTCAACAACCACCGGATTTCTTTTGAGGCGAGATTGACAATGACTTTCATCTAACTTGAGTATGAAGATGTTTTTTGGGATACTTCAAAGCAACTCAGAAGTAAAGTTAGGGCTAAATACAAGATTCCCCTGAACTTTACTCGAATTTCAAATGCACCCCTAACCTATCAATTAGAACTTCACAAGCTTAAATGTTATTAAAAGTTTCAATCTAACCCTTTTCATGATTATTACAGTAAAATGTCCAGCAGTACCATCAGAAAAGATGAATTGGGCAACTGTTAACACATATTATAGCAAAGGATACATCATTCTATGCAATGCTATTGTACATTTCAAATGCAGAGTGATACAATTTCTTTTAAAGTCTAAAGTCTATGTATAAGGTATGAAATTAAGAGATGACAGAATGCATTAGAATTCAGAATCAGATCTTGGGGATGCCTCTTTGGAAAGAAAATACTAAAAACATTTCTATTTATCCATTCGTAAATAACTCAAGGTAATAATCTTATGTGAAATAGAAATAAGAATGTGTTCCTACTTCATTATCTCAAGAAGATAACCGAAAGCACGAACACAGTGAACAGAGGCTGGTCGATTCAACTCTTTTGCAAGTTCAAGTTGTTTTTGGAATACTTCAACCTACAAAGGAAACTTCATGCATCAGAAAAACTCCAAGAGAAGTATTTACAAATGAAATGAAAACTTGAAATGATTTTAAATGAAGTGAAAGAAGTTGCAACCAGAAGTTGTGGCAATAAGTAATGGTATCTATTAGATTACAGCAAGATACTTTTGAACATGACATAGTAAAAGGATAACTACACCGATAAGTTGCACACAGCTATAGTGTCAAAATCATTAGGATTATGAAAATAAAAGGAAAGGCATGGCCCACGCTTTAAGAAAACTTAAGCTAGATCATAATTACATGAGAACCTTGATGATTGAAAAGAGTAAACTAAACTATTTATGTGGTATGCTATTGAGGTAGGACAGATAGAAGATATCTCAGTTAACCAATAAAACTCATGCAAATGCAAAAAAACTGGGCTGCTGAAAATTTTTAGGTTTGAAGGAATTCAAAGTTTGGGTTTGAAGTATCAGGTTAAGGTAAGTAATGAAAACACAATGATAGACAGTTGTTAGAAGCCATGAATTATGAATCTAACAAGCACTCTTAAGAGAAAACATCAAAGTTTCCAATTTCAGAACTCAATACTCTGTAGATAAATTTAGCATTACTCATTGAAATGTTGAATACATATATATAACAAAAAATTTAGGAACTCTAACTTTAACAATACAGGAATTCCATCTAAGATGTTCATAATAGAACTAGATCCTACTCTGACAAAGATTCTTTATTCTAAATAGATTTATCCTAAACAAATTAGGACAATAAAAATAGCTTATTTTTAACTGCTATCTAATAAAGAAAACATAGTATAAAGAAAATTTAGACAATGGCATAATTGCTCATTGTTTTGGACGCTTTTATTGGAAAGAAATACAGCCGCAAACAAGAGCAGTATATGAAGCCATAGTTAAATGATTTTAGCATTCATGTTTCTTAGCTAAACTTTAGGAGTTCTATTTTGATGTTTTTTTATTAATTAGGAAGTAACATCATTATTTCCTATTTAGATATGAACCTTTTGCTAGGAAGTTTTCCTAAATAAGGACTCTTAACCTTTTGTAGTTGGGCTTCTAATCCATTTAAAGGGGAGGATCATGGTCAAAAAGATCATCAATATTTTCACTCAAAAAAGGCGTAGAGGAGAGTTGGTGATCACTTACAAATCACCACTAAAGCTTTCAACATAGGTCCTCGAAGAACGAGAAAAGCAACAAAAATCAAGAAGACTTTCCTGCTAACAACCTATAATGAGATCTTATTTGTGGTCCCTTAACACTCATCTTCTTAGAGAATAATGTCATCGGGGAGGAGAAATCAATATGTCCATTCATCTTTATAATTATGTTAAAAGTTTAATAATTCTATTGAGTATTTCTTAAATAGGTTAAAAAGAAATATATATCAGGATGGTGATGGGCCAAGCCATGTCCAAGCATGCCTAAGCCGATCATTGCGTCAAGCCCGAGCCTGGCCAGGCCAGGCCTCTAAATGAATGTCTTTCATTCCCAACATGCTAACAAAGTCTTCAAAGGTTGTACTGGACTTTTGTCAAAACACCAGCTATTTGTTCCTTTGATCTTGCATCCCAACCTTCCCATCTCTTTTAACAAATCCATCACATATCATTGTTGTGAAATGAATGTCTTGCCTTGAATGTGCAACCTCAATTCCTAGAAAATAGTTCAACTTGCCAAGCTCCTTAATATCAAATTCTAATAATTTTTTTTCCAACACCAACATCTCTTCTTCATCATTTCTGGTGACTACAATGTCATCTACATACACCAATAGCACTGTTTCTCCCCTTGTCTTTAAGTGATTAATAAACAAGATATGGTCTCCATGGCTTTGCTTAAACTCGAATCTTATCATAGCCTTCATGAATCTTCCAAACCAAGCTCTTGGTGACTATTTTAGTCCATAAAGGGCCTTCTCTAATTTGCACACCATTCCCTTTTGAGATTCAAAGTTGGTGGAACTTTCATGCACATTTCTTCTTCCAATTTTCCACAAAGGAAGGCATTTTTAACATCATATTGTTGTAGGTTCCAACCAAAGTTGGCAACTACTGAAAATAAAATCCTAACAGAATTCATTTTTGCTAATGATGCAAATGTTTCTAGGTAATCTATGTTTGTAGGTTTGGGTATAACCTTTAGCAACCAACATGGCCGTGTATCTTTCAACAGTCCTATTAGATTTGTACTTCATTGTCAATACCCACCTACATCCAACCAATTTTTTATCCTTGGGCAATTCTAACAACTCTCAAGTTTTATTTTTTTCTAGTGCATCCATCTCACTTTCATGGAACTTCTCCTCTCATCTCCTATTGTCTCTGTCAGATTTTTTGGAATTTGAATGGTAAGGTTAGGTGTTTTTCAGACAAGTTTTGATATGTCATGAACACATATAATGGGTGTTGTGTGCATATTCTAGTACCTTTCCTAGGGCAATGGGTAGGTCTTAAATCAATGGGTCCAATTTGTGGGTCAAGGTTAGGATCGTTATCAATTTGTCGATCGGGTTCGGATGAGCTCGTAGTAGGTTCAATTGATTATAAATCTGTTTGGAATGCTGAAGCAGTAGCTTGAGCAGTTGGTTTTAGAATTGTATGGAATGCTGCAACAAAAGGTTGTGTGGGGTTTAGACATGCTTTGGGAGAGAAATAGGCCTCTTCCTAGTATACGCCAACAATTCCTGAGGGTTTTACCTTGTTTTTCTTCTCTTAGAGCTTCCTTAACTTCTTTAGGTTCAACAGACTAATTTGGGAAATGTGATTAAGATTCTGTTTGTGTGGAATAATCATGAAAAAATAAATACTTTGTCCTATCTTCATCCAAATTCTCCCTCTAAAGATAAGGTTGAGTAAAGAAAGGTGTTGTTTGACCAAAAGTAATATCAGCGGACACAAATGTTTGTGAGTTTCGGGGTGGAAACACTTGTATCCCTTTTTGGGTAGAAGAGTAGCCAACAAAAACATATTTGTGAAAGTTTCCCTCTATTTTTAGAGTGAACATGAACATAGGCTATACTTCCAAAAATTGTACAAGCAACATTACTAGAGAAGCTTAGATTAGAATAGAATTGCTTAAGAAGTGATTGAAAAATAAGAACTTTAGCTGGCAACCTATTATATAAGTAGGCATAACCCCCCACAAAAAGTTTTTGGGAACATTTTTATGGAAAAGGAGTGCCCTTGTAATGCTCAACAAATGACCATTTGATGTAGGACAAATAGAAGAAATATAACCAATAGCTAAAAACCACAAAATTGGGAAACATGGCTGATATTAAGCTATGGAATATCAAGTTTCAGGTCTAGATTTTAGCTTCGAATACTAATATTTCATATTAGGTACAGCTGGGATTTTAGGGTTTCTTGTTGGAAATGTTAAACTAGGATTTTAGAATTTAATAAGGCTGGAATTTTAGGTTAGGTTAGCTAGAATTTAGTGAGAAACATGAACAATGAAGAGTATGAAACAAGGAATTACTCCTGGATAGTAAATTTCTTGATATTTCAAAGATTTTGGGATCTTTGGATATTGTTTCCTAGCCTAACACTGTGTTTGGTTACTGTGCTCATGGGTAGGGACAGTGGACGGAGACACAAAAATTCCGTCTCCGAGGTGTTTGCTTTTATGTCTCCACCATTTTGTCCCCGTCTCAGGAATACGGGGACGGTGATTCTGTGTACATCGACAGACTATGGTATAATTTTGTTCTGTCCCGGGACGGAAGCTTGCAATTACTACATTACCCCCATTTTACAACGTCGAAACCTATCACCCGTTCTCTACACCGTTTCTCCCAAATCGCTTCACTACCGTCTTCTCCCAACGCTCCTCGCACTGATCTGTGGTTCGTGGCGGCTGAGGTTAGTTTCCTCTGCATTTGTTCTTCCGTTGTTCTCCCTGCTTTTGTTCTTCTCCCAACGCTCCTCGCTCTCGTCTCTTCTCATTCTGGATCTGGGTTCGATCGGGAGATTTAGATCCGAAGTTTGCCCTCTTGTTTTTTTTTGTTTTGTCTTTGTTCGGTGGGTCTTCTGGTTTCGTTTAATTGAAGCTTTCTTCGCAACTGAACTTTTCGTGATTTTGAAGATTGATTCGATTTCTTCTGTCTTCTTTTTCCTGAGATGGCTTTGATTGCGAGATTCAGCTCTGAAATTTCTTTTCCTTTCTGTTTGACGTGTCATAGTTCGTCGTATTAATCTTTCTTCACTACTGTACTTTACGTGGTTTTGAAGATTCATATTCCCCTAGCTCTTTCTTAAACTTTATCAATAGTGGGTTTTTATTTCGACAATGCTAGATTTCTTTTTGTTTTACAAATTTGGATTTTTCTCTTCCCATTATACTATGATAATAATGGTGCTTCTGGAGTGGATTGTATCTGAAATTTCTAACGACTGTGCTCATGGGTAGGAAATGACTGATGCTTGTTTAATTTCTGTTTAGGTGGATCAAGTGATAACTACAAAAGCATTTGAAAATGATAGCATATCAGGTTAGTCACGCAATGGAATGGTCAGATGATTGTGAAATTTATTGTCTGCCTGCATTTCTGTATATGCTCTGTTATCCATGCGTTGTGACTGTATATACTCTGTTATCCATTTGTTTGTTCAAACTAATATCTTCTTCCATTCTTTCTCTTGTACCCTGCCTTGTAATTTGAAAGATGCTTTCATTTCTAAAACTCTAGATCAGCTAGATAGAGCAATAAAGGCCAGTTGATCCCACCATCTGCACTGTTAAATTTTTTTTTGTTTTTGTTAGTCTACGCAGAAAATGTGAAGCATGTTGATTGCTGTGAGTTCTTAAACCATGTCTCGGAAATAAATGACATTAAAATAAAGCAGGGTTATGACCAGAGATTTTTGTTAGCCTTCTTGTTAGGTGTTCTATATAGTAACTGATATTTTGAATTGGTCAATTAACACTCTCTTCATTCCCTTTCAATACTTATCAGTAAGTACAAATTGTAAGAGGCAATAAATGAAGGAGGTAATGATAAGTTTCCCATTTTCTTAACAATTTGACAACAAACTTTAGAATGTTGGACAACAGATAATACGTCTGTCATTTGTTAAAGAGGTCTTTTGTCTGCTACACTAGATGAATTCAATATTTTCTTTTTTAAATTTTGGTGAGAAAGCTAAGTTGATAGTGATTTTGATCTTTGTCAAAAAATTAAACTGGGATCCCATCCTTTTTATCTTTTCCTAATCTCAAGAAATGCTTTCTGTTCATTTCAAGCATTGGAATTCACAAGAAAGGACATAAGACATTGTGTTATGGGGGACCTATCCGTTAAGTGAGTTTGCTGTGATGCATTGTTTACTTTGTTAAATATTTTCTTAATCTTCCCTTATCTATTTTCCTTGTATCTTTTTCTCCAAATTTGATATGGTTCATGGAATGAAACTTGTGTTATCCTGCAATTCCTCAAATATGTCACATTTTTAATTTGAAACAAAAGCGGGAGAAGAACTTACAATCCAAATGGCTTGTATAACTCTACTTTCAAATGTATTTACTTACAAGTAGAAGTTGTGTTTGATTCTCATAAAATGTAGAGTTATGCCAAGGTCTAGAGAAATGAGTTTTGTAGTTAATCTGTGACAACCCTTCTTCTTTGAAATATTGTATAATGTATAAAAGCTTATAAGAATTGTTGATGCATTACATATTTCAGTATACACTTATACAGAGGCAAGTGCTTCCCCCAAATCACTGCATGGTTCAAATGTGTTTGGTTATTTCATTGTATGTTATGCCTTCGAACAAGTGTGACAAGCTCGTAGAAACTATCTGCTTATAAAAATATAAGGGGAAGGTTGTTTATATATAGTTATACGTATATTATGTATTGTTGGGCTTATGTTAGGAGCCTCTTATATGATGAAGACTGACTATAGTTAGAAATATTTTATGCCTTCATTATTTGTCTTTAAACAGATTGTGTGATGTTGAATGATGGTACTTCGAATTGTTGACTTTGTTTGTGCACTTGTGAATCCATGATGAATGGTTGCTTTGTTAACTATTTGGATATTTGTGATGTATGTTGGTGTATGAATGATGACGTTATTATTCAATTTCAAGTACTTTCCTATGGGCCGATATAGCTTTTATGTCGTGTTTGTTGGGCATCACGTAGGAATTTTTACAAACTAGGATGATGTAAAACTGGCAACAGAGGGGTTTCCTAATGCAAAATTCAAGGGGTATCCAACTTATGTAGAAGCAGAACGCGCCTATCTCATCGATGTTGATAGGCGGACTCGTCGGAATGAAGAAATTGTTCATACAACTAATGAACCGTCATTAATACTATATCAATCTTCGCTTCCAACAAATGAACTCCAAATTGAAGTTGCTACTTTGAAGAAGAAAATTGCTTGGAATCAAGGATTTTTACTCGTTGCCGTTGGTTTAATTTTGGGTATTATTATTACCGGCATTCTTAATAAAATATAAGGGTTGTATGTATCTTCAACTTATTATGTAATGAATTCTATGAATGCCTAGATGTTGTGTTAACTTATTATGTATTACAATTTCGAACTTGTCGGACTTTTTAAAACCTATTATGTAATTTGTTTCATGAATGGTT
>JANIJH010000006.1:31790083-31800734 GCA_024520975.1 Erythroxylum areolatum
GCAACAATCAAGTCTAAGTATGTAGCAAGTTATGCATGAACATGTAGAATACATTCCTAACTCTCGTTAGTCACTCATATTTACCAACCTACCCCTTACCATTAGCAATGGGATGTTACACATACGGGGTCTTCAAAAAGATCCTCATCAAACATCTAGCTAAGAAATGCTACAAACTACTTCGAAAGTTTTTCTGTTCTTAAGCGTCAGTTGATACCATTCATGAGCTTGGCCTTCTAAATCCATGGAAGCTACATCCACCTTCAAATGGTCCATAGTATTATCTAAAGTGAAGAATTTTTATATCTAGACCTTTAACTTCCTGTCCTTCGAACACCAAAAACTCTATCTTGGTAAAACGAGTCGAAGTTGTATACCCTGCACCCTCTCCTGTAACTCTATCATCTACAGTACGAGACTTTTTCCATCTTTTGCGGTGTTTGCTAGAACCTAGTTATTAAATCATTGATATCCCTTTCACGCTTATCATCTCGAAGATGAAATTCAGTTAACAACATTTTGTTCCCTATCTGAGACTCTAAGATGCTCTTGCTACGAAACTGGGTCAGAATTCAATCTCGACCGCAGCCAAAAAATCACGAAACTTTTCATGACTTTTGATTTCCTGAAAACTAAGATCTACTTAATTATATAAAATGATTAAAATGAATCATAACAAAGCAAAAACTTAGTTCGTACTTTATTCCGAAGCTTGATCTGTCTTGTCGTATCCCTCAAACTATTCCTGAAACTGATTCGTCCTAACCACCATAACCACACAAGCGTCCGACCTCTAACGATATCCACAGAATAGGTTGAGAGAACTCTGTAACTTTAACAGAAAGGGTTAAGCATGAAGTGCTAGTTCTATAGAGCGTAAGCCTATTTATAATAAGCTTTTGACGTTTATTAATTTAATTGAAATTAAATTCTAATTTCAATTAAACTTTAATTAGAATTACAAAGAATTCTAATTTAATACTAACTATGCCCATATAATATTCAATATCTTATATTGATCCTTATTTATTAAATATCTCATATTTAATTATAAAGTTTCTCAAACTTTGCAATCAAGTACAACTTAATTAAATTAATTTTGCTCTTTTCAACCTATTCTATATGTGAGACCCATTAGGTTTTCAAATATATTGGCAATGATTATAAAATCTAATTTTAATTTATAGTTAAAATTACATAAATTAAAACTCCTTTTAATTTATCTTTAATTCTCCCATTAAATAATTGATAATCATATATCAAGATTGGCATCTAGAAACACATCATGACCACCCAAATATTTAGGAATGTTCAAATGATTTTGACTAACCTTTCTGTGCATAATTATTTCGTATAATTCAATCATTTCATCATACAATGTTTTGATTAGACTGATAGATCAAAAAATAAAACATGCAAGATTTAGCTAAAACGGTAGATTTCAAAACTTTTTTAGAAATCAAAACACAATTACAGCAAGATAACCAAATCAACATGCCCAGCTATACATGATATAGTATACAGAAAATAATTATTATAAGAACAAGATGGGGATTATATTATCGATTCCTTCGCTACAGCTTTAACTCCTCACTGTGTTATCCTATCCTCAGTAATATATCCTCTCCTAAGTGATGTATCCTCTTCTCGTTATTGTATCCTCTTCTAGATATTGAATCCTGGACCAATCCAATCTACCACTTGTTCTTCTTGGACAACTTAGTTAATAAGATCCTTTGGTGAGAAAGGAGAAGAAAAGCTTTGAAGGAGATTTTTCTTAAAAGAAAGAAGCTAAAGATGAGACACCTCTCATGCAAATTTCGGCTAACACATGCAAGAAACGAGAGAGAGTCCAAAAATGCAAGAACAACTCTTTTACACTTTGTCAATTTCAGTTATGCATAATAAAAGAAAGAAGAGAAGAGCATCTAAACATAAAGAAGCCATTACATGTGACTCTTCTCATTTGTTTTAAGATGGCTATATGAAAAGACCAATAACCTAAAATGACATGCCAATTTCAGTTTTAGTGATGAAAGAAGGAAGATCATCCATCAAATACAACTCTTTCATCTTTAATCAAATGAATGCTAAAAGGTTACATTACATGCCATCATTAAAAGACAATCTTTAAATCATTTAATGGTAAGATCATTGCTCCATTTAATGATGATAAAGCATGATAAATACCATCTTTATTTAGCAATTCAATGCTAAATGTGCAGCTGCACATTTAGCCCTAATAAAACCAAAATTGCACCTTCCATTTCTTTAAAAATTTTGTTTTAATTTAATTAATCAAATTAAACCAAAGTCTAGCCTATTTCTAAATATTAATTTGGGCTTCTAATTAACCATTAATTAGTGCAAGCCCAACATTCAATCATGGGCTTTAAAAATTCCGTTTATAGTTCTTACTTTTCTTGATAACCTTCCTTGAAGCCAAGTGGGGAATCTTATTGGACTTAGATAATTCAACCTCCAACAAACCCATAATTAATTTAATCTCATTAGAATTAATTCTAGCTTATAAATTAATTCTAGCTTATTAAATAAATGTCATTCTACTAAAGAAAATTAGTTGAACTCTTAAATCATTAAATATTAGGAGAACACATATTTCAAACAAGATGTCCAATTGTAAACCCTATTAAGAACCTTATTATAGCCATCCTCACAACAAAGGGTAAAAATATCGCTTTGCCCTTAAATTGGTTTTTCCTTTTAAATCTCTCGTTTTACTTTATATGGTGATTAACACACAAGATCTCATCATGGTGCTAAGACTTGATGAGTAGCTAGTCCATCAAACTCCTAGCACCAATTTAATCACCAATCTCCATAAAATATCTAGAAGTGATGATATCACTATAAACTCTTTATTTGAGTAAATGTTCCCTGATAAATGTTTTAATTAATAATTCCAACATGCATATACTAGATTAATACTCTGTAAAAATCCATTATGACCATATCAAAAATTATAATGAAACATATATGAGTTCACAACTCATCAAGATTGTGGTTCATAATAAACAAATGCTAAAATGTATGTTTTAAGACTAAAGTAACGACCTACTTTATTCTTGAAAATATACTTGATTCTAGATTCAATTAATAGTTTCATTATTGATAATTTACTACTACCATGATATGAAACTCATAATTCCCTTGTAGTAAGCTCCTTTACTTACATGGAGATAAATCGCAATACTACAGTTTAAATCATAATCAAGCGACCAACTTGATTATCCAACTGCAATTCAATTAATTTAGATTCTAATAATATACATGTTTCCTATACATTTTCATGTATATGTATATTATTAACAAAAGAATATTGGTTCCTTCTAACTAGTTATATTATGCTTATACAAATAAAACCAAACTCTATTATTTTATTAATAATAAATATTTTCATTACAAAACTGTAACTGGAAGAAGATTAAGTTACATGTAAATACATTTGCTTTCCAAGACACTATATTTATATAACTCCAACATAGACATAAAGCATGAAGTTAATGCCTACTTAATTTTGAGTCTAATCATATTAGTTCTCTGCCATTAGTTATCGATTTAATTAATGACATTTGTAAACTATTTACAAAGCTCGCCTTAGCCAAGGATTTCTTGAATTGATACTAATCGAAAATAATGAAACATTGTCCCTAATTACTTTAGGGTGATGAATCCTATCTTGATCACTCAACTATCTCCATATAGTTCATGCTACATCCAATGACTACCAATTAAATGACCTATGATTAAATAGATCATAATTAGTATCAAAACATTGCAATCTCCATACAAGATGACTTTGATGATCTCAAGTCAAAGGATCACTTATACAATCATCACAATAAGAATTTCATAAACATACAAGTAATGTTCGAAATGAATTTCTCATATTGGGTCTGTTCAGTGAACTTATTCTGTAGCAAGCATCCACACATTTGTTTAAGTATCTCCATACATTAGCCTATAAGATCGACTACTTCCTTCATAAGGAAAAACAAAACATGCGCTAGTCTTTTTACGTTCTATTAATGTTCGATTTTAATAGAACAATGACTAAGAATATTTAGGAATAATACATAAATAAAATATGAATCTCATAATTATAATCTCATTATAACTTCATTTGCAATGTACAATTATCTTATGGACTTTATCATATACATCTAAACATGTACAAGATAAATAATGCCTTTAAATAATTTGTCACTAAACTATAACTAAAGCGATTAGCTATAGGGCAAAAATCAACAACTCTTAATGCCTTCCTCTATACAACGAAGCTCTACACCTCTCGTTCCTTCCACCATGAATGTACGCCAACCAATTGTTATGGTTTTAATAATTCAAAAATGTTTAGATTAGATTGTCAGGAATGATATAGGTAAAGGGAAGTGGAAGAGGCGTATAAAGAGAGAAAAGATCAAATAGAGTGAGAATATCATATCAAATTTTTTTATTCATGCCTCTCACTCGACTGTTGCAATGCACAATATACAACAATACACGACTAATCTCTGCCATTCATGTGTAATCATTAGTTATTTGTCATGTTTATTATTATTGAATTGATATGTTTCATACTTAATATCAGTAGTTCAGTGATCTGATATCGTTTATCGCTTCTTCCTCATAACTTTTACTCTCTTTTGTTTCTTTCCCGCCATAACATCTAGTCCCCACCGTCTTATTTTTCACCAATAGACAATGTAATCATTTATATCAAAAGACAACAAGCTTCTAGTCCCCTTCCAAGCCTTAACCAGTGAACGACGCCACCAGTTGCATTAAATATGACGATCATATGCTTCAATTTGCCATCGCTAGTCTTCAAATAGCCACACGCGTTATATGTCATGATAGCATCACTTTTTCTATTACACATTTTAACCACATGCTTTTGTAGTTTTGGGCTTTTTGCTCTTAATTAATCCATAATTCCAGAAATCGAAGTCTACTAATAGTCCACTATTGTCTACCTTTAATAACAGTAACAACTATTGGTATCAACACCTGTTCTTTCTCTTGTTGTACCTCCAACAACACGCAGACCAATCATCAGTATCAACTCACAGCCACCAACAACAAAAACTTAATCATTCACAAAACATCATAACTCCACTAACATACAATAACAACCTTGGTTTATGCCCTAAAGCCAACCGGTTGGTTATAGTTTAGTGTCAAAATAATTTACACGTATTATTTATCTTATATTTATTTAGATGTATATGATAAAGTCCATAAGAGAATTATACATTGTAAATAAAATTATGAAGAGATTATAATTATGATATTTATATTACATTTATGTATTATCCCTAAATTACTCATAGTCATTGTTCTATTAAGATTAGACATCATTAGAATTTGAAAAGATTAGCACACTTTATGTTTTTCCTTATGAAGTATTCGATCTTATAGGCTAAATTATGGAGATACTGAAACAAGCATGTGGGTGTTTGTTAGAGAACAAGTTCACTAAACTGACCTCATATGAAAAATCTATTTGAAACATTACTTACATGTCCATAGAAATTCTCATTGTAATGATTTTATAAGTGAACTCTTGACTTGAGGTCTCTAAAGTTTTCTTGTATAAGGATTGTTATTATGTTTTGATACTACTTATAACTTATTCTAATCATAGATAGTTCAGTTGGTAGTCATTATATATAGTATAAACTATATGGAGATGGTTGAGTGATCAAGATATGATTCTTCACTCTAAAGTAATTAAGGAGAATATTATATTCTTCTCGGTTAGTATTAATTTGAGAAATCATTGGTCAACTTGAAATGACACTTTGTACATAGTTTACAAATGTCATTAATTGAATCAATAGCTAATGATGAAAAACTAACATGATTGGACTCAAAATAAAATTGAAATTAATTCTATACTCTGTGTCTAATCGGAATATTATATGATGAAAGAATTGAATTATACAAAAAAAATTCATGCACGGAAGGATAGTCAAAACTATTTTGACATTTCTATATATTTAGGTGGTCATGTTGTGTTACTATACACCAATCTTGATTTATAAATATAAATTGTTTAATTAGAGAATTAAAGATAGATTAAGGGAGTTTAATTTATCTAATCCTAAATGTTATTTAGGGTTATAATTTGTATCAATCGCCAATATATTTGGTAACCTAATAAGTCTCACATAAAGAATGTATTAGAGAGAACAAAGATATTTTAATCAAGTTGGACTTGATTATAAAGTTTGAAAAACTTTATATTTAAATATGAAATATTTAATAAATAAGGATTAATATAACATATTGGATTTTATTTGGGCATAATTAGTATTTAATTAGAATTATTTGTAATTCTAATTAAAGTCTAATTGAAGTTAGAATTTAATTTCAATTAAATTACTAAAATATCTAAATTACTATTATTAATCAGCTTAAGCTCTAATAAAGCTAGTAACTGCTTTCTTAACCCTCTTAGTAAAAGTTACAGAGTTCTCTCAACCTGTTATGTGTATATCATTAGAGGTTAAACACTTGTGTAGTCACAGTGGTTAAAATGAGCTAGTTTTGAAAACAATTCTAGAGATATAACATTATTATGATCAAGCTTCATAATAAGATATGTATTAAGATTCATATTTTATTATGATTTGTAATTATTCTATATAATTAAAGTGATCTTAATTTTTGAAAAATCAAAATTATGAAAAAAGTTCCGTAAATATTCTACTATAGTTATGATCATATCCAAACCTGATTTCCTAACAAATATGTCAAGCATAGATTCAAATTCAATTTATTGACAGATTTCGGGACATGTTAATAATGTAAGGATTCGAAAACCCACACTTATTGTGTACGATGGTGGTGGCTTGTTCTATATATTAGGAGAACTGGTTTTGATATTCAAATAAATCTAAATTGTTTAGAGAAAAATATGGTTATAGGTTTAATACAAACATCTTATATTATTATTCAAATCCAATTTGGTTATAGGATTAAGGTTTAGAATTTGCAATAATTGTAATTTTAATTTCAAAATTTAATATTAATAGCAATATAGAATTTGATCTCATATGTAACCAAAAAAAAATTCTTTGTTTGATTATATAACATGAATAATGTATGAATAAAATAAAACATAAACGTAAATTGTAACTTATTTTGTATCTTAATCTTTTATGGCAATTTCCTTCAAATTGTTGTTGAAATTGGTCCATCACAACTATTATAGTGACATACATATGTTGACTTTAATGATATTCACACAAATTAGTTGGGAGAACTCCATAATTGGTGTAGAGAGAGGTAAGCAAGAATTGTTAGCTCCTTTAAAACTTACGCCTATTTATAATAAATTATCATTTTAATAATTTAATTAAAATATAATTTTAATTTTAATTAAATTTCATTCTAATTGAATACTAATTAAATCCAAATGAGATCCAATATCTAATATTTTTCCTTATTTATCAAATGTCTTAAATTTATTCTTAAAATTTCTTAGATTTTACAATTGAATTCAACTTGATTAAAACACATTTTCTCTCTTTAACTCATTATTTGTGTGTGACCTATTAGGTTCTTAAATATATTAGCAATAGATATAAATTATAACCATAAATTATATTTATGATCAAATAAATTAAACTCCTTTAATTTACTTTTAATTCTTAATTAAACAAATTATATTCATAGATTAAGATTAACATCTAGCACCATATTATGATCACTAAAAAATATTAAGAACATTAAAGTGACATTGACTAACTTTTTGTGTATAATTTTTCGTATAATTCAATTATTTCATCATATAATGTTTTGATTAGACATAAAACATATATTTAATGTCTACTTTATTTGTGTTTAATCGTGTTAGTTCTCTAACATTAGTAATTTATAAAGCATATATTCAATGTTTTCTTTATTTGTGTTTGATCATATTTGTTTTCTATCATTAGTAATTCATAAAGCAAATATTTAATGTCTACTTTATTTGTGTTTAATCGTATTAGTTCTCTATCATTAGTAATTGATTCTATTAATGATATTTGAAAAATATTTCTAAAGTGTCTTTGAATCATTACAAATCAAGAACAATAGAAACGTTCTTCTTAATCACTTTAGGGAGATAAATTCTATATTAATTATTCAATTATCTCCATGCAGTTCATGTTATATCTACTAACTACCAATTGTATTACCTTTAACAAGGATAAGTCATAAGTAATATTAAAATATAGCAATCCTTACATAAGATATTTTGGAGATCTCAAGTCAAATGATCACTTATACAACAACTATAATGAGAATTTATAATAAAATTATCAATGTTAAGTCAATTTAGTGAACTTATGCCTTATTAATCAACTAAATGATTGTTTAGTTATCTTCATATTTTTAGCTTATGAGATTTAACTACTTCCGTCATAAAGAAGAAATATAATATGTGCTAGGTTTTATGCTCTATTAATGTCACGACTCAGTACCACATCAGGCCCATGATAACTGTCGTATAACTGGGCTAAGGACACTCACGGTATCCTTAATCTAACTATACAAGGCTAACTGAATATCTTCTTTTTATAACTTGGGCAGCACAACGGCTGCGTCTTAAAATCCCAAAACATATAACTTTTTTAACACACTTCTATACTCACATCCAACCACAATTTCAAGACTTTAAGGCCCACTTAAGGCAATCTCAATAACAGTATCAAAAGATTCATACATAAAGTTATTTATAAAACATAAGGCAATCAAAATTTATCTTACAAAATCATAAAGCATAGTTACATAAACACAATTCATGAGCCACTAGACAACAAAAGTACAAAATAAGAAACTACCCACATGTGGTAATATCCCAAAAATGTTAAAAGACCACATCATCCACTCAGAACTTCAAACTCACTAAATTAACCTGAATGGTTGGAAAGCGGAGGGGTGAGTACATTATGTACTCAATGAGCAGGAAAAACATATAACGCAAATAAGACTCGATACACACTAAGACATTACAGATAACCTATAAAGTGAACATATAGCTCGTAAAATCACATAGGCCTAGCCTATGACGCAATGCATACTGATTAGGAACCAATAGGCCTAGCCTATTAATTCACTTGTACGATGAACATAAATTCCAGTTCCAGTACACAAAGCATAAAAACATCTTATGTATACATCAAATCTCGTCAAAAAACAATTATCAAAATACGCCAAAATAATCATGTATGACACCACTAGTTGGCCAAATTAATGTGCATAGCCACCGATCCTCGGTGTTAGATTGACTTTCATCTATGGTGAGTCCAGACTATGGTCGACAAGAGCGTCATGACCCTAAGTGATGACCTCATCGGTGTCCAGACCCTAGGTGTGGAATCACCCGCTAGTCCTGTAGAAAGATGTTGATACGACGATTCGACTTTCATCTACCAGCGTCAAGGGTACGAGGGTCGCTTAATCAGTTATGCTTAGCACACGATTGGCCAATTGTCTCCTCACCAATCACCAAAAATCATATACAAAAATTAAGTACAAAAATCAAGTAAAGCACCATGTTTTTGTTTAGTGGTCCAACCGATAAAATGAAACCGTACCATGGCTCTAAGTCAAAAGAGAACAAATACATGCAGAATACATGACTCGGTTATGCATTTGTAAATTCCAAAACACTATTTTATGTAAAAAAAATTCATCTTTTAAAATCCAAAAGCAAAGTTGTTCAAAAACGTTGTTTCAAAAAAATCAAATGTTATCTTTTGCATTTTAGTTGTAGGTTTGTTAAAAGTAATATTATTTCTCAAAATACGAAATTAAACCATCATAATGCATTTCTCTTTGCACTTCAAACACAGGTTTGTTGAAAACAATATCATTTTTCAAAATATGTAATAAAATATCGATTTCAAAAACAATGTTGAAACATTATTTCATACAATAAAAGTTATCTTTTGTACTCCGAATGCATAATTGTTCAAAACAATGACGTTTATTAAATACATAAACATATTAACATCCATTTGAAATTCAATTCTACCGTACGTTGCCTAGGTTCAAAATTCACATACTAGTCATCATGCTTGTCTTAGGTGTTCTAATTCTATTTGAGAAATACGGTTTTCCCAACTCACCTCAAAAGAATGTATACACTCTCTTAGCTTCAACAATCCTAGGTATGAGCTCTTTGATTCACAACTTCAGAGCCTTTATACGTAAAAAGGATATACAATGAAATTACTACCTAAACATAAATTTCTTATTTATACACCCTTACATAGGTGTATAAAACACAATATCACTCCCTATAAACTATAGAATTTGAACATTAAACTTCTCATAGGGTTACTTCCTTACTATTCGCGTTAACTTTTCTTTGGCATTTTCTAAGGCATTTACTGCCTTTAATCTCATACTTACTCATTTTCAAAACATAATTAAGCACATCTTTATCTAACCACATTAGGCCTTTACTTGTCAACGTAAGCTACAATTCAAGTTCACTCTAAGTAAATATAAAAGTGTTTTCAATGCATATCATTATAAAGCCTTAAATCCTAAGCCAAGTTCACTTAGGCATTTTATCAAACACCTAATGTGCATGATTTTCAAGTCACATTTCTAAGACTTTATCATAATA